>OY744482.1:265187827-265607945 GCA_963556165.1 Tipula helvola | reverse complement strand
AAATCAATTACTAAGAGAAATAATAAGTATTTATGCAACTTTTAACTTATCGAAAACTGCTGATGAGGTTACTTCAATAACTTGTAGTATGTAAAAAATACTGATAATAATAACAATTATATATAACAGCAAATGAATAATATATGTTTATAGCAACAGTAAATTAGTCCCTGAACACTTCAAGATCACTCGAAGATAGTATTTTTAAAATATCACCGTTCTCCTCTTTCTTTGCGTAAATTAATCCTTGGTTGGCTCAATCAACTTTAAACTGGTTAAAATCAGATTGTAACTCTGTTTTAGCTTTATATAGTAAGGCTTTATTGGCACTTGGCAGGCCATAAATAATCCATGACTACTAAATTACATGTGTAGCATCATTCAATGTTGTTTTTGATAAAATACTTTTGTTTGGTTTCGCCATAGTTAAAAATTAACGATGTTGTAATCGAATGCTCAACTCGACAACAACCGACTTATTCTCCAACCTCGATTTAATACGATGTATGTTGCGTAAGTCATGCGCATTATAGCTGAATCCCAAAAGTTTACATATATCATCAAATAATTTGGTTAACTTGGCAAGCCATAAATTAGTAGTTTTGTGTTGTAAATATTGTAATTTGGGATATTTTAAGTTGTTCAAGGATTGCTAAAATGTTGATGGACTTCGTAAGATTATACTGGTGCACTATTTCTTGGTTTTTCATAATTTTAAGCAAACTATAGTAGTAAGCATTTCTTATTACTGAAAAATAGTATATTGTTCTACTAGTAAAGAAAACGGAATAAAGGATTAACAATTTTACGAGCCTGGAAATCACTTTTCTTACCCGTATGACTTGCTATTTTTTCGTGGTATTTGTTCGACAGACAAATCCGGTAATTTTTAAAATGAAAAAGGTAGATCATGTTTGGATCAAAGTATATATGCAATTTATGCATTGATTGAGGAAGATCTTTTTCTTCCCGTTCGAAATTTTAAATATTTTAGACAAAGGCCGTGTGCGAAACGGTTAAAAAGTTAAATATTTTAACTGTGGTAAAAATAATAAAATTTACCAGTTATTTTAACCGATTTGCTGTGCGAATTGCAACCAGTTAAAAAGTTAAAATTTTGACGTCTGCTTGTTTTTTATTTTTGGAAATAAAATTGAATAATTAATAAATAACTTAGTATATCGAAAACGAATATGTATCATACTAATTTTGGCTTAAATATTTGCTTATTTATAATAATTCATTTAATAAATTATAGAAGTATACAAAATTGTAAAATTTAATTTCAAAATTCTACAGTACCAAGGATAATTATGATTATTAAAAATCTTTAGGAAGTCCAAAACAAGTCTCTAAAAATTGAAGTTAAATAAGGGATGTTCATAAACATTTACAAGATAAAAATTTTAACTGGTCTGTGACCAGTTAAAATTTTTGTGGTGAATATAATGTCAAAAATTTAACTTTTTTGACAATATCAAAAACAATTTATTTTATTATTTTAATTTTGAGGTTAAAATTTTCTTTTTGTATGCCTAGACTGAGTGCTTAATTACAATGACAATTTTTTCTGTCTATATTATTCTTACGTTAATTTAAAAAAAATTTTATTTATAGCTAGCGCCATCTGTTATCTTCTAGATGTACAAAATGTTATATTTATTAAGTAGCAACCAAAAGTACTAATTGGAAATATTCTTATTTAAGCAATTTAAATTATACAGGGTACATATAAAATAGTATACTGCATTATCATTCTCCCCCCATTAAACACTCCCGTGTTTAATTTCTGTCGGAAGTGCGCTGAGTTTTGTGATTGCTCGTTTCAAGTTGCCGTTTTGAGTTTTTACTGTGACGGCACGAACCATACCGTCAATTCCTGTGTGAAGTTTCACTACCTTTCCAAATTTCCATTTAAGTGGTGGGAGATTATCGTCCTTTATAATTACTGATGACGCAGTCGAAGAATTTAAAAGTTTGCATTCACCATTAAGAAACTATGACGAATTAAAACAAGTACTCGAAGATAAATGTAGTTGTTTAATAAGATATTATAACTTTGAAGATGTTAGTTATATTTTGTTAAAAATTAAATAAAACCCATTTAATATAATTTGGAATTTTATTAACAATAATTTTATTGTATATTTATTATTTTAATTTATAGTTTTTAATTATTAATTTTCAAATGACTCTTAGCACAGGTAAAATGAGTCTGACCAAATATAATCATTTATTTTTAAATTTCTAGAAAATACCAAATATATTATATAAAGATTACAGGTACATAGATAAATAACCAAACTAGGTATATATATAAAAAATGCAAATCAATAATATTCACAATATTTTTCTATTAACTAAAGAAATTATGGGCTGCGTACCACAATGGATTTCAATTTATTATTTAGTGCGTGACCATACCCGAGCCCTTGAAGTAACTAGTTCAAAATATTTATACTTTATATAATTTCTATAATGTCTTAACACTAAATACATATTTTTTGAATTCATAGTTTATAATAATTATTACGCAAATAAATAATAATTATAATTTATTAATAATTAAATACAAAATTTAATAACTACAAAAATTTACAAATATTGCATATTTTAATACAACTCAGTTATTACGAATGATTACCAAATTAACTATTGAAAACATAGTAGTTATTCGTTTACATAAGTGAATACATTTTTTTCCTGAATTTGTGTTCAAGATTCTTGTTCAAGTGGAAGAATACTGATTCTAGTGACCGATCTTTTAAATGTAGATTTCGAAGTTTTTATAGTTTCTACACGAACACGATTATCGGAACCAGGATGCATGTCTACTATTCTACCCAGTGGCCAATTAATCGGAGGAATGTTGTCGTCATGCAAAATAACTAACGAACCTATTTTATAATTATCATTTAACGGTTTTTGCCACTTATAACGTTTCTGAAGTTCACTCAAGTACTCAACATGCCATCTTTTCCAAAAATCTTGAAGCATCAACTGTAAGGTTTGATATCTGGATAATTTTGTAACATTGGCAACGATGGTTCAGGAAGGGCTAATAGTGGACTGCCCACCAAAAAATGACCAGGAGACAACGCGGTAAAGTCAGATGGATCATTTGAAAGTGCTGTCAATGGCCGTGAATTGAGGCAAGCTTTAATTTGACAAGTTAATGTATAATACTCTTCGAT
Organism: Tipula helvola; assembly: GCA_963556165.1. Classification (NCBI taxonomy): domain Eukaryota; kingdom Metazoa; phylum Arthropoda; class Insecta; order Diptera; family Tipulidae; genus Tipula; species Tipula helvola. The sequence goes on along the minus strand of OY744482.1, from coordinate 265,604,751 downwards.
TGTCAATGATCGTAGACCTATTACCCTTTTCATGTGCCATTTGGCATTTTTGATTGCAGATTCCCACAATCCACCAAAGTGAGGAGATCTTGGGGGGATTGTATGCCACTCTATGTGATGATTCGCACAAAATAATTTTGCTTCATTCTGAAAACCTTGTGAGTAAAATAAATTTTTTAATTCCCTTAATTCAGACCGAGCACCAATAAAATTTGTAGCATTGTCTGAATAAATTTTTGAACAATATCCACGCCTTGAAACAAATCTGCGAAGACAAGCTACGAAAGCTTCTGATGATAAATCCATCACAATTTCTAAATGAATAGCCTTAACTGCGAAGCATATAAATAGACATACGTATATTTTAGTTTTAATTTTTGATCTCAAGGTTGGTTTAGCATAAAAGGGTCCACAAAAATCGATTCCAACTATTGAAAATGGTCTTGACTTCGTAACACGATCGGCGGGTAAATCGCCCATTATTTGATGCGGCAGCTTGGGCCTATTTTTAAAGCAAATGATACATTTATTAACAATTTGCCGACATAAGTTTCGAGCTCCTAAAATCCAATATTGAGACCTCACATTGTATAGAAGAGTTTGAGGTCAACAATGTAGAAGCCGAACATGTTCATGTCGCACTAATAATGTAGACAAAATATGTTTATTTGGTAGAATAATAGGATGTTTATTTGCAGAGTTCAATTCTGAATTACCAAGACGTCCTCCAACGCAGAGTATTCCATTCGTATCAATAAACGGATGTAATAGTTTTAGATTGCTTGAATGGTTAACAGTTGTATGTTTCTTAATTTGTTGAATATCATTACTAAATTCGGTTTTCTGAACAATTTTTACAAGGCTGATTGTGGCATCTTTTAATTCATTTGAAGTCAGTTCTCCGGTTTTCCTTAACTCTTTTTTTTTTGTTTGAGATTAAATATGAATCGGCGAATATAAGCTGTTACACGGCAAAGCTTTGTGAATGAGGAACATCTGTTGAACAAATCCAACTGCAGTTCAAAAGTGCAAGCAATTGTTGATGAGGTTTTCCGAATATCTAAATCTAACAACTCTGGACTAATTTTATGATTTGAGTTTTTCGGCCAATTTAATTCATTTTCTTGAAGAAAACTAGGACCAGACCACCATAAATCTTGGTTTAAAAATTCATTAGGCATTAAGCCACGAGAAACGAAGTCTGCAGGATTTAATGATGTTGGTACGTAGCACCAACTTCGAATAGATGAGAGTTTTTGAATTTGGGTAATCCTGTTTGCTACAAACGAGGAGTACTTTGATGGCTCGGATTTAATTCGAAGCAACGTAATCTCAGAATCAGACCAAAGGTAAATGTGATCAAATTGCATATCTAAACTTTCAACTACTTTGTTTAAAGTTTGTGCGAGCAGCAAGGCTGCACAAAGTTCTAGCCGAGGAATTGTCTGCCTTTTAATAGGAGCCACTCTCGATTTAGAACAGATTAATCGTATATAACTTTTGTTTATGTCGTCTGTTGTAACTCTCATATATATGACACAACCGAAACCCTTTCCGGATGCGTCTGAAAATCCGTGAATCTGTATCAGCTTAGATTGAGGAGCTACAATGCATCGCGGAACTGTTATGTGATTTAATTGCAGCAGCTGTTTTTTAAAATCCATCCATTGGTCACGAACTTGATGAGTAATTATATCATCCCAGCCTACGTTGTGTAGAGTCCAAATTGTTTGCATAATGATTTTAGCAACCAATATCATTGGGGCACATAACCCCAAAGGGTCAAATAACTGGCAAATTTCCGATAAAATATTTCTTTTAGTGCAACTTGTTTCTAATGAGAACTTAGAAAAGTTCATCTCAAATTCATCAGAGGAGACATTCCAAGACAGACCAAGCATCACTAATGATATATTTGAAGCAGGTTCAGAAGATGATGAAATTGAAGGGTAATTCGAAGAAAATTTCCTAAGTAGAAATCCACCCTTTTCTAATAATTTGACTAAATCTGCCTTCATGGTTAACGCTTTATCGATTGTATCAGTCCCTGTCAACACATCATCTACATAGGAGTCGCGCATCAATATTTTGGAAGCTACAGGAAATGAAGTGGTTTCGTCTAAAGCTAGCTGTTTCAATGTGCGAGTTGCTAAATATGGAGCACTCTTAGTTCCATAAGTCACTGGGCTCAGCTTGAAACATTTTACTTTCTCCGAGGGTTTGTCTCTCCACCAAATTCGTTGCAGGTCCTGATGATCTTCATCCAATACGATTTGCCTATACATTTTGGCAATATCTGCAGTAAATGCAACAAGATGCTTCCGAAACCTCAGAATTATAGACAACAAATCTTGTTGAACTATGGGACCCTTGAGTAGACAATCATTCAGGGATATTTTCGAAGATGAGTTGGACGATCCATTAAACACCACTCGAAGTTGTGTTGTGGTACTTCTTTCCTTAATCACGTAGTGGTGAGGTAAATAATACGTCTTATGGTCCAAACTTTTAATATTAGAATCAGGTACTAAAACCATGTGGCCTAATGATAAATACTCTGCCATGAATTCCTGATATTGACGAAAAATTTCAGGGCGTCTTAGTAACTTTCTTTCAATGGCGTAAAATTGATTGAGAGATGAAAAATTTGAAAAACCGAGCTTATCAATATTATCATTGATAGGCATTGACACACAATATCGACCAGAAGAAAGACGACGATGATTCTGTACGTAGTGATCCTCACAGTATTTCTCATCTAGAGAATATGTATTTTTTACGAAAATAGTTTCTAACTCCCAGAAACGTTTAATATCGCTCTGCAAGTTCTCGAAAGTGCATAATGTAGTAGCGGAACTTTCTTTAACTATATGATTGGTTACTACTCGACCACTAATAACATAGCCAAAGACGCTAGAGTAGAATGGTGGTAGATCTTTGAACACAGTAATAGATTTACCGTTGAATAAAGAATTATAAATTTCAGCACCAATTAAAATATCAATTTTGTCTGGTATGTGAAAATACGGATCGGCCAGTTTAATTTCGACAGGAATTAAATCTATATCGACTGATACTGGACTTGACGGTAGACAAGTAGTAATCTTTGGAATAATGAAAAATTCCAAATTAGTTGAGAAATTGGAAATTCTGGATGATATTGTTAAATTCACTTTAGATTTTATCATTGTTTCCTTGCCACCTATACCAGATATAGTTTTATTCGTTGTTAATTTTCGGAGATTTAACAGTTTCACAAGACCTTCACTAATAAAATTTAATTGTGATCCGCTATCCAACAAGGCTCTACATAACAAGTTCTTGTGGGAATCAGAAGTCACATTAATTAAAGCTGTACCGATTAGAACTTGGTTTACCTGGTTTGAATATGATTGATCACACACTGGCCTTTGATTTGATATGCATGAAGAAACGCCAGTAATGTGATTATTATTTGATTCAACACTTTTCTCAGTTGAAGTGTTTGATCTTTCAATTGAATTCAAAGCGGTACCTTTGAAGGTATTTTTGCTACCCAAAAACTTTGATTTTGCTCCAAAATGTAAAAGAGTGTGATGCTTTAATGAACAATGAGTACATGGTGGCTTATCACATTCACCAGCTTTATGCTTGTCAATTAGGCAGTTGGTACACATCTACTTATTTCGAATGAATTGACAACGCATTTGTGGACTTATTTTAGTGTCAATAAATGATGGACAATTTAATATGGAATGTGTTTCACCACAATAGATACATTGACCACTAATTGAAACTAACGAAGTCTTATTTCTCGAAAATGTATTTTTATTAAAGCTCTGTGATTGTTTTGAAGATGTTGTAATTTTAATCGCCTCTAAAATTCGAACACGATTTTTTAAAATAATTATAAAAATTATCAAAACTTAATAGTTTGTTCGTATCTGAATTTTTAATAACATTAACCTTTGACGAAGTATCAAGTTTTTCTGTTAAATGATGTATCAACATCAAGTCCCATGTATCAATTTGAATATGCAAAGATTTCAACGCATTATAATTTTTTACCACCTGATCTATAAAATTCTGAAGTGAAGTGGAAGACCCTTCTTGTGGAGATTTAATATCGTATATTTGTTTCATATGGGTTTTCTGAATAAGAATATCATTATCATATCTATCACAAAGAGTTTTCCATGCTGGTTCGTAATTTTCTGACGTTACTGGTAAGTTTTCAATTAAATGATATGCTTTACCACCACAAATATGCGAAGTCAAATAAACAAATTTAACCGTGGCATCGATGTTTGATTTATTATGTATAAGATTTTTAAAAACATCCCTAAATGCCAACCAGTCACTTTCACAGCCACTAAATGTAGGAAGTTTGAGCTCAGGCAACTTTAATTTGACCGACGAATTGTTTTGATCTATTTGAGTACTATTAGTCGATGTTTCAAAATTAATTGATTCCTTTGCTTGGTTTTCCAATCTTTTAATTTCATTCAATTTATCCAGCAAAGCACTTTCGACATACTCATAGTCCTCTTCAAATGTTACTCGATCAACTGATGCTGTTTCATCAATGATCTCAATTTTCAATTGAACATTTTGGTATTTATCATACATCAATTGCAATCTACGAATATTTGATTCTATTGCCCCTTGAGTGGTAAGCTGAGTAGTAAGTGACGCAAGTTTGTTTCGGAATTGAGTCAGTTGACCCTTGAATGCACTCCGTTGACGTTTAAGTGATTCTAACATTTGTTTTGATTTTGGTAACGTTTCACCTCCGGTAGCGGTTTCAGTATCAGATATCCTGAGGCACTTGATAACTACGACCGACAAAATTAATAAACTGAACAGATAATTTCCACAAGAACCCTTGAACTTACATAAACCAATAATAATAATAAATTATAAAATTCACTGAAATGTTGCGTAATGTATACTAAATATGAATTGAATTCAGATTGATTTTTAATTTAGCAAATAGCTTATCTAAATATGTATTCTTATGAAACAATCTAAATTTATTATTATAGAACGAATGTAAAATAATTTATGAAATCATTAAAAGTTGATTAACTTACAGACTTTAATTCGTATATATGTTGATGAACCCTGGTGTTTTTAATGAATGACATCAATGTATAAATACCAAATCTTGTTCAATTTGGTTTATTATCCTGTTGTATGTGAAGGAGATGACCGACAATGAGGACACGTATTTTATGTAATACGCATTCCAACCGAAATAAATATGAGATAACAGTCGATTTGGTTAACTGTATGACCGCATATAATATGTTCCACGTCCTTGTACGTTTATCAAGATAATGATGAATTTTGATGAAGCCAGTACGATCAATTTGAATATTCAGGTTAAATTTCAATATATTCCAATTAGTGATTACGCAAACAGCCCAAATAATGCCATATAATTTTAAATTTGATAAATTGCAAAAACTGTTAAATTATGTATATGCACGACCATGCACGACCTTGCATGACCTATCACGATGATCAGCAACCAGGAACCCGCAATGATACTCAATATTACTTAATCTTATATTGATTTAAACCGATGTATTTATGCACCATAGGTTTTATCGTGAAATTGAGCATATATAATCACAATAATGAAAACTGTGTATACCGTAATGCTCTTCAACGTTGATTCAATGTCAGTTTGTATCAGTAGATTTGAACGGAATGAAAATAAACTGTCTTGTTACACTTTATATTACACACGTGTTAATCGTTTGATACTTCACGTATTTTAAGCGCACAAACCGTAACTTCACAAGTTTATCGAACAACTTGTTAATGAGTGTGGCACACGATATATCATACGGTACTATAACCAACAATCCGGTACACTGTATTTATATTACTGTATTATGCCAACTATCCGGCACTGTATTTATTAAACTGCAGTATAGACAACTAAATCGACACACTGTGTTTATTTTTCTGTTTATAGCCAACTATCCGGCTCACTATAGTTATTATACTGTTTATAGCCAACTAACCGGCTCACTATAGTTATTATACTGTTTATAGCCAACTAACCGGCTCAATACTTTTATTAACTTGCAGTATAGCCAACTATCCGGCACACTGTAGTGATTTTATTATAATCTAGCCAACTAGCCGGCTCGAAGGACCAAAATAATGATGACGCAGTCGAAGAATTTAAAAGTTTGCATTCACCATTAAGAAACTTTGACGAATTAAAACAACTACTCGAAGATAAATGTAGTTGTTTAATAAAATATTATAACTTTGAAGATGTTAGTTATATTTTGTTAAAAAATAAATAAAACCCATTTAATATAATTTGGAATTTTATTAACAATAATTTTATTGTATATTTATTATTTTAATTTATAGTTTTTAATTATTAATTTTCAAATGACTCTTAGCACAGGTAAAATGAGTCTGACCAAATATAATCATTTATTTTTAAATTTCTAGAAAATACCAAATATATTATATAAAGATTACAGGTACATAGATAAATAACCAAACTAGGTATGTATATAAAAAATGCAAATCAATAATATTCACAATATTTTTCTATTAACTAAAGAAATTATGGGCTGCGTACCACAATGGATTTCAATTTATTATTTAGTGCGTGACCAATTACAACTGTGCCTTCCTTTAAGTTCGTTGATTTATCGTAATCGCTCGACCAAATTTTCCAGAATTGAACGTGTAGATGCTGGACGAGTTGCCAATGTTTTAAATAATTGACATTTTGTTCACCGTTGTGGTTTGATTCCGGGATTGTTGTTAGTGGACGTCCAATTAGGAAGTGTCCCGGTTTTAGAATCTCAATGGTGTCATCACCTGTGATTGGCGTAATTGGACGAGAATTGAGTAATGCTTCAACCTGCTTCATCAAAGTATTCAATTCCTCATATGTGAGATTCGCATTTCCCATCATGCGTCGCAAATGAAATTTGGCAGACTTTACCGCTGCTTCATATATACCTCCAAAATGAGGTGATCCTGGTGGTGCAAATTTCCAAATTCAGTGCTATGTAGAAGTTTATATAGTTCATTAAGCTGAGAGTTGGCAGCTACGAAATTTGTGGCATTATCTGACCATACGTACTTGCAAACTCCTCGAGTGGCCACGAACCGCTTGAATGCGCCAATAAATGAAGCTGATGTTAGATCGGAAGCAAGTTCTAAGTGAACGGCTTTAGTTACTAGACAAATGAAAATTGCCAAGTATGTTTTTGATGGAACCTTGCCTCGAATTCTGAAGTGTACAAAAAACGGTCCAGCGTAATCAATTCCAATTTTATAGAACTGTGGTGCTGGATTGACTCGTTCTGCGGGAAGATCAGCCATTTGTTGTTGTAATAATCTTGGCTTGGCTCTGCTACATATGGTGCACTCTCAGCAAATCCTTTTGGCTAATTGTCTACCGGAAATAGGCCAATAATTTTGCCGTGCGTGATGAGTATGATAATGATGAAAATTGCAGTCGACCGCCAACTCTGATTAATTTGTTTTCATCCATGAACAATGAAAGCGATTTTAACGAAGCATCTTGCACTATAAATTTATCTTGTTGCAATCCAAAATATTCAGTTGGAAAACATTTAATTTGAACTAAGCGCAATATTGCGGTTAGTCCAATATGAATTTCAGTTGTGTTCAACGATCCTGTTTGTTTTGTATTTGTACTTCGGCAATTATTGATAAACCGCAGCACATACGCCATTGCATGATTGATCCTTATAAAGGAGTTTTTAGCATGAATTTGCTCGAGAGGATCACTAAAAGAGTGAATTGTGGCAGATAAGGATTGTTTTCGCATCTCAAGCAATTTTATATCAGAATTGATATTTTCGGTGTTTCCTTCAAAGGAATTCACGCTCCAATTTGAATTGTCATTTCGTAGATAATCTGGTCCAAACCACCATAAATCTGAAGATATTAGTTCCTCTGGCAAAAGGCCACGTGACACCAGATCAGCTGGATGATGAACAGATTTTACGTGTAGCCATTTCCCAGGATCAGAATTTTGCTGAATGTTGGCTACTCTTGTTGATCGCGCACAAGACGATCATCTGGAATAAAAACAAAATATTTATTAAAACTTAAAATTTAACTTATGTAAAAAACTTATCTTATGTATTGTATGTATCTTGCTCTCATATTCATGTTGATATCTGAAATTGTTAATTAATTAATTATTTATATAAATTTAAATCAGATTTAGAATATTATGTATTTCTTACCTTTTTGTTTGTTTATAATATTTTGACGTTTCAATTATTCGATTCACTGATTGTTAAACTTTAGTACTAATTAGTATGCGTTCAGTAATTAAACAATTTAAGTTCAATGTAAACATTTTATAATAAATATTTTTAGTACATTTTTCCCTACTTGTCAATAACACTAAAATAAAAATTTGTACAACATTAACACACAACAAGTCTTACGGATAACATGTAAAATTATAAATTGTAAATTAAATAAAATTAAATAAAAATCAAAATAAATATTTTAAAACTGCAACAGCGATTTCGTCTGTATATTTCTGACCCACGCCGGTGAAATATACACGTTATTAATCCCGCTTGCGACAACTCTTGTGGCAACAAACGCTTTCCAAGTTGCAGATGGTGATTTGATCCAGTGTAAAACAATGGAGGAATCACTCCAGTAAAATATATTTTCGTAGGGAAAGTTGATTTCCTTGGTAATATTCATCATTAATTTGGCCAGTAATTGTGCTGTACATAACTCCAGACGAGGTAATGTCTGTACTTTAAGTGGTGCAACTCGAGATTTAGCGCACAGTAGATTAACCATATTTGAATTTTCACTTCGAAATCTGACATAAATTACTGCACCAAAGGCCTTTTTACTGGCGTCAGTAAATCCATGTAATTCGATATTAGTTGGAATGTTAACATTATTAAATTTCAACCTCCCATTTCTCCCTTTGGAATGTTTGCCAATAAGTATGATAACTCATTGGGAAGCTCTCATCCCAGCTTAGTATTAACTTCCATAATTTCTGCATGAACATTTTACCGATGATAACTACAGGTGACACTAAACCAATCGGATCGAATACCGCGGCTACCTCTGCAATTACGCTACGTTTGGTGATTTTTGTTGATTGTGCTATAACCGAATTAACTTGAATTCTGAACACATCTGTAGATGAGTGCCAATAAAGTCTCAGTGTTTTGACATATTGATCGTCGTCAAACTGCAGATTTTGTTCCATGTTTTCGTTTAATATTGTAGATATTGTGTTTCGTAAATGTAAAGCTTCTTCAATTGAGTTACTTCCTGTGAGTAAATCATCAACATATATATCATCGCGAATTGCAGCGGCGGCGATTGGTTGAGTTTTTTCGAATAGTCTTGCCAGTTCTAACAAGCATCTGGTCGCTAAATACGGTGCAGACGTTGTACCATATGTGACGGTTTTAAGCTTATAAGTGTTTAATTTCTCGCTGCTGTGATAACGCCAGAATATATATCGAAATTGTTGATCGTCCTCATGAAGCTGAATTTGTCGGTACATCTTAGTTATATCGGCGCTAAAGGCAAATGCGTGTGACCGAAACCGCAGAAGAATTGTGAATAAATCGTTTTGAACTACTGGTCCAACTATAGTAATAAATCGTTGAGCGATGCTCCAGTAGTGGTTTTGGCTGAGCCATCAAAGACCACCCTAGTTTTAGTTGTGGTAGAGTTTGACTTGAAGACACAATGATGTGGTAAATAATAGTGCGGAATTTTAATACTGTCGACGCGTTCCATATGATGCAATGTCTCATATTCCAACATAAAACTGTTATAAGCTGCTCGTAAATATGGATTTCTATCTAATCGTCTTTCGAGATTTATAAATCTTCGCTGAGATAATAAATCTGATTTTCCCAACTGAATATGAGTTTCTCGGAATGGCAATCTAACTATAAACCTTCCCGAGGTATCTCGCTTGAAAGTATTTTTATAATGTTTTTCGCATTCCAATTCTGCCAATTGATCATTTCCTTCAACATTTTCTAACTCCCAAAATTTCTGCAATAATTCCTCTATGTGGTATGATTCTGCTTTTGATACGGCTAAATTACAGGAAACGGTTTCCGTTGTTTTATTGGATATTGCTCCAATAACGACCCATCCTAAGAGGGTGTTTTGCAAATATGGTAAATTTTCCCCTAATTTAATTTGTCCAATTGCTTGAATTTCTGCAAATATTTCTCCACCCAATAACAAATCAATTTTTTTGCGGCTAGTAAAAATTTGGGTCAGCAAGTTTAATGTTGGCGGGAACTTTCATATTCACTGGATCAATTAAAATTGATGGTTGTTCTTCGGATATTTTAGTTAATATTTGAAATTCAAGTGAGTTAACGTATTGATTCAATCGCGAACGAAATTTGATTAAAGCACAAGAAGATGCTGAAATTTGTGCACCAGAGACACCAAGTATTTTTACCGAAGAACGTTTAGTTTTGAGTCCCAATCGTTTCGCCAATGCTTCAGTCACAAAGTTTAATTGGGATCCTGAGTCCAGCAACGCTCTTGCTAGTATTATCGTGCCACAATGATCCAAGACTTCAACTAAAGCAGTGGCTAGGAAAACTGTTTTGCTTCCCGAAACTTGAAGCGTGGTTGTATTTTCTTGTGATGCTATCATAACTGAAGATTGGCTTGTTTCAATTAAAGTTGTATTTATACCATTGATTTTATCAGCATGTATGTGTAACAGCGTATGATGCCTTGATTTGCATATACGACAACCATCTGTTATTGCGCACTTTTCCAATGTATGAGATTGCCTCAAACAATTGACACAGAGTTTGAGATTTTTTCGTGTTGACCAATAAAAATAATTATTCTGGAAACTTGAAGGCTGTTCGTTGTACGCACGTAGTCGAAATTTAACAACAATGGATACACCGATTACAGCTATCACAGAATTATAGCACAGCACATGTATAAGTACTAGCACAAAGAAGAATATCAGAGGCTTCATACAGAACAAGGAAATGTCCAAAATCAAAAGCGCCAATTTTCTTTTAAACTATATTTTATAAGCTGCTACTGGAACCCAGCTATTCTTTTTTAGTTGAAAGTAATGCCATCTATTTTTATCTAGCAAAAGAAAAACAACCAAGCTATTTAAGACTGCAACAAAATGTTCCATCGTATCAAAAATATATATTTTTTGTTATTTTTTCTAAACAACTTTTCAGTATTTAAAATCTAAAAATTTTTTCAAGTGAAGTTAAAATTATTTAATTATGTGATATTTCAACTATGCAAAATCAAAATATACAAACTTATTATTAGGAAATTATTGATTCATTAGCAATTATTCAAATCAAACACTTTTTGTTGCTTTCTTTTCTTACGTTACTGCGGTAATTAAAGTTTAAAGTTATAAAAACATACATTTATTTTGAATATTTCGATCAATACGAGTCTGGTTGGAAGAATCTTGCATTTTTTTATGATAAAAACTAAAAATTTGAGTATTTGTATATCTCGTACATAAAATCATATTTTTAGGAAACTTAGATAATTTTAAATTAATTTGACTTCTGTAAAAATTTTTTTTAATGTTTTTATATCTGTACACAGTACACACCACACCAACTTTTACAAATTTTATTTTTGTAACCGTTAGGTGACTAATTGTTATAATTTTTTATTGTTGTTGTTTGGAGGAATTTTTGAAGTTTCTAGTTTGTTTTTTTTTTAATTGATTTAATTTGGAATATACTACCTAGTTTTCTTTTTAATTACTATACAAATATTTTATTAAACATCTAATTTACATTGAAAATGGATTCAAATGTGGTCAAAAGTGAAATTATGTGTGCGGTGAAAGCGTGTAATTCGTCAAGGAGACAGAACATACGCCTTTTCAAATTAGAGAAAACTCACAAAAAATATGAGTCAGCTACAAAAAAAATTAGAAATTTGTGAACCACATTTTATTAAGGCAGTTTTCCAAGAAGGGCTTAAGGAGGACTGTCCAAACAAAAAATTAGCTTGTTTTAATGAATAATTTGCTTTCAAATGACAATACGATTACAGTTGAAACCTTACTTGACTCTTATTCCAATGATAATTGGTCAATGATACCTATATTATCAATCGATGATATTTTTGAAACCTTCGATCTGGAAATTACTTTAGATCCAATAAGTGGTGAAATTAGTGTGATCAATAACACAAATTATATAACCCAAACCTAATTTTGAAATTAATAATGATCCACTATCCTTTTCAATCCATTTAGAAAATAAATAAAAATTCTAAAAGTTTCTGTAAAATGTTGACAAACATACGACGACTTAAAACACGGAAAAGGCCTGAGGATCAGAAAATAATCGCGCAAAATATCATTATCGATCATCAAATGCAAACAGATATGCGAGAAAATTTACAATTAATTTGCCGTCAAAGTCTTCATTAATCCGTTAGCAACCGATAACATATTTAACTCCTGGTTTTAATGAAACTGTTTTACATAAAATAAAAGACCAAGTTTCTGAAAGGACCGACGATTCAAAAGAAGCTATTTTAATGTTGGGCGAAATTTATATAAAAAGTGATTTGGTTTACAATACTTAGTTCGATCAGATGATTTTGTAGATTTTGGAAGTCAGCGATAAAATATTATAGGACAATTGATATCTTGTTTTATGGGAAGAGGAGTTTTTTCTAACTGGAAATATGTTTTAAGTTCTTTCGTTTCCCATAATGGCCTTTTGGCTGATAAATTGTATTTATTTGTCCAGGAAAATATTGACAAATGCTTGGAATTAGGATTAAAAGTTAACGCTATAAATGTTTTAACATGTTGGGACTGTCTATCGAACGTCCCATATTTAATCATAAAAATCAAGAAATTGTAGACATTTTTGATGCACCTAATTTTTGTAATTCGTTTGAAAAAATTAGGGTTAAATTAGTAACACAAATTTTTTCAGCAGGTGTGTTGCTGCAGGGATTAAAGCAACGGTTCAACATAAAAAAAAATCATCGGAGAATATGACTGCAGCGATTTTAACTTATACATTTATTGAAAAATTTGATAAGTTATTTGACTATTTAAATTCAAAAACAAAATTTAACAAGAATTATTTTAAATCTTCTTACACAATTGATGGCGAAATAGATAAATTTATGATTTTCATGATAGATTACATTTAAATTACACTTGTAAATAAAAAAACTGTTTACTATTTCAACAGTTAACTTTTCACTTTGAATGGCATTAGGGAAATCACTAAAATAATAATACAATACCGGAGAATGTACGCGTTGATTATCTATTAATTTATAGGTTCAATCAAGACGCAATTGAAAATATTTTTTCTTAAATCAAGAGCAGCCAACGGAAACAACTGAAATCCATCCATACATCAATTTAATTTTTTCAGCTGATGCCACCATTACTAGACATATTAACACCATTATACATAAGGCATACATTATGTTGGGTTTTATTAAGCGGAACTGTAAGGACTTCATCGACCCGATTACTCTAACATCACTGTACGGTTCTTTTGTTCATTCTATTTTGGAATATGCATCGCCGGTGTGGTCAACATTTTATCACTGTCATTCGGATAGGATAGAAAGTGTTCAGAAGCAGTTTGTTTTGTATGCACTTCGTTGTCTACCGTCTACACGGTCTGTTGAATATGTTCTTCCACCCTACCAAGATCGCTGTAACCTATTGAATCTGCACCGATTAGATTGTCGACGTCTTGCAGCATCGGTATTGTTCATTTGCGATATTTTCAGTTCTCGAATCGATTGTACTGAACTGCTTTCACGCGATGGACTGTTACTCATTAACCAGGAATCAATTAATTACGGTCTTTCGGAACCACTTTTGAGAGCATCGCGAGAGTTTAATTCAGTTTATGATGTTTTTGATTTCAACTTGTCCAGAGAGTCGTTTAAGAAAGCTTTATTTAAATTTTTATGTAATAATAACTAAATAGTCGGCGTTTTTTATCTATCTTTTATTCCTTTTGTGTTATATATCATTTTTACAAATTAATTTTTATTTTTTTTTTAACATGTTTGTATAGCCGATTGTAATCACTGTAATGATATATATAATATAAATAAATAAATAATAATAACGTAGTTGAAATAACCACAATCAAAGTTCAAAGCAAATATTCCAGCATTTCAAATTGTCAACAGGAGATATTGATTCAAGTTTGCTGCATTTAACAAGTGATATCGGAGAAGATGTAGAACCTTTGAGTTCTGAAGCTGTAGAACAAGTCACCATCCTCATCAGATATTTCTGAATTTTTTTTTTAATTGTGATGTTCCGCTTGAAAAATTTCATGCGATATTTTATATAAGATTTCTTTGCTTGTAAAATAATCCAAAAACTTAAAATTTTACGATGCGAAAATCTTATTATTAAAAATGATTTGGAACCCCCTTCTAAATATGGTGAAGTTTGATGTCGGAAAGCTTAAAGCACCAATTGACAAATTTTTTTACTATTTGTGAAGAGCAAAGTGGATGACGTCGAAACAAGGAATTTTATTATTGAAAACTCATTAATGTGTTATAAAGTATACCAATATTAATTGTTTTTTTAAAATAAAATGTTTTATTTAAGTTTGTTGTTTAATTTATTTAAGCACAACTAATTATAACATTAGAGCGAAAATATATTCGGGCACGATAAAGCAATTTCTTTACTTTTGTGTGACAAGAAATTTTGTTAACATCAGAATAATAAAATTTTTTAAATAATTTTTTATTATGTGTAAATATCCCCCGATTGAGTGATTTGACAATTGTGTCTAAAGATTACTTAGCTTCCAATATTTCTAATGTAGGTTTTGATAGACCATAGACCACCTTCACTTCGTCTCCCTCAGGATTTACTTGTACTTCAGGAACAATTATTATTTATTACTTACTCCAACAACTTTATCAAATAAAATAATAAAGTCTAACTAAAGAAAAATATAAATTTTGGTTACGGTATTTTCTAATTTTTTATTCGGCCTTAAATTTAGCGAATCATTATCGACTTAGTATTCATTTTCTGTATCGTCATTTGATGAAACTCTGGAGTTTGATCAATTAAGTGGTTTTGGTCGACATTGTTATTTCTTGTACTATCATTTGATCCATCAATCAATGAATTTGCCAATACTTTCGTATTCCTATGGTAAATTGGTTTAAAACCGCTAGACATTGTATAAAATATATGAAAATATATTTGTTTATTCCTAAGAAGATTAGACCTCATTTCTAAGAAGATTAGATGCATGTGTACGTTTTGTGTTACAGCTATTTGTGTATGTATACCAATTTTGGAACTATTTTTTTATTCGTATTAAGACGTATCTGTAATATTACTTTAGTCTATGATATCACCCTTTTTAATTGCGGAGATACAACAACTCTTGAAAATCACAAGATAAGTTTGTGGCAGATTAAACTGTGCACAATAATTCGTACTTATTCTCCGTATGTTATTTTCTAAGTTATCTAGGGTGAAATGTTGACCACAAATAAGCGTATTTCTATATAATAAGAAATGTTTCGTTCCGGCGACAAAAATTGACCCAGAATTTCAATAATTTCTTATTTTTTTGGAAAATATTTATTTAATTAATTTAACTAAAAATTACTGGTTTTTTCATTACCACTTTTGCACTCAAACACGGTATAAATTGTTTGATTTTATTGTACAAATTGGCTTTTAAATAAAACAATTATTTTTTGAAACAATATTCTTGAACTTTTCGTAATTTATTTCAGTAAATGAACAGAATGATTCAATTTCACACTTTGTTTACACTTTGTTATTTATACGCGTTTATGGCGTAAAATTACTCGGTAGGGGAAATTTCAATAAAACGAATACGCGCATTGCTTAATCCTTAATCTTTATTTGTCAAAAAATTATTATTCCATAAATTCAAATTATGCATTATTATATCAACATGAATTAAGGCCTGAATTCATTCTTGAAATTCCCTAATTTAGTCATCAACATTTTCTCTTATTCGTACTTCATATTTGGCATAATATAATAAAATTATTTGTGCATGCTCAATTTTTAATGTAATGTACCTAATATAAACAACTTTATAAATTTTATAGTTAATAATCTTTTTGAAAATAATAATTTCAACTTAATTAACTTATATATTCTGCTTTACATTCCGATCAAAACAAATTATAAATTTAAATTCTAGGAAATATTACAGTTAATTTAATAGTTTTTAACAAAATTAGTTGTGCAAGCAAATTTGTCCTCATATTTATTATTTGTGCAACATGGACAAATTAAAAAAAAAGCGGTAAACCGCTTAAATTTAAAATTATTTTAAAGTGATACTAATAGTGCTATAGTGATTTAGTCACTTATTTTTCTATGCATATGGTCTCTTTTGACGTGTTAACGTTTTACACCGCATGTTCAGAAAACTTACCCGAAATTTAGCCCTTGGTCGGGGGTAATTACTCATCAACTATAAGCATTACCTTTAATTTAAAGATATGATTGCTTAGATTGGTCCTTCGGATTTATGTGTCATGCATAATATTTTCGCAATGACGTCATCGGGCGGCACAGGAATCCGCGCCGCGAACCTCTGATTTCGGCCGATTTAAATGCTTCAACCAGGGTAGCGAAAGAACGGCTCATCCGATCAGAGATCCGATGGTGTCAATTTCTGCATAAAAAACCAGTGGTAGCTAATTAATTTTAAATTAAATTAATTAATCTCCACATAAATTTTAATTAAAAATTCAAACTACAAAATAGAGATTTATAGAGATTGACTATAACAAGAGAATGCCTCATGAGATCGGAGCAATTCGGTTATTAGTTTGTGCTTAATAATACTGTGGCAGATAATTTATTTTAAATTAAAATAATTAATCTCCACATTAATGTTAATTAAAATTACAAAGCACAAAACAGCGATTTACAACTAACCATGAGAATCACTTATCTGACCGGAGTAATTCTGGTGTCAATTTGTGCGTAAAGAAACTGTGGCAGATAACTTATTGTTAATTATAATAATTAATTTCCACATAAATTTTAATTAAAATTCAGATCTACAAAGTGGCGATTTACAATGCTAGAGAGCACTGTAAAGGGGGAATGCCTGATCTGATAGGTCACGTGTCAGTGTGGACTCTGATATATATTTGACCTAGGCTACGTATCCACCACCCTAGCCTCGGCGACTTTGGGAAGCACTTGTCTGCGAAACTCACATTCATCAGGCACATCTCCGCTGAGACCCTGCGCTTCATATCGTACTTCTCATACCATCGCCCAGTACTTAGTCGTTTGCAAACAATCACTGTACTCTCATTTCATGATGCTAATAATAAAGAAATTTATTTTAACAAACCTATACATCGTGCCATTTCTCGCACCTCTTATAAACGTTATCACGGAAAACACCTACGGCCGTGTAGAAGACACAGCCTACCCCGATTTTTTTTGTTGCGTCTTTGTAACATTTCGCAAGTGGTTCAACAACATAATGATAAAATCACCTAAAAATTTATCCCACTCGGTTTCCTTAGGAGCCTGCCACAAATTTATAGTCTTTCTAGATCGTGAATATTTTCTATCTCAATTTAAACCATCGCAAGTTTAAATCGAACCCTTGCCCTGGCCTACACAACTTATATTCAAGATTTTTCAATAATTTTGTGGAAATACCTCTTCTTATGTACGGGAGCATTACTGCGCTGAAGAGTAAATTATCAACTACTAGTGTTACTTTATGCAATAAACCGAAATCGAACATAAGCTTTGAACAGTTGTAATTAATAAGTTATATAAATCATCGGAAACTGCCGTGTTAAGCATGTTTTACATAACTACATTTTTGGCCAAATTGAGTTATTGATGCTATTCGATAGCTAATAATAAGCTTTATCATTAGAATTTAAAAAAATAATTAAAACTAAATTGAGAAACACGTAATAAGAAAAACGGTTTTCACTTTTTTTTGCAAAACACACTTGTATAAAACATGTTTAGTATGGCAGTATACATATACAATTTGTTGAGGCTTAAAGCATTAAGAACTCTTGCGCAATTACTGTTTCCTTTAACTGCCTTACAAATTATAGCCAAAAGTTTAACATGCAGACTCTAAGCATTTAGTAACAACAAAATGAAGAAATTGAAGGTCAGCACAATTTTCTTTTTTCATAAAGAAGCTCTTGCTGATAAATTCCACAGCTAACTCCATTTTACACATACTCAGGTGAAAAATAGCTAAATAAAAATCAAATTTGGCGAAACACAAAAAAGTAACATCATTGCCAATGCATTTATATGTAGTACAATATAGAAAATGTTACTAGATGAATTGGGAATTTTATTCATATTAAAATCTTTCGGAAAAAATGAAAAAAAAAAAAAAAACAACAAACAAATAAAAGTAAACACAAATAATTTGTTTAGCTGTTCATTTATAGATGTCTCGTCATTATGGGTTCCAGGTTGAAGTTAATATTTGTATCACATCAAATTGGCGCGTTTATCAGCCAATTTTGAAAAACCGCAAACAGTGCTTTAGATGAGTCATCTGATATACTTATCTGTGCTACTAGTCACTTGATGACGATTAGGCATTCACAGATGTACAGCACAGCACTGGAAAACTATTTACTTATACCAAATATAATATTGGCGATCTCATGGAAAAATTTTCGCCAAATTTATTTTTAATATTGAGAACGAATGCACAGTAACTCATCTAGCGGAAATTTTTTTCATAATTAATTTTATCAAAGTTTCAAAATTCATAATGCCATCTAGTTTTGGTGAAAATAATTTAGAATTCCATTTATAGGTGGACCTACCGTTCAGTTGTTTTATATTTGGTGTATCCCCCTTTTTATTAAAGTTTTTAATGTATTGTGACTGTGTTAGTGAATAGAATTTTTTTTTAGAAAACAAATGTAATGAAAATGATTTTAACCAAATAAACACATCTGAAGTGATTTTTGTATTTAAATTTGATTTTTTCAAATATGTAAATTTAAATTAGGAATACATACATATAATTTATATACATACTTTTGAAAATTCTCTTTTTTATTGTTATTACTGAAAATGATTTTAACCTGTGAACGAAATATTAAACCACAACAATTCAATGTAGTATATTATCGTTGGTTTTACAAGATATAGCAAAATATTCTTATTCTTCGACTTTGTCGTTTATATCTTTAAGGGCCCAATACACGAAAAATGCAAAAAATGCTTGAAGAAAGTGTACCTTTTCTAGAGAATTACTGATCGTATCAGCGTAAACCATATATTAAAATATTCTTTGAGGTTTTATTTAGTTAATCACGGTGGCTTTTTCGAATTTTCCGCTTAGTTTTCCTGCTATTTGATTTTAATTATGACCAGTTTTGGCCAAATTTGGCATCGAAAATGTACCTTTTCTCAAACACCAGCCGATGAAACTAAGATTTTTTTATATCAAAATGCGCAGGAGATAAAACTGAATTTATTCACGGTGGCTTTTTTCGAGTTTTTAATTATTAATCGAGAAAATTGCAAAAAATTAATAAAATCGTTTATTTTGATTATTAATGTCAATTGCGTCTAAGATAAAATTTTACCCCATCTCTTTTTGTTTAGTTCTGTAAACTGTTATTAGATGGCAGTTTATTTTGTATATGTAGTAAAAACGAAGTTTGCTAAACCATTTTTTCGTCTATCCAATATAATTTTTGTTTTACTCTTCTTGCGCACTTCAATTACATACTATTATTTTACTCTTCTAACTCACAGTTTTTATATTTATTGATTTTATTGTATTTACAACAACACAAATGTACATATATATTTTTTTTTTTTTGTTTTGAAACAAAAATAAATAAATCATTATTCATACATAGCTATCTACATTTTTCGTAAAACATTCGAGCCATACAAAAAAAATTAGATCGTTTATGAAAAATTTTTGGAAAGGAAAAATTATATGTATTGTGTTTCGATGTTTTATTGTGTTTTATAATTTTTCTGCAATTTGAGATCGTTCGATCAAGAGATCGGTTGACTGGACTTCGGTTGTTCTGCTATAGGGCATTGAAGGTGGAACTGATTTTCCATTTTAATTTTTTTCGTTTTAGTGGTCACGCGCTATGGATCTGGTTTCTGTTCTAAACCCGATATTTTTTCAGCTAACACTCTTTTAGAAGGGCCTTAAAAATACTAAATTAATCAATTAGGAGTTTTATCTAAGTAAATGGAATCACTCGATTTCATATATTTCTTAAATATATGTAGGTACCACCATTTGGAAGGGGCTTCAAACTTGCCAGTGAATATACCTTTGTGGATGTTTACGGCCTAGTTCGGCCAGCATGTTTGGTTGAATCAAAAAACTGTAATTGTTGTCGAGAAAATATATGACAGAAATGTCGAAAGGAAATTAAATTTGAAATTAAAATTTTCTTGGTAAAACCGGTCTAGTTATTATATTTTTCGACTGGCGAATTGCGATTTGCTAAATTCATTCTAGATTATTATAAGTAAAATTAGCAATGCAAATTTCTAATACCCTGAATTAAACTAAGTGAAATTATGTTATGTTCTGTATTTCATACATACATAATGTATTATATTGAAATAGTTTGCAACATCGTTTTTAATAAACTTTGTGCATTTAATCTACTATACCGATCTCTAAGAATTATGTTGCAAACTATTTTACTATATACGCAAGATTTTATATTGGAAGATTTTGTCTTGCGAGATTTTGTAAATGCGACATTTTATAATGCGAGACATTGCTTGCGATTTTTTTTTTTTAAACAAGATTATGTAATGCAATATTTTGTAATGCGAGATTTAGTAGGGATTTTCATTTGTTGTCCGTGACTACTAGAACTAAAAAAAATTGAAATGCAAAACCTTCAATGCCGCATAATAAGACAACTGAAGCTTAAAACGCTTAAAATATATGTGTCCGATTTCGTTGCATAAGGAACACGATAAAAATTAAAAATGAATACGCCAATTATATTTTCTGAAAATTCCAAAAACACATAAACCATCATACTTTTGACTTATTACAGTGGGTGTTTTGCTAACAAACTAATTGAATTTAAAACGCAACATATCAGGGAACTGGACGAAAATCAGAGTATGCTTGTTTTATCTGATCAAAATAAAAAGGAATGCCATGATTTATCAGATGCAAATTCAACATTTGCCCTTTTTCCTGAACAAAAACCTGATTTGAATGGTAGAAATTTCATTATTGAATTTGAAACAGCTGAAAAAAATGCTCAAGAGGAAAACGTACATATGTATATTAAATGGCAAACGCATATTAGGTATGCAATATTTATTCAACGAACTAATAAAAGTTAGCAATCACAATATGGCTTTTGGATGCTTCCTACTGAATTTAAAGTTTATAAGCGAGCGCAGAATCGGATTAAATTCAAAATATTTCGTCTGAAGATCCCAACGAAAAGATACTACATCAAAACTCAATAAATTATCAAAGTGTTTTAGCTGGCATTTCAATCGGTATTATAGAAGAATTTTTTGGTGTCATTGACATACTATATTTGGCACCAAATACATTCAATAAATTACAAAAACAAGTTCAACGTGACATTCAAAAAGGTTGCGACCGAGAAATGTTTAAAGCTGCGATGGAAAAGCAAAACAAATAGCAATTGAAGAAAAAAGCGTAGATTTCGATGGTACACGGACACAATAGTAATTATACCTCACTTAGTGTCGGAACAATTATTGCTCAATCTACAAAGAAGGTCGGTCATAAGGAGTTGTCTTCGTAATAAATATTGCATTCTTTGTCGCAGAGCAGAATTGTAAAAAGCTAAACCTGAACATCATGAATGCAATTCGAACTATGCTGGCATATCAACTGGAACGGAACGGAATGCTTTAGTAGAAGGTTTTAGAAAAAGAGAAGAACTGTATCTGTATGGTATGCGCTACAACAAAATAATTGCAGATGGCGATGCCAGCGTATACGTAAAAATTTTAGAGGCTAAAGCAAACGCAAATACACACATAGAGACAATTTAATGCCGCAATCATTTACTTCGTAATTTTCGGAAACACGCAAAGGAACTATGTACTAATCGCACTAATCTATAATTCAACGAAAACTATTACGAAATCAAATTAATCGATGTTCCAAAGACATAATCTGCGCAATTAAAAAAAGGAAACTTTCTAAAAATTCTCTTCCATAGAAAAAATTGAGGAACTTGCGCTTGACATTGGAAATATCCCATTCCACGTTTTTCAAGACCACAGGAAATGTGCCTCATATTTCTGAAACCGTCAGCGTTACGAAATACCTGAAATATATCAAAGATTTATGGAAAATGAATTATTCAAAGCATTTAGTGGATTATTTAAGCGATTAAAATACCACGCTAAAAGCCTTGTATACGATGTCGACTCAAATGCCGTAGAATTTTTGAATGCAATTGTCGCAAAATCTGTTGGTGGCAAAAGAATTAATTTTTCCCGTGGGCAATCATACACATCACGAGCCAAGTTCGCTGTATTACAACACAACAGTCAAAGGGGGGACACTATAATCTAGCAGAGTATTCATCAAATTACAGCTGAAAATCGAGAATAGCAGAACTTGAAAAACGACGATTTCTACTAAATAAAAGAGCCACCACAAATCAACCAAAACGACAAAAAGAAAATTAAAGTTTTTTGGAGAAGACTCTGAATATGGAAATCAAACCTGTCAAAATTTGGATAAATCACCTGAAGAGTATACCGAACTTAGAAATGATTTTTTGAAAAAATTGACAGAAATGAAAGGTCAACTATAAACCAGTTCAATGAAGCGAAATGGTTTCAAGTGCGTATGAGTCGTTTAACTGCTACAAAATTTGGAGAAATAAGCCGCAATAAAAGCATAAAATTTCTGAAAAGTAAGGTTTCAAATATCTTATATACTTACTACTGTTATTTATTCTAAGTCAACAATATACGGGATGGAAAATGAAAAAAATGCGATAGAGCAATTTTCAAACGAAAATAATACAGAAGTATCGAAATGCGGTGTATTCATTTATCAAAAATATCCATGTCTTGCCGCGACTCCTGATGGATTGATTGGGCATGATGTAATAATTGAAGTAAAATGTCCATTTAACGCTAAAATCCAGAAACGGATTTTAGCAACGTCTTTAATTAAATATTATGCATTCATACATTTAATTATTGTTATTATTAATTTTAAATTATTTGTTTAGTATATAGAATTTATATAAATTTTATTTCTGTGAGCATAAATGAATAACTGAATTTTTATTTGAACAAAAATAAAATGAGTAGGTATATCGTTGCTTTTAGAGCTGTGGGGAAATTTAACAAATTTGAATTTTGTACAAAATGGGATAAGAAATGGCCAGGTTCCTTCCTAATAGGCTATATTCCAGAACTTTATCTAAAAATCATTTTAGAATCCCATGTCCATCGAGCATGCTGAATTTCATCAAAATCGGATAAGAAATGGCCAAAGGAGTGAAACCGGCTTTATTCGACCCTTTCTTTATTCATCTGACATCGGGACTCAACGGATTTTTTCTTTTTCTACGTCAAAAATACGATTAAAAAATCCTTTTGAAATATTTATTTCCTTTATAAACCCTAATTCAACTGGAATATAAAATAAAAAACGAAATCTAAGGGCTAGAAAAAGGGCCTAATATTTAATTTAAATAATTTTTGAATCGCGGTGGTAAATCATTTACTAGTAATCAAATAAAAATAATATTCAAGATTTTTCATTTCCGTATAGTCAATTCCTTTTCTAATTTTCCAAAAACTTCACTAAATACAGTATTAGATGAATGGCTTCATGAATATAAAAATTATAGACATAACCAAAATAGCCCGTAAAAAAACTTAAAATTTATCAGACTTATTTGTATGTATTTATTATTTTTTATACATGCACATTGCACATGTTCGGTAAAATTTTTATTGTCATTGAATATTTCATTCATATTTTCTTCTCTTACATTAATGAAAGTCAAACGAAATAAGCAAATGTGAATTCGACAAAAACACGAAGCATTTACAACTTTGTTTGGGTTTTTTGTTATACATGCATATATACAGTATTCTAAAATAACTAGCCGTAAAAGAGAAAATCGTTTTGCATATTTTTCATAATTTAGTGTATATAACTCCATCTATCGTTAGTAAAAATATTTAATATATGTGTCTTAGGTAAAAATGCTATGACGTGTTTTCGTGTATTTGGCCCTTAAATACCTTGTAATACAAAAACTACTTATTTAAATACAAAATATGCATTTATTTAGCCGTAAATTAAAA
The DNA here is from genome assembly GCA_963556165.1 of Tipula helvola. Taxonomy (NCBI): domain Eukaryota; kingdom Metazoa; phylum Arthropoda; class Insecta; order Diptera; family Tipulidae; genus Tipula; species Tipula helvola. The sequence goes on along the minus strand of OY744482.1, from coordinate 265,580,357 downwards.
TCTGTATTTAGAAAAACGTCCATACTTTTGTTATGTAGTAACGCTTTAATGAAATTTTACATTTAAATTTTGGGCGCTTGCTTATACAACCAATATCTAATTTCCAATTTTGAATATAGTTGACCTTGAAAATTGTAGCCCTCATCGACAATAAGCAATCCACAGGAATCATTTTCTGTGTATCCAAAATTTAACACCGACCGTTTTTATGAATGAAACAAAATGTTAGGGATGAATTAACTTTCCATTATCAGCCAATTTTTCTCTACATTGTTTTATTTTTTATTTTCGCGTGTGATTTTTGACCGTGTGATTTTAGGATGTGATATTTTCGGGAACCGTTCATAATGCCGCGTTTTAAAATGTCGCGTTTTAAAATACCGCGTTTCAAAATACCGCGTGGTACAAAATGTCGCGTTTTAAAATGTCGCGTTTCAAAATGCCGCGAGGTACAAAATGTCGCGTGGTACAAAATGTCGCGTTTTAAAATGTCGCGTTTCAAAATGCAGCGAGGTAAAAAATGTCGCGTGGTACAAAATGTCACGTTTTAAAATGTCGCGTTTCAAAATGCCGCGTGGTACATAATGTCGCGTGTTATAGTAAAATTTTCCTTCACTGAATGGAAATTATTTATAAGTGTAATTTTATGTAATTAGAAAGTGGGTCTAAGAAAAAGAACGCAAATGTTGAAATTTATTAGAATATTCCTTCACTAAAATGTTAAAGTTAAGTCCTTATATATCGGAAGTTGATATCAGATACACAATTTAATCCAAATTGAACATTTTGTACGTCGCGGCATTTTAAAACGCGTCTTTTTGTACCACGCGAAATTTTGTACCTCGCGGCATTTTGAAACGCGACATTTTAAGACGCGACATTTTGTACCACGCGAAATTTTGTACCTCGCGGCATTTTGAAACGCGACATTTTAAGACGCGACATTTTGTGCCACGCGACATTTTGTACCTCGCGGCATTTTAAAACGCGACATTTTAAGACGCGATATTTTAAAACGCGACATTTAAAAACGCGGCATTTTGACCCGGACCCGATATTTTCGAATAGTGTGTTTTTTCCGTTGTGATATTTTCGACGTGATAATCTATCGCGTGTGATTTGCTCGTGTGATCTAATTTCATAGAACCGTGCGAACTTCTATAACTGCCATAAAAGTTTTGAAAGGCAATATTTTGGTGAATTTTAAAACAATGAATAATAATAAAAGTGACAACGAAACTGATCTACCCACCCCTCCTGATATTAACACATATGGGAAAACGCAATTATGCTTCAAATAATTTAGTGAAATTTGTGACAATTCCAATTGATTCTAGTCGGCTCAGGCCTCAATTAAATTTTATCCAGGCCCTACAAATTTTGATGAAAAAAACCAACGACAAATTAGATGAATTCCATGAAACAGAACTACTAAGGACCGCAGAACACAATCCAAAACGTAAACAAGTTTTAACAAAGCCCTTTTGTGAACACTAGTTTTAACTAGTCAATTCTAGAATTAACTAAAGGATTTAGGGATATCTAGATGATTGAAGAAAAGATATATTTTATTTCATAAGAATTGAAAATAAAAATTTTAGACATAAAAAAGAAAGAAGCTAATGGTGTGTTTGATAGTGATTTAGAAAATTCTTATAATAATATGAATTTGATGGGCGAAGATATTGATATAGCGGAAAATATCGTGGAGTTGAATCACCCAATTCAGAAAATAGTGAACCATTGAGGATAATTTCAACGAACACGTTGCAAAAAAGAAATGTTAACTGAGAAAATGTTGTCTGAGAAAATTTTAATGGAGAAAATACTGAGTGCGCAGAAAAAATAATTTTATTAATTTGCGGATTTGTTTGCAATATTGGTAAATACTTCGTCAACCTTGCAGATATAAATCAAAGAAGTTATATCGCTCATATCGCTTCTACTAGATGTATTTCAAATGTGATCATTAATCAAGCTGTGTTTCTGTAAATGTCAGATGGCTCATGTCTAGAATAAGTTACTTCTTAAAACCCCTCATTAAAACTCTGTTAGCGACTTCCAGTGACTTGATTCACCGGCTCAGGCGAGATCTTGCTAATAAAGACATACACAAAGCAAATTACTTCCCAGTTAGGACAAGCTAGAAGAATATATGTATCGTTCGGTATAAATAATTCAATCTTTATATGAATTTCCGTTGGCTCCACCAATTAAAAAAGGCTGAATTAAAAAAAGTGAATTAAAAATAGTGATTTTTGTATGAACACCTGTTACTTTTTTTAATTCATTTTTTTCACAAATTTTTTGAAATAAAAAATTTATTCTTTTTCATACAATATTCGCTATTTTTATTTCATTAATGAACTCTTTTTTTAACTCAGCTTTTTTAATTCGTGGAGCCATTTCCGTTTTCTTATATGTACATATCTACATACGGTAGCCAAAGCAAACCATGGTACAAGCGGCAATACATAGTCACCTTGTCGATACCACTCTCTCAAATTTTACTGGCGATCTGGTGCCCTATTCTTGAACTATTGCGTTAATTTTCAGTATCGAAAATATTCGTAATGGTTCAAGAATATGGTTCTGATTTGAAGAGTAATAAAAAACCGATATGCATTTGAATTCAAAGATATTTTCTTAAATTTAATTGAAATAATTGGTTGTTCAGCCAGTTTATTGAAAATCAAATATAAATTAAATGTTGTAATACGGTTTAACTAGATAAAATATCTAATTTGTATAAATACTTTTTTTTTCATCCAAAATCCAAAAACAGTTTTTCCTGATTAGAATTAACAATAAAAAATCCAATGCCTTAATTCTGTGATTATAACAATTATTGCTTTCTTCAAACCAAGAGGAATCAATTTTGTTGGTAAGATCAATACACTCTCTCTTATAGTTTTCTTTAAGATATTTAAAATGAATTCGTTTTGAAAACGTTTGTTGAAAATGATAAATATACATCCTACACAACTCGAAAAATTTGGCGCTAGCTGCCGAGAAGGTTTGACCTTTTGACTCGAATTTTATATTTAATAAATATTCTCTTGGTATAATTATATTCCTTTCCTTAGGAGATGAGAACAGCAATCCTCGCATTTATTCCTTTGTATGATTTTGTTGGTTACATATGAAACAAAGTATGTTACCACATTATTAACCTGCTCATCGTTGACTTTTATAGCTGAAAGTTGAACTTCTGATATGTTGAAATTATTCTCATATGATTCGCTTTCTTCGGTATTGGGTGACTCCACGATGGTTTCCGGTACATCAATACCTTCGCACATCAAATTTATATTATTATATGAATTTTCTAAATCACTGTCAAACGTACAATTAGCAGCTTTCCTTTTTATCTTTGGAACTATTATTTTCATGTTCATTAGGAATTCTAGTGCAGTATTAAACTCTTTTGGCGATGGATTCCGGTTATTGCCGCCTTCGCTGCGAACTAAACTAAACATATTTTCCAATACATGTTGATTCAGTCTTCGTGTTGGTAAAATTTCTATATCGTAATCCTTGAATATGTGCTTTGACATCCATCATTAAATGCATAAACTCTTTTTTTACGTTTTCCTGCTTCTGAAACAATTTTAATTTTTTCTATGTATGATTTCAAATCGACTAGAAATCGTAAGCTATCGTTATTGTTGCGCTCAAGAAAGCGATTATTGCCGTGCAAATTGTTGAGATCCGTATTAAAAAAATCAAATAAATTGTTAAATTTTTTTAAAAGAATTTCTGTACTGTAGCCGTTGCCGAGTCTACATATTTCTTCATCATTAAATTTACCTAAATGTAATGAGAGGTTTATCGCCGAAGCAACGGAGTTGCTAATTATTTGAGTTGCAAGGCATACTCTCATTTTAGCAAAATTGTTGGGCTCGATATGGTTTATGGTCAGTTTTGGACACATTTTGACACTAGTGGTTTTGTCGAACTCGTATATATTTTCGTGCCATTAGAAGTTTCCAGAATATTAGAAATTAATATATTCCGCACTGATTTAATGAGATGTGGTGTACAGAAAAATGCAAAAAAAATTTTATTCTTAAAAATAAAATACGGCGTGTCGTAATTTATTTTTAAAATGTTGTATAATGCACGATTATTGGAACCTTGATCACACACTAAAGCACGAATGCGGATATTATTTTCAAAACACTTTTCTAAAATTCGTTTTATTTGAATTTCCAGTAGTTCACCTTTTATGGCTGAATTCGATAAAACTTGCCCAACAACAAAATTTCATGAGGTAAGGAGGCCTCTAATTAAAAAAACGCAGACTTCTTTTCCAACTGCATTCGACCTGTGCACGCCGTCTGTACATATACCGTCTATACAATCCATTGCGCTATTGTACTCCAGCGAAGGCTTTATGTGAATTTCATCGAAAACTAGAACACATTCATTTTCTTGTGGATTAGTACTATTTTCAAGATGAGTTTTAATTTTTAAGAAACTTTCATCATGAATTCCGAAAGAAAGAGTTTTAATCGGTAGCCAGGTGTTTATTGTTGATCTGGAAGGTAGACGAAATCCTAAATCTTTTAAATAATTATAAAACGATGGTGCTTTAACCCTTAACCACTTTTATGCGCCGATGCGGCTATTTTGAATGTAAATATTAAATATTTCTTTTATTCTAAATATTACCACTCGAAGATTTTAAACTCTTCCACAGTAGATTTTCTGATTTTTATTTGAAATAATTGAATTAAACGATACTTGTTTGTCGGATTTTCTAAAATTACATGAAAAAAAAATCATAACAGTGGTTAAGGGTTAAAATAAAGTGCTAGTGCAATATCGCGCTCTTGTTTATTGTAAATTTGTTTAACCGATTTATTTCGGAGTATCATTAAACAAAATGCTCCAGGGATTTCTTTCACGTGCGTAAAACGTTGAATTTCATTTACGATTTTATTGCTAGAGGCTTTTTTAGAACTCAAACTGCGTTGCTTTTCAATGTATTTGAAATGTTTCTTATAGGCGATGGCATTTAATAAAAAAAAAAAAAATTTCTTCTAAAAACTACAACTCGACTTACAATTTAAGAATTTAAAATTTTCCCAATCAAGAAAACTATAACTAGTACTTACAATACTGTTTTAATAAAATTTTACACGGTGAGTAACGCGTTTACCTGTTTAAACTAATTTTTTTAGATTTTTTAAATGATTTGCTAAATTGTCATGAGAAATGAACCATTTGCAGTACAGAATATGTATTTTTAATTAAACATGTATCCAAAAAGTTCTAGTTGAAAAACCTAAAAATCGTTCTCCTGAAAATTGATGATTTTGACTTATCGTTTTATTGCACGCAGTGAGCGATTTGTAAATAAATATGTACCATATAACCAGGTACATATACTAGATAAACTGCGTACGTTTCAGCATCAAATATATAGTTACCTATTTTAAATTTATTTGAAGAAATCAAATTTAAATTCAAAAACTCGCTTCACTACTTGATGCACCTACATACATATGTATATCTATTTCGTTTGGTTATATGTATTTGATTTCGTCACCCAGGGTAAAATCACTTTCAGTATATTTTCTTTCCTTTCAGTAATTATAAAAAAAAATATTCGACGCGATATATAAAATGTACAATACAAAAATACGAATAAAAAACCTATACACTTAGCCAGTCACAAATCACAATACATTTGACAATATTAAAAACTGTAACAAAAAGGGGGATACACCAAATATAAAACAACTGAACGGTAGGTCCAGCTATAAATGGAATTCTAAATTATTTTCACCAAAACTTGATGGCATTATGAATTTTGAAATTTTGATAAAATTAATTATGAAAAAAATTTCCACTAGATGAGTTACTGTGCATTCATTCTCAATATTAAAAAATGGAGGTGTGGCCAACACACGACTTTCTTTTACGAACAGCGAATTTTGAAAAACTTTTATAATTCAAATTTCCCGCAAACTTAATTAAGATTGTTTTTATTATTTCATGTTTTCTGTAAATTGTATATTTTTGAAATATTTGCAAAATAAATTTTCTGTTTTACGGAATCTGGGAGCTGGGAGCTGGGACCCCAAAATTTATGTAAAAAGTTTAAACATGAAGTTGCAGTTTGATTGCTTAAACCATTTGGACTACAAATTGACAGTCATATGTATATACCAACAGACACCACTTCAAAACTCAATTTTTTGAACTCATTAGTACACACGTAAAAGAAATAAAAGGTGATATTTATGAATTTAAATTATTTCTTTTAATTTTTTGGAATTTGTATTAGTGATTTTTTGTAAATCTTATACTTTTTAAAATATGTGCAAAACACATTTTCGGGCCGAGAGTGGCCACTTCCGGTTGACCGATTTGGCAATTTAACATACATGTAGGCTAAATATTTTTATAACACACAGTACGTCACTGAAGTGTGCAAATTAATTATAATTAGCATAATTGGGCTAATACACACAATAATTAAAATGACAAATGCAAGAACTGCTGTAACTCCCTGTAAAAAAGTGTGGGGGGGGGGCAGGAGTTGCGAAATATTTTTGCAATTATAAAACGATAGGTATATATACTTAAGTATTGCAAACCCTAATAAGTCGTTAAAAAAGTTAAGAAACATGAAAAAATGATCCACATTCAATTATGTAATATTTGCATTAAATACCGGAAGTATGTCACTGTAGTGTGCAAATTAATTATAATTAGCATAATTAGGCTATATATATATACACATATATTTATGTGTTGGCAAAACAATATTTAATTTTTTTTTTTTGTTAAATTTTTAAATTTTTTTAAAATTTTTTTTTTTAATTTTTAATTTGTTTATTTTTATTTTTTTTTTGATTTTTGGAAACATTTTGTATTAGTAATTTTTTGTAAACCTTATACTTTTTAAGATATTTGCAAAACAAATTTTCTGGCCCAAGGGAGTGGCCACTTCCGGTGGACCGATTTGAAGTAAAATTCACTGGGACCTCCCAATTTATCCAGAAAGCTTAAATCTGAAGCTTCAGTTCGATTGGTTAAGCCATCTGGGCTGTAGAGTGGACACAGACTGACAGACAGACGGACAGACAGACGGACTGACAGACAGACATCATTTCGAAACCCACTTTTTCGGACTCATGGGACCTCAAAACAGATAAATCTTCAATAATCTCAAGGTCGAAAATTTTCATGATTACTATACTTTATTTTACTTACGTAAAAGAAAGTAAAATAAATTTGGCGAAAATTTTTCCATGAGATCGGCAATATTATATTTGCTTATTCCGATCAGTAAATTTACCGACAACAATGTATATACAGATAACGAAAATACCGTATTTACAAATATGTATTACAGCACTTATTGAAGATTGCGTATACAATCGTTGTTGTGAATACTGTAATTACCGTATTTAAAATTATAAGAAGAGGAGAAATTGTTAAGAGTTTGCAATTCAGTTTCGATCTGCGAGCATGTGAAAAATAAATCATCTTTCAGTACATCTCATCAGGCTATAGCGACTGAACTGCTAATTTATTACACTGATTTTTTCTTAAAGTTTGAACATAGTAACCGCATGTATGCGTTAAATACAATAACATTGAAATTGTTAAAAGTTTAGAAAGGGGAATGTAAAAATTCGCTAATACTACAAGTGCACGGTTGATTCCTATATATAGGAAAAAATCAGTGTAATAAATTAGCAGTTCAGTCGCTATAGCCTGATGAGATGTACTGAAAGATGATTTATTTTTCACATGCTCGCAGATCGAAACTGAATTGCAAACTCTTAACAATTTCTCCTCTTCTTATAAATATTTATCAATTTGGAATATACCAAAATAATTTAAAGTTTGAACATTTAAAATTATATTACTGGAGAAAACTTCGTGGATGATGACATGATGTAGTCCAATGTAGAATGGAGAAATACTTGAAGATATTGTTGTAGAATACTGTAGATTGTGTTGAATTTAGGAAATCCCACTTCTGACACCAATGTCTTCAAGTATTTCTACATTCTACATTGGACTACATCATCCACGAAGTTTTCTCCAGTAATATAATTCTAAATACGGTAATTACAGTATTCACAACAACGATTGTATACGCAATGTGTACATAACAATCGCAGTAAGCAAATAGATAAAAGTCAAAAATGCAAAAATCCTTTGTTTGCGAAATGGATAGTTGCAAAATGTTTCTATGAAGAAAAGTGTTTCTACGAAGAAGTGTGTTGCTAAAGAGAAAAGTAGCAGTTTTCTTTACTGTTTTCAACCAAGAAATGACACTCTTTTCCATTAAGGACACGAAAACACAATTTTTTTTTTACTAATTTTGTCATTTATTTGTCCTTAAATTATTCAACTTTCCCCAGAAGAATGAGCTATAATGAAGTCCAGGCAATTTCTCGAAATCTACAATTTAAATCTTAAACAATCGTTCAAAATCGAATTGCCTAGAAAGTTCAAGAATAATTATTGCTTTCCTATTGCATAATTAAATATGGGCATAACATCACCAACTAAGAAAAAAATAAATAGTGGCGCACTTGGAAAGGGCTTATTTCATGATAACAATTGATTTAGTCTGAAAGGTGGATTAAACCCAAATAAAAATAATTACGTTTTCAACATATTTTATGTATATCCTCCCATAAACACTAATAATTTTATTTATTTATTTTTATCAGAAACAAAATAAAAAAAAAATGAATTCATCAGTGAAAACCCTTGTATGGTTGTAACTATACAGACAAATGCCCTTTTTTCGTTTTTCGTTATAAGCAAGATAAAATGTTCACCCTCATGGACAACAAAACAAACAATAATTATATTTGCCTCTAATCAACATTCCGTTCAAATGAAAAACATTTTCAAAATTTATTTGATAACATTTGGAAAATGTATTTATCACAATACATACATATGTGTACACCTTTTCAATGTTAGCCAATGTACAATAAAAAAAATAAAATTGTGGAGAGCTAAAAAGATTTATCAATGACCATTCTCTCCATAGATTATAAAAAAAAAAAAAATGGAAAAGTGAGATGATGGTGAAAACGAAATGGACAATAAAAATAAACAACTTGGCATGTGACATGATGTTCTTCCAGAGTTGATGATTGGGATTTAATTTAATTTCTTTTGTTCGTATCCACTTACTGTTAATTTAAGTTTTAATGAAATACACACATACAAAAAAATTGAAAAACTCAAGGTGATAATAGATGGGATTTTGTTGTATGGAAACTTGATAGTGTTGATATTTTGTAATTGGCATTGGGTTAGCAGTCAAAAATGAAATGTATGCTAATTATCTCAAACTGTATAGTATTGTCTCCAAAAAATTTGGTGGCCTACAACTTTTTGGGTTACCTTTTGTCTTGAACCGCATGTAAAAAAAGACTGTAAAAGTCAAAATTTAGCCAGCACATCAATAAAGACCCATTCAAAAATCTAAAATAATTTGAATGATCTGATGGAACCTATACATACAGCAGATTAGTAATTGGTGACTTTAATAAAAATTCGGCAAAAATACCAACTTATGTGAAAACTTGTAATTACCTAACGACAGCTTAAACAAGTATAAATGACATATAACGTAACTGCTGAAAATATTCGACATTTAGTATAGCAGTAACCATATCCAGAATTTAATTAATTTTATGGATATGGATTATGGATTGTTTATAAAGAGACATGACATTAATTCTATCGAAGATCAATCCGCAATTGTATCTGAAAATTGTGAATTATATGTATTGTTGGATGCTTGGCAGCAATAAATTGGCGTATGTGTTTTACGATATCAGTTCTTGCACATGGATTCATGTTTTGCTGCGTGGGGCAAATGGACATATAGAGTTTATATTTTCAGAATGCCATCGATTTGTACTGCCAATGTTGGAAACTGCTCTAAGGTGAGTGTGGTATTCCCGACAGTTCGTATTATCCGCGTTTTGGTATATTTAACTGCGTTTTCTCGCAATGCACTATTAGTGCAGCTTATGAAAATTTAATCTTCTTGGAGATGTTATTTACACAATCAAAGTCCATAGCATTGTAGAAGTATATAGTGGTATATATTGTGATATTGCCCCCTTCTACTTACGAATCTGGACAATGCGCCTCAAAAAGATTCCATACTGAGATTCAAACAGATTTAAACGCGATTGTGTGCGTACTGAAATATACAAATATACATAAATATGCCTTAACCGGAATACAGCGAGTCCCTATTTCGATTATAGGATGAATATTGAACGGCCCGCAGAAAACGACAACAACTGCGCCAAATACCACCAAATATCTGATCTCATCGTCTGGTAATTTCCTCATTATTTGATTCATCATTTGTGTAGGATGTCTTATGCATTTGATGCATTTCCGACACAAGTTTTTTGCAACTCCACTATAATTACCCAACAATTTTGCCGAACACGACTCGTTAAAAGAATTCTTCTTCTTCCGCTGGCGCTACATCCCATGAAGGGATTTCCCCGCCTCAACGATGCTCCTCCAAATAATTCGATCCGCCACAAGAGAACGCCAGACACGGTGACCGAGTGTGTATAGGTCCCTCCCAACGTCGTCCATCCATCGGGTAGGTGGTCTCCCACGAGGTCCTACTTTCGCTGGTGCCGACTCCAAGGCCTGTTTAGTAGTCCGATTTTGTGAACGTAGTACGTGCCCAAGCCATCTCAGTCTTGACGATTTTATGAATCCGATGATGTCGTCTATATCGAGATCATTTCTGATCTCTTGATTCATTTGCATTGTGTACGTGGCTCCCTCTTTAATGGGACCGAGAATTCTTCTTATCATCTTACACTCAGTTACAGCGGTTTTCTGGATGTTTTGCGCTCTTATAGTGTCCAAGACTCGCAACCAATGGTGACAACTGGTCTTATCAGCGCCTTGTAGATGTTCAATTTTATTTTGCGCGATATATGAGGAGACTTGAAAATTTTGATATTGGCGGAAAATGCTCGGTAGTCTGCTACGATCCTCGATGAAATGTCTACAGATACGAAGTTTTGCTCAGTGATCCTAGGTATTTAAACTCATTCACCTTTTCATATTGAGTGTCTCCTAAAATGAAGTCCCCACGAGTCTGCCTCCTCGCGGTCACCATGAATTTGGTCTTCGCTTCATTGATCTGAAGGCCTATTTGTTGGGCTGTTAATTCCAATGGGAGGAGCACCTCTTTCAGAGAGATGATGTTGCGACCCAGAATGCAAATATCGTCAGCATATGCTAATAGCTGGGTTGATTTATAATACAGGCAGCTACGCTGCGCTATATTAAGCTGACGAATGACATACTCTAATGATAGATTGAATAGAGTTTGAGCTATTGGGTCTCCTTGCCGCACTCCAGATGGTTTCTCGAAGGCATCCGAAATTTTGCCATTAGCACCTTACATATTGAGCCATCCATTAAAATCTAGCACATTGAAACCAATTTTGACGGTATGCCCAGGTAGGACAATACGTTCCATGAAGTATTCCTCTTAATGCTGTCGTACGCCTGTTGAAAGTCTATGAATATACTGTGTACAGGGATGTCCTTTTCATAGCATTTCTCCAGCAAAATCTTCAGCGTAAAAGTTTGATCGGTCGTTGATCTATTTGGTCGAAAACCACATTGATAATCACCCAAGATCCTCCCGGTATAAGTTGATAACTTTGCTGCGACTACGTTGGCCAAAACTTTGTAGCCTGTGTTCAGCAAAGCTATACCGCGGTAGTTGTTACAGTTCAATCGATCTCCCTTTTTATGAAGTGGACATACATATAAGAGCCGTCTTCCACTCTACTGGGATTTCTTCTCTAGACCAAATTGTTGATATTAGCTCAAACATGCGGCAGAACAGATAATCGCCGCCATATTTGAGCATTTCGTTGCAGATACCATCCGCACCAGGTGTCTTATAATTTTTCATCTGCGATATCACGTTCCGCACTTCATCATATGATGGAGGAGGTGGTGGTGTCATCTCGACGTTAATATCTTGTTGAAGCAACAAAAGTTGTTGCTCGGAAGGTGGTGCCTGTTTATTTAAAAGCGAGGAGAAGTAATTTCGCCACACTTCGAGGACGGTTTTGGTGTCTATTTCCAACTCATCGGATTTGTTGCGAATAGGGCTGCTACGTGGATGAAAGTCCGTAGCTAATTCTCAGGCTAGAATTTTGGATGTTGCGTGCCTGTTGTTCATGCCATTCCCGTTTTTTTCGTCTACATAGCCGATTAGCGATTCTCCTCGCAGTCATGTAGGCGTTATGGGATTGCCTTGTTCTTTGTGATAAATCTCGTTGTCGTGCGCGTTCTTTTTCCCAAATAGCACCAATACAATCAACATCAATCCAGAGATTTTTAGGCATTGACGGATTTTGGCCTATGGTGGTCTTTGAGGCATCGGTTACCGCCGTTTTGATAATGTCCCACTGTTCTTGAACGGAGTCAGGAATTGGTTTATTTTCCAAGATTTCTAATACAGTCATCCTGAAGATGGTTCTGGTAACTTGGTCGTTCAATACCGCAGTGTTGGAACGAGTGATGCGCTGGAAGCGATGATTATATGTGGTTGATAGACGAAATTTTAATTCAGCAACTACCAGGAAATGGTCTGAATCAATGTTAGCTCCACGTTTAGTTTTGATGTTTTTAAGGCTAGAAAAATGTCTCTTGGACAAGAGGATGTGGTCGATTTGGTTGACCCTTGTCCCGTCGTTTGATTTCCATGTGGCTTATGAATGCGCTTATGTGGGAAGTATGTGCTGGCAACCACCAAGTTGTACTTGCTATGGTGCAAGGAATTTGGTCCAATAGTGCTTCGATATGTACTGCCAGCACTGCCAATTTGAGCATTGAAGTCGCCCAAAACAATTTTAATGTCATGTTGCGGAATTTTGCTCAGGACGAATATTCACAAATGTGATGTTAAAGTGACGTCCATGAAACCTGAGTGTACAAATCCGATTACTGACAGGGATGAATTCAGTCACAAATTGACGGCATCGATTGCTAATCAAGAAACCGACGCCAAATTCATGTTTATCCATGGTATTGCTATGACAGAGTGTTAGTCCGAAGCGACTATAATCGGTGATGTCATTGCCGATTAGTCTTGTTTCCTGTAGCGCTACGAGGTCGAGTTTATACGTGGATGCTTGTTCGAAGAGTTGATGGAGGCTCTCCGGGCGGTTTAGGCTGAGTACGTTCCATATTCCAAATTTAAAATCGTTGTCCTTATATCGTGTCCGAGGTCGTTAATGTGAATCCAAAAATATCCGAGGCTCATGTTGAGGTTTCGTAACAAAAAATTTTTTCAGGTTGGGCTGCTAACCCAACGCCAACCTTCTGTAGAAGGACCACATCCCTCACACTTTAGAATACTCCTTTAACAGAGTATAGTTTCTAGTGGCCGCCACAAAGAGGCAGTGTGAGCACTTGCTGAAGTTGCATGCAGTTACGGCACATGAAGCGAGTCTTGTGTTTATCCCCCTGCATACACAGCAGCCTGACCACCAAAACCGTTAAAAGGATTGGGCCTAGTTATTTATACTGAAGCTCTGTATCGTATATGATGAATGTAGCAATTGGTGATTTTGATGGAATGATAATAGGATGTATTTTATGATACAGCAATGTTGATTTTTCTATTCTCAATCCAATCCTCATAATTTCTTTGACCCCCAGGAACGGAATGAGTTGCCTTTACTTCTTGCAGTAACTGGTCTACTGTTTTACAGGCAACAATACTCTTCAACAATTTTATGATTATCTGTCTCAATGTCTACTGGTGTTAGTACTCGAATTTGTCGCTGCCTTTGATCTTTCTTTCCCCTTGAAATATTCAGACAAGACTTTCTTTAGTTTGATTTGATGTTAGATTGTAAGGAGTTCGTATTGTTTCAATTAACAATTCACATTGAATTTCTTCGATCGCCTTTGGTATCTGCCGTATTCATCTTCTCTTGCCAGCCTTGCTGGTACATTGCACCAAAGTTGATTCGATAGAATTTCTTCCGTAGTTTTAAATCAAGTTACAAAATTCGCTGGAACATGTGTCGCCAAAGCTGTCGTTTGTACATGCCGATGGTTTATGAGGCACTGTTCACGACGAAAATTATTCAACGTTTTAGTTGACTGGCCGACAATTCAAAACAATTTTGGAATCTGTCCATATCGTGATCAAAGGTATGCTGATTGATAACCTCTTTGTGATTTACTTTACCAATCAAATCAGAAGTATTGCACACATCAGCCGAAGACTTGGTATGCTGACTTTTTCTAGAGGCGCCAGATCATATACATGTAATAGTGCCTCGATTTCAACGATTCGTACCTCCAATAATAGGTTTGGGATCCTATAATATTTGATCCAACAGGCATTAGGAGACAATGTCAAAACATGTTAAATGATTTGAATCGATTTGACTTAAAGGTTAAATCATGGTCAAGATCATTTTCGACCGGGATACCACCAGCCTCAAGGTATCATATCATTCGGCAGTTGTTCACTGAAATTATATACATATTAAATTTGGTGGCTATGCCGGTAACATTAATTCAAATTCAAACTTAACTAATGAAAATGATGTATTCGGGGATACATTTCTTACGGCACAATGGGTTGAATGGAAATTTGTGCGGTATATGAAAACAAACTTCAGATTTACGCTGGCTATGATGGCAATGTCCGATTGAATGATATGTGGACAATTTTGCTTACTGGAGATGTGAGGCAATGGAACGAGATTGAACGGAAAGGGGACCGCCCTACAACATGTTGTAACTTCCCAGTGGCGATTGCTCGTGGATATATGTATGTGTTCTCCGGAGAAACTGGACTTCAGCTCACTAATACATTGTTTGAATTTAACTTCCAGGAGAAAAATTAAGTTACTCGATTTATTGTTTTTTTACTGACCTATTTTAATTTGCTTTAAAAGCTGGCGCTGAATATCAAATGAACATATTCTACGCAGACCACCACAACTTCCGGCAAGACCCTATGTCATACAATGGTGCATCATGATCGTTTTCTGTATATTTTTTTGGGTTCGGCTGATTCCACTCTGCCAAATGATCTACATTGTTATATGAACTTGATTCTCAAATTTGGTCGATTATTGTACCTGCCGTCGACTAGTAAATTCCATCAGAACGTGTTTATCATGCATCAGCGGTAATCGGTAATGCAATGTATATCTTTGGTGGAATAGTCGATGACAATTGTTCGCAGTAGTGACATGTATCGATTCCAATTTTCAAGTTGAATTCGGCCAAAGCGGACAACCATAATTAATGTGAAAAATCATGGAGCAATAATAATGGGTACGCACCTAAGAAAGTGATGTGGCACATTTTCTTTAAACTATACAGGAAAATAATTTTTCGATATAAATCTAATCCTCAATGGCATTGTCATCCCAGCACAAAAAATGGTTCTTGCTGCGAGATTTACATAGTTTTAAGCATTATTCCAATCATTCATCCCTCCTGATCGAACAGTTAATGTACGTTTACGCTCATCTTGAAATCTATTTATTTTACTGAATTAATATTTTATAATTTTCAGATTCAAATCGGCGGCATTTCCCCATCTCGTGAAGCTTCTGATTCTCTTCTGCGGTATATCTACTATGTATGGTGATACCAAAATGCCAGCGGAAAACTCGCTTTATTTATTTCAAGCTTCCTGTTTTAATAGATTCACAAAAAATCGACTTGTTTTCGACCCGTTTTTGTGTTTAATTCTTTAGAACATTTTTATTTATAATGAACAAGCAGTTTAAAACCGTGTTTGGTTGATGTTGTGATATAATGGATAAATTATTATGTAAAAAGGTTTAGATTAATAAATTGAAATAAATAGTTTGAAACTTAAAAATTATACTTCGTATGATTTTTAGCATTAAGGAAGTTTCATATTATATATACATATGATTTCTTGTAAATTAGTGCAGTTGTGTCATATTCGTAATTAATTGTAAAGATAATAATCTATGGCTTTGAAACAGTATGTTACATAGTATACGCCATAATGTCATAGTGTTAGATAATCAAATAATGCCAAGTCGTTATCGGCGAAGATAAATTTTCGGCAAAGAGGTAATCTCCCAAAGGATGGCTTAGATTCATAGTTTCAGAAACACGCTGCAAAGTGCAATTCAGTATTTCTGATTTTGTTTGTATTGATTATAGAATTTTTTTCTGTGAAATGAGATAATTTTGCATTTTTTAATATTTAAATGCGGAACGAAGCAGCCAAGAACTGGGCTCATGACCTGCTAGAATTTGTAAAATACAATCCTTGTGTTCAATCGGGCAAAAATGATAAAAAATATCATGATTTTTTTTATCGCGTTTGCCATGAAACACACTCATTTATCACGAAAAAAAATCAAGTTTTTTTTCAATTCTAGCTGTCAGAAGAAATTAATTTTGATTTTTGATTTTCAGTTAATTGTTTGCAATATTAAAATATAATTTTTATTAGAAATAATATTTAAAATGATATAAAATAACCAAATTCAATTTATAGTTAAGAAAATTTAATTCAAAAATTGACGTTACCGGTTTTATTGTTGTTTGGAAAACGCATTGACATTTAAAATCAATTTATCATTTTTTTATACATTTTGGCTGTTCAATCGGGTTTGACGTACAGAATTACGGAATAAAGTTAAAGTGTCTAAAATATCATGATATTTTTTATCATTTTTGCCCGATTGAACACGTCCAATGATCACTAACTTTATAAGATTTATTTTATTTTATTATAGTGATCACTTTGGAAGCTTTTTTTTACAATAATCAAAACGGAAAAAACTAGAAACATGAACTGGCCCTAATGCGTACTATTGAATTTAGTTGAAATATACACTATCTAAAAAATACTTTTACATATTAGAAGCTGTAATTTTGGGCAATAAATTAGTTGATCCTCCATTTCATTTCTAAATTGAATAGCAGTAATTTGATCGTTAGCACCTTAATTTTCACCAACATGAGCCTCTAAACTTCCAGTATAATTGAGTGAGCGTTGAACGAAGCGAACTCTAATCGAAAATTATTTTCAGCAGTAATATCCCAAGAGCATTGATAATTTCCCGAAATAATTTTATTATATTTTTCGAAAGCACGTTGCTTGGTAACAGCCCGAAGCCGTAGGCTGAGGGCTCTTACCTAAAAGCAACGTGCTTGAGGAAAATATAATAAAATTATGAGGTATTTATCAATGCTCGAGGGGTATTCGACGAGAAAATTTTTTGCAATTTTATTTTATTCTAGTAGTAAGGCTGCTAGATTGTAAATTGTTCTATGAAAGTGTCATTTTGAAACAGTATTTATTGTGAAATAAAACTATAAATTCTTTTCATCTAGTAGCCAGAGTATGTTTTTATAAAATAGCAAGCCTATTAAATCGGTCAATTTCGAGTCACGTGTACAAAATATACCAATCAAAATAACATTACACAGGGAAATTATCAGTGTAATGTTATTTTGATTGGTTTATTTCGTACACGTGACTCAAAATAGACTGATTTAACAAGCTTGCTATTTTAGCAAAAAAATTTCTAATTTAAAAACTAAAAATAATAAATAATATAAATAATAATGAATAATATTTAATGTTTAATGTTTTTGTTCAGTTTTGTTAATTGTGTTAACGTGTTCTCTAGATTATAGTTGAACATATTATATTAGATATTTATCTAATTGTATATATTGATTGTACATAAAAATGTTTTATTAATTAAATTGTTAATTATATTAATCAAAAATGGTTTCCAATAACTGCATGGTATGTGATTTATCGGTGAAGGAACAAGTCTTAATTTCGCGCACTAAAAATGTGTTAATATAAAAAAAAACTGTGTTTAATGCAATCAAAAGTTCTGATAATTTAAACTGGTTTTGTGATAAGTGTAGGGATATTTATAAAGTGCATGTAAATAAAATTTCGGAACTGAGTCAAATATTAAAAAATATTGAATCATCATATGCGACTCAAAATAAAAATAAAGCGCAAATGATTACCGGTGAACTGTATACTGGTCAAAACAATAATACTATCATGCCTCTTAAGGAGTCAGTTCAACCAAAAATTGTATGTGGCAGTTTACCTAAAGGTGAAATAGTTGTACCGTCTGTTATTGGTATTAATAACCAAAGACAAAAACCAATTATTATCAATGATGGGAATATTGAACCTGGTCTTGGTTATGATGAAGCTGTCGCAAGAGATAATGGTACTGGGGCATTTGCATTTAAATCTCACATGATTTTGTCCCCAAGCATTTTCTTTGTCCCCTTAGCATTTTCCAGATAATTTTTAACGGGTATAAGTTAAGTATTTGATCACAATACAGAAATTTATGAAAATGTATTTTTTTAAATAATGTTGGACTTTTATTTTTAAAAAAACGGGTTTTTTTGTCATGAACGTTACTTTACTTATTTTAGATAAATTGTGAAATTTAAAAATATAAATTTAATTTATTGATGTATATTCTCATTTATGACATGTCTACTTGCAAATGGTATATTAATCTTTTGTATTTTGAAATTAATAATTTTAAAAATAACGTAAAACGTATTTTTAGGTAACGTTCATGATAGAAAAATTAAAAATAGCACAAAAGATTATTAAAAAAAATGCAAAACACAAATCTGCTCACGCCCAGATTTAAAAGAAACAGAAATATGATTTAAAAATTATATTTTAATTTTTTTTTTAATTCGAAAATTAATTAAATTATGATTCAAAAATTATATTTTAAATTTTTTTATGTGAGATTTAAATGCAAATGCCCCTACTACTTCTGTAAAAATTCACACCATTGATTCTAATAAAATTTTAATTAGTACTGATGAGGATAGTGAAATTCTGCGGATAGTGGAGAGACGCAGAAATTTGTTTTTCTCAAATCGGATAAAATACGTCGGTTTTCTGGTTTGTTATCTGTCAGCAAAATGAAGTATTCCACGACACTACATCGTTGCTAGGCAACTTACTAAAAACAGTACTGGAAAGTATTCCTTGCCTAGGCAGAGAATACTTTCTAGTACTGATTATCATCTGTTTTTAAGAAATACATGATATAATGTATAATCGCACGCGATTGTTATAATTCTAAGGTAACTTTGATAGTGAAATCTATTGAAAATATAAATTGGAAAATTTTGCGTATTTTAAAGAATATAATGAATAAAATGGATAATCTGATATACTGCCGATTAGAGAAAAAATCGTATGTGCAACTCGTGGAAAAACTATAATTCCCGGACTCTTATGGTTGCTGGAACTCGGCTGACGCCTCGTCCCAGCAACTTCCATACTCGTCCGGGAATATATCGTTTTTCCTACACGTTACACAATATACTATTATTTCAAGGTTCCATTCTAGTGTAACTGAGAATGACATTATGCTATACTTGAATGTTAAATTCAACGTTAATAAGCAAGCGGCTAAAATATTCCACTGCAACTCAAGAAATAAAATTGCGGTTAATTTGGACTACTCGTCGTTCAAAATTAGCTTCTCGGAATCATTGTTTAATAAGTTGCTAATTCCACGTGCATGGCCAGCTGCAGCTCTAGTCAAATAGTTTGAAAATAAGATCCGGGGGCTCCCTTTTTTACGGATTCCAGAGGTGTGTCGGGGAAAATCTTGGACACCGGGAACCCAGGTCAATTTTCCAGGAAATTAAATAATACGAAGGATGTTTTTTTATATATTGTACACCAAAATATAAGAATTATACGCAAAAACATTAATATATTTCTAGCAAATATTGCCGCACTTGAGACTATGCCACAAATCATCCTATTGTCGAGATCTGGATTGAAGTTCATGAAATGGAAAATTACAATATTCCTGGCTTTAATGTATTTGGTAAGTGTAATTCTATGAATAGAGCGGCAGCGATACTAATAGTGCTGACATTATACACACAAAAAAATAAAAGGTCACCACAACACCGAATCGGTGTTACATAGTGTCCCACCGATCGGATATTTATAATTTGAATCCAATCGGATATTATAATAAAAATGGCATAAAATACATTTGGATAAAAACTTTTACATCGCATAAAACCCAAACAGGAACATTCATCTTTAGGAAAACACCTAGAGGTGCATTTTATTAAATCCAAAAGGAGTTTTTATAAAAATTTATCTTTTCGGATAGATAAAAATATTTATCCGTTAATGCGTATTTAATTTTATAAAATATATTCAGTTGGAGAAAAATAAAATACTTTTTCGGATAAGAAACCAATTAACACCGCACATTTTTTGAGTGTATGGTTTTTATCCCATTGGTATTTTATTTTAATGTATGTATATGATTTTAATATGTTCCGAAGATTGTAAGAGAATTGAATCTTCTCATCAGGCCGCTGCGACTAGACTGATTGTATCACAATTTAAATTCTATTATACAGAAGGAATATGCAGGTTGCTTTAGCGAATTTAACTAATACAGCCAAAATCTCTTACAATTTTACTTTTTCACGAAAACTCCAAACGGTGTAAATATTTACTCCGATAGAACGATAATAATCTCTGGGAAGTACCTTTTAAAAAAATCCACTGTTGACAACTTTTGCGTTTACTCCGAACGGTGCAAAAGTATACTGTTCGATCCTTTTGAATATTTTAAAATTTGTACCCGATATTGCGGAGTTAATATGGTACTATTGGATAAAAAATAAAGTTTTTTTCGGATAAAATACCATTCACACCGCAATATTTTTTTGTGTGTACGGCTGGATTTTCAATTTAATTCTGTGTTATTTTCCATTGTGTGTACTTATAGATTTTATGCTTTCAACTCGTCAGTCTTTGTTTTCGAATTTAATAGTGTTCTTGTAAATATAAAATCAAAAAATCTTATTATTTGTGCTGATATGAATATAACTATTCTTAAAGATCGTTCATCTGGTGATGAATATTTGTTCATGATGGCGTTACATGGGCTAAAATCGTTGATTAATACTCCAACTCGTATTACAAATAATTCTTCATCGTGTCTAGACCATTTGTTTTTTAAATACTCATCTAATTTTGATTTTAGCTTTAGTGCAGAAGTTCATAATCTAAATATCACCGATCATTGTATGTGCTCTATTAAATTTTTGATGAATTGTGTATATTCTTCCAAAGTGTTAGCTAAAAGCCATGGATTACACCTATATTGCTTAGTAAAATTAGGCTTAAGAACAAATTATCTAAAAGGTTAGTTGGAAATTTGCATGATTTCAATTTAACAAGTTGTTTCGATAAAATAAATAAAATGGTTAAACATGATGTGATTTTTGCTAGGGTGGACTTTTTTAAAAATAAATTTGATAGTGTTAATGGAAATATTTCAGAATACTGAAAACTAGTTGATGAGGTTCTTAACAAAGACCGCAGAAACGCTTAAATTAAGAAAATTGACACTGATGAAAATTGTACTGACATAAGTGATATGGCAGATACATATATTCAACAATTACTTTGTTAATGCAGATGCAGTACATAATTTAAAACGTACCGTAAGTAATGTTAGTGAAGATTTCTTGGACCTAATTTATAGCAATTCTGCAGTTCATATCCTTGTTAAAAAAATATCTAATAGTATTGTAGTTGTGTTTTCATACATTATAAATATTAGTTTTGGTGCTGGCATTTTCCCAGCTAAACTAAAAGAAGGGCTCGTTATTCCTATTTTTCAAAAAATGGACAAAGCTAATGTTGCAAACTACAGACCCATTACTTTACTATCAGTGTTTTTTAAACTAATTGAAAAGGTGGCACAGCAAAGAGTAACTAATTTTTTAATTGAAACAAATTGTTTGCATAATATGCAGTTCTGGCTTAGGAAAGCTAAAAGTACTGAGGGTGCTTAATTAGAATTCACAAATTTCTTATATGCAGCCCTTGACAAAAAAAGATCGTTGCGTCTATTTTTGTGGATTTAACAAAATCATTTGTTATGGTTAACCACAACGTATTATTTCAAAAACTTGTACATGCTGGTTTTAGAGGCGTTACATTACAGTGGTTTCAATCTTATTTATCTGATAGGTCGCAAATAGTTAAAATTGGTGAAGTTATTATAGTAAAGGTAAAATGATAAATGATGGTGTTCCACAAGGGTTTTAGGCCCCATCCTTTTTTTTTTGATTTACCTGAATTCCATTTGCTATTTGAAGTTTTCTTCAAAATTGATAGCTTTTGCGGATGATCTAGTATTTCTTTATAATGACCAGTTGCTTATATCTAATATTCACGCTATGAATACTGATCTAAGTCTTCTGAGAAAATGGTGCCTTGCGCATACTATGTTTCTAAGCACAAAACCTTAAGGTATGATTTATAAACTTAATAATGATGTTGTTACTGATCCAGGTGTTATTTACCATGATTTGAATTGTGATCAGATGTTAGCGTGAAGTTTATGACAAATTGACAAAAAACCTTACAACAGCAAAAAAGTGTAAAAGCAAGTATTACACTTTTAGGACAATCTACTAAGAAGATGATATCACATATTTTGTCATTTTTTGACAAAATTGTGTAGCTTACACATATTAATTGAAAAAAGTGTAGGCAGTTGTTTGACTGCCAATGACAGGGCATCGTAGAGATGGCTCCCTAACTCTGAGTATGCCATCGTGTTGTCTACACTTTACTTGATTATTTGTGCTAATCGGAATATTGGCGCGACCCGTCAGACAGTGATTTCTCGATTTTACAAAATTTTACTACCAAAAAAAAGTGTAGGCAGTTGTTTGACGGCCAATGACAGGGCATCGTAGAGATGGTTCCCGAACTCTGAGTATGCCATCGTGTTGTCTATACTTTACTTGATTATTTGTGCTAATCGAAATATTGGCGCGACCCGTCAGACAGTGATTCTCGATTTTACAAAATTTTACTACCAAATAAAAGTGTAGGCAGTTATTTGACGGCCAATGACAGGGCATCGTAGAGATGGCTCCCAAACTCCGAGTATGCCATCGTGTTGTCTATACTTTACTTGATTATTGTGTACTTTGTCACAAATCATATGTAATGTATTTAGAGATTATGAGCATTTGAATACCAAATTAAATGAAAATGACTCTGACTATTTCAGATTTATCAAACTGTTTTTAAGATGCGGGGCCGATCATTCAACATATATTAAGCGAACAGACTTAATTTTAAAATGTTTTAACGTAACACACACGACGGGCAACATTCAACTTAACTGTGTTTGCAATATATCCAAATATATCGAATATTTTTTAACCCGAACGATCCAATTAGATTATAAGTGTCCACATTGTTTAATATCGCATAAAAAGGACAATTATTACATTCCTATTGATTATGTAAATTTTAAAGAAAATGATCTTAAAAGTTTACAATTGTCTTTTAAATTTTACGCATCACATTGCAGAAAATGTAAATCTGAGATTGAAAACCCGGAAGAGCTGCAACTTCGAACAAGCAATGGATTAGTAATAGTCGATGTTCAACCAATTAACGCAAATACTAGATATAACATTAAAATTAACGAAATTCAATCGGAATTAGTTTTTGGGTCTAATAAACTAATACTTATTGGTATTGTACACTACCATCATGCACAAACTCGTGGAGGTGTAGGACATTATATTGGGTATGTCAAAAGGAAAAACGGATTATGGGAAATTCATGATGATCTAGCAGAATCAATCATGGAAACGAGCTCCGATAACCGAATTAACCCGGTGACATTAATTTATATCGATGAGAAACTAAACTAGTTAGCTACAGACAACACGATTATTTTCATTTTATTATTGTTATTTAATGTTGATAGATCTTAACTTAAACTTAATATCACCAAGTTTCATTGAACACTATACGCTAAATCATTAACTTTAAACACTATCTATGTAATCTCACTTACCCGTAAGAATTTCCATTATATATCTGGAAAAACTTACAAGCTAAGCGGAAACATATAATCGCCGAACATCGCCTACTCAGAGTTCGGGAGCCATCTCTACGATGCCCTGTCATTGGCCGTCAAACAACTGCCTACACTTTTTTTTGGTAGTAAAATTTTGTAAAATCGAGAAATTACTGTCTGACGGGTCGCGCCAATATTCCGATTAGCACAAATAATCAAGTAAAGTATAGACAACACGATGGCATACTCGGAGTTCGGGAGCCATCTCTACGATGCCCTGTCATTGGCCGTCAAACAACTGTCTACACTTTTTTCAATTAATATGTGTAAGCTACACAATTTTGTCAAAAAATGACAAAATATGTGATTTTATCTTCTTAGTAGATTGTCCTAAAAGTGTAATACTTGCTTTTACACTTTTTTTTGCTGTTGTAAGGTTTTTTGTCAATTTGTCATAAACTTCACACCAATGATCAGATAACTTGTGTCAGTGACTGTTTTAAAGTTGAATTCGTATCTAATTTTAAGTACCTTGGTTTGATTGTAGATACTTATATGTGCTGGCTTGATCATATCGGTTTTTTTTTCGCTGGCCCTACATCCCATTGAGGGGTTTGGCTGCTTCATTTTGAAGTTACGTAATCATTTTGTTAACGGATAATGAGTGATTAATTCATTGATCCTACCCTTAACTAGCCGTGATTTTTTCATCACCCACCGGGAATCGAACCCGGAACCTCCGGAGCGTAAAGCAAGTATGCTAACCACTGTGCCATCGGGCGGCAATAGATCATATCGGTTCCCTTCGTAAATATAAGTGTGTTCTTATTCGAAAATTTTATATTTTGCGTTCAGCCTGTCCTCCCGCAGTCTTAGGAATTATTTATTTTACGCTTGTCAAATCGAAGCTATCATATGGATTAGCGTGCTGGGGAGGAACTTATTATTCAAGAATTCATCCCCTTGTTATAGCCCAAAAACATATTGTTCGTATCATGCTAAACGCACAGAGGATATAGAAAAAATCTCCGACAACTCAAACAAAAGTCACGAAACAGATTTCGTGACTTTTGTTTGAGTTGTCGGAGATTTTTTCTCGTAGACATCTTTTTGTATATAAAGTTTTAAAAGCATTTTTTTCTACTAAACTCAGTCAGTCTAAATGTTAGTATCAATTACGATTTGAGATATAAGCAGTATATTCGGATTGAAAAATTTATAGCAACCAATTTTCAAAATTCGTTTGCAATATTGTCACCAAAAATATTAAATAGCCTACCGGATGAATTAATAAACTCACGGAAATTAAATACATTTAAGTCAGGTTTAAAATCATTTTTATTTGAAGCAGGTGATTTGTTGCATTTCCAAGTGTAGTAAGTAACTTGAAAACTTTTTTTTGTTACTATTGATGTAAATATTGTAAATATTTTTTCAATCGCCACTGGATCTTTGAATTTACAGATTGAATAAAAATAAATAAATAAATAAATAATAAATAATATCATCATCAACTAAAATGAGCTCAACTTTCACGCTGTGAAAATTACACAGTTAATGTCAAAAACTGTATTCGTTCGGCAAAACAGGAGAACAAAGCATTTTTTCACAACAAATGTCAACTACTACGATAAAACAATTACTACAGTATTCGAGCAGACCATAAGGGCCATATTTATAGACCAAACTGCAACTATAGCAGTAGTCACTTTTTCGAAAACCAACTGTTTTGGAATTGATTTTTTGTTGGTATTAAATAGTTGTCACTAAATTAATTGTTTTAACCAGGATTTTATTTTGGTATTGTTTTATAGACGTTTCTAAAACTGTTTTCGAACTAGTGCTACCCCTACCAACATTAAAATAACAAAAACAGCGGCAATCTAATTTGTTAATTAATGAAAATTGTAACTAACAGTTACGATATTCATTTGTTATTATTTTATAGTGTAAATAAATAGTGCTAGTGAGAATGAACCAAACAGAAGATCACCATAGGATCACCCTTATTGGTATCATAAAAAAATATAAAACAGTTTTAGAAAATAAAAAGACTGGGAGAGTGCAGCCTTAGAATATAACAGCCAAATAATTGATCCGCACAAAACTACCAAACAGTTGAAGGCAGGTTACGCAAACTAAAAAGGTAAATTGCGAAGAGTTGGCTAACAAAAAAAACTGATGTTCTAGGTACTGGTGGTGGTCCTACTACTGTAAAACTCTCTCAGGCTAATGGTGAGTAATATGATTTAATTCAGAAAACGATTAGTCCGCAATTACGATAATGATTCAGGATATAGGAATGAAACGGTAATTATAAATTCCACACTTAATACGAATTGTTTGATAATTAATTATTATTTTAAATTTGTAGGAGCAAAACGGTCAAAATTGTCAAGGTGATGAAGGCGATCCATACGAATACGAATATCTGGATAGTGAAGAAACCAGTGACTGTAATAATAAAGATATGACTGTACGTCAAGCGCACCGTGTTTACCAACAACGTCCGAAACACCAAATATGCCTTCAGTACACGCCATCGCGGCACCAAGAGTGATTGCTAATTTCCCTCGAAGCAGAAAACGAAGTACTAGTAATTCAGCTGTATCTAAAGAAATTACTACGCTTCAAAAAAAAGTTTGTTTTCTAACATTAAATGCAATGAAGCAAAGGAGAAATGTTACTGCGCAAAGAAAAAGGCATCGAGGCACAGCGAATTTATTATGAAAGGAAGACTGCTCAACTTAACGGAACTGAAATATTATGATACAACATAATATGATACAAAATACAAAATAACTAAATAAGAGAAATGTTTCATCGCACAAGAAAAGACATACAATGCACAGTGAATTTATTATTAAGTGAATAAATTGAAATTTTTTGAATATTATTTATTTATTATTTATTATTTATTTATTTATTATTACCTACAGTAAATATATATACAATCGGCAAGTAAACATACAGAAACAAAAAAAAAAAAAAAAGAGACAAAATTTAACAATTACTAGACAGAAATTTAAACAACTCATTTTTAAACGAATTTCTTGTCATGTTAAAGTCGAAAACATCGCAAACTGAATTAAAAAGCCGCGACATTCTCAAGACTGGTTCCGAAAGTGCAAAATTCGTAGACACCGGATCAATATGTAGCAAACGACGACCGCGCAAACAGCGTATGGGAGCGTAGATATTGAAACGAGCAACTAATTCGTCACAATCTATTCGGGAAGTCAGAACATCGTGAACGAAGATGGCAGATGCAACGTCTCGTCAGTGATCCAAACGTTGTAGTTTTAATAAACTACAACGATCATTATAAGGTGGGAGAATATATTGATGCACTCGGTCAGTGGGTAATCCACGAAGGGCATATAAAACAAATTGCTTCTGAACACTCTCAATCCTATCTGAATGGCACCTATAAAATGGGGACCAGATCTGAGAAGCGTATTCTAGAACTGAACGAACAAAGGATATATACAGAGTTTTCAGTGTGAGCGGATCGCAAAAGTCCTTACAATTGCGCTTAATGAAACCTAGCATAATGTAAGCTTTTGTAATAATACAATCAATGTGTGTAGTAAAAGTTAGGTCACAAGAAAAGGTTATGCCTAAGTCGGACATGAGCTCAACTCTATCAACAGCAATATTATACAAAAAATATTGGTGGAGTATCGATGAACGCATCCGAGTGAATGATAAAATCCTGCATTTACCCACATTCAGCAACAATTTATTACTGAACGACCAACTGCAAAAGTTATTCAAGTCACCTTGTAATTTCACACAATCACCAACCTCATTAATTGGGGCAAATATTTTCATATCATCGGCGTAAAGCAGACAATGTGCAAATTCAAAACACTCAACAACATCATTTATAAATAACGAAAATAAAAGCGGCCCAATGTGACTTCCTTGAGGAACTCCTGAGGTAACACGAAATGACCGAGAGCTAAAATCATTAATCTTAACAAATTGGTAACGATCAGAAAGGTATGATCGCAACCACTTAATAGGGATGAACTGGCAATCTAGTTTATCCAGCTTATCGATAAGAATCGAATGGTCAATTTTATCGAACGCCTTTGAAAAATCGGTGTATACTACATCTACTTGTTGCCTATGTTCCAGTCTACTATATAAATGCCCACAAAAAGAGGCTAGATTAGTCACCGTAGACCTACCTGGATAAAATCCGTGTTGAGCCGGAGAAATAAACCTTTTTACATGAAAAAACAAAAATTTCTGTACCAAGGATTCGAATAGTTTTGGTATAGCAGAAAGGATAGCGATTCCGCGATAGTTGCTAACTTCACTTCTTTTGCCAGATTTGAAAATCGGACGGATGAAAGATAATTTCCAGAGATCGGGAAAAATCCCAGTACGTAGGCTATCATTAAAGATAATAGTCAGTGGAACGGCTAGACTCATTGTACAATTCTTAATAAGGATTGGTGGAAAGCCATCCTGTCCTGCCCCCTTATCAACTTCAAGTTGAGATAATCCACCATAGACTTCTGCTTCAGTAAATTTTAAAAAGATAAAATCAGAACGACCGCGGTGGGTTAAATGCTTGTTACATGATACCACTGGCTCTTCATAGACAGACTCGAAAAAATTGGCAAACAAATTGGATATATCAGATGGCTGACTGGCGAAAGAGTTCTGAAAAGTCATTGGGGTAGGAAACCCAGCAACCTTCTTTTTACCATTTATGAAATTCCAGAATTTCTTGGGATGGGAAGTTAATTCTTCTTCGATTTTTAATAATATTAAAATGTACTACAAACTACTAAATCGCATATGAGATATTAGGTTTATCGGTACAAGCCAAATCATTTTTTTTTTATGCGGAGGGAGAAAATTATTAAGAATTTTGCAAGTATTTCAGTTTCGATCTGTATGAGAATGATGAAAAATTTATTTTCTATGCAGTCAATCTCATCAGGCTATATAGCGACTGAATAAGTGCTAAATACCTTTTCTGATTATTTCCTATATATAGAACACAACAAGGTATTAGAGTATTAGCGAATTATACGCAAACACACATATTAAAATAAAAATGATTTGGCTTTTACCGATAAACCTAATATCTCAACAAAAAAACAAAAAGACCGTTGGTTCGTGTTGTTTCGCTAAAAATATAGCATAAAAAAGTTATTAAGAGTTTAATATGTGTGTTTGCGTATAATTCGCTAATATTCTAATAGCTACCTTGTTGTTTTCTATATATAGGAAATAGTTAGAAAAGGTATTTAGCACTTATTCAGTCGCTATAGCCTGATGAGATTGATTGCATAGAAAATAAATTTTTCATTATTCTCATACAGATCGAAACTGAAATACTTGCAAAATTCTTAATAATTTTCTTCCTCCGCATAAATCGCGTATATTTGTATTTGCGGAGCATTTAAAACGATTGGGCGGTATTTCGGGGACTGGTTTACTTTCTTCGACTACCTCTTCAAATTCCTCATCATCTCGTATCTCAGTCACAATATTGTGTAACACGGCAACAGCAACAATCACGACTCAACAATTTTCTAATTTAATTTGTGATGCTAAAATGATATAAATTAAAAGTCGATTAAGAACTTAAATGTATAAAGCAATAAATTATGTTAAAATATGTATATTGAATACCTTTCGCAAGAACAGAAAATCTGCGCTTCCATATCCCAAACGTTCTTTCAATCTTTCAATGCAACCACGAGTTGAACTCAATACTTTGTTGAAGTTTATCTCTTGTGTATCTTTAGGATTTCTGAATGGATTTATTAAATATTCTTGACATTCGTACTCTGCATCACCGACCAAGAGACTACCTCCGAATTACTCATTTTCAATTCGATTTTTAATAGATGAAAAATTAAAAACTGTTTGATCGTGTGCTGACCCATGCCACCTGTAAATAAATTATAGAATATATCAAAAATATCAAATATCTAAATTTCAAACCTCGCGACTCTAAATCTATATATACATTTATTATAAAGAAACCTTTATGATTTCAAAAAATTTCGGCGTTTTCGCCTCCTGGAGATTTAATTGGCACATGACAACCATATACAACCAACACAACGAGGATTTTTTTTTAAACTATAAAACTTTTAGGCAGATGATTGTATTCCTTCTGTTGTAGCAGGTATTTTAATTAACTGCTTCGCTAATCTGCAAAAGCTTTAGAAACTTCATACACTGTCAAACAAATCGTTGATTAGCTTACGCCAATCAAATCACCAGGTACTATTTGTAAACCTCCAGTACCGTAATAACGGAGACCAATCATTATTTTTGGTTTTACCGTCAAAGGTAAACCCCTGTTTTCTTGGTAGCTTTTATCTTTTCTTGGAACGTTATATCTCTTAACCGGTATCACTACTGAATGATGATCTACATGAAAATGAGGTATCCATTTTAACTTTAATTTATTTTCAAATGTCTACAAAATTTCAAAATAAATTTAAACGTATTATATAAGTATATAAATTACTATAATTTTATTAAAATAATCTTTTTAGATCACTGTTTGATGTTTGATAAAGATTCAAAACGAGTCAGTCTTAATAAATATGATAAATTTAAACCACATTAATTGACAATTATGACACTTTCGACCGAATTTCGAAAATAATTTATTTCAAAATTATATATTTTCGAAAATTAGTAACAACTGTTTTAGTCGCCGATATCCATCACTATAGTTGTAGTGAAGTTTTCAAACAGTTGATATAGTGAGGTTTATAAATACCAAAACTGTTGCATTTGTGACAACAACTGTTTAAGTGGCGACTATAAATATGGCCCGAAACTAAATAGACATCCATGTTCTAACATGTTCGCATTTGTTTTGTTTTAATTTTGTTTTGTTTTGAAGAGTGGTGGGAGGCCTTACTCGACTAAAAAAAATAGAATAAAATGGATCGACTCGACTAAATCATTTATTAATCTACTCGACTAAAATTTTGGTGTTCAGACATATTTAGTTACTAAAATGCTCCTACTCGACTAAATTACTAACGTGGTCTGAACAAGGCTTTAGTATTCATCAAAATCGGAAAAGCCTACTTTGCACGCTTTTTGTAGAAAAAACAAATTTTTGCATCCATAAAGAAAAGCTTGCTTAAATGCTTATGCCAGGATTTTCATATTGTTTTGAGGAGGCCCTGAAATGAAAGCTTGACCATGGCCCGGGTTTTCCTTATCCCGTCACTGACTATTATACAATTAAACTTTTGACGATGGAAACCTGGTTTAAATCCTAGAAAATAATTTTATTTTGTTTTTGATTATTTATTTTTATTAGTCTTTGATTAAAAAGCTAAAAGTTGAAAAGCTTCGGTGATTACCGCGTTGTATTTCTTTATTTAGAAATTATTGAGACACTTCTCAAATTTCTAAATCCAGTGATACTAAATTTCCTCCGAACCTAATATTGATATGTCAGCCAAAATCATGAAATAAAGAGGTTTGTTTTCAAATTCATATATTTTGTTGCTGTATGATTGAAAGGATTTCCTTTTTTTATTTTTTTTAATATTCTGGATGGGGAGGAAAACAGAATTTTTTGTTTCGAAACGGTTGAATTCATTTTAGGATAGAGGATTAAATTTATTTTTTTTTTTTTTTGTATTCTTTTCCTTTTATCAAAATTACTTACTTTTGAATTACGTTAAATGTCAAAATGAAATAATATAATTAATCATTCCTATTTGATAGGTTTCAGTATTTTGATATTGTTGTTGTTGTTTTATTTTCCATCATATCTGTATATACTACATAAGTACCTAGATGGAAACGCGCTGCTTCATGCAATTTGAAATTTTTATATTTTGAAATAAATGTGCGCACAATATTATATATTTTTGGATTTCACATAAATTCTATATAATAATTTTTGACAATTCGAAAAAAAAAAAATGTTTAATTAAAATTTTTAATTTTATTAATTAACTTGAAAATGAAAACTGATAAAATGTTGCGTGTTTTTATATTTAATAAGGTTGTAATTATTCAAATTCTGTGAATAGAATATTTTAAATGAGATAAAATTAATTTAAAAGACTACTACCTACATTGAATGACAAACTTCAACCCCACTTTAATTCATGTGGTATAAGTGGCGTAAGCATCCCATATTATTTTGATTACATCACCAGTTAACGAGAACTCAAAAACAACAAAAAATGGTGTGTATGCTCGTGAAAATTTGATTAACGTCATCGAAATAACAAAAATGACAATAATCATTTTTCAGCTCTGAATTACAAAAAAAAATCATCCATTTTCCTCTCCACGTATATTACGTTTTTTTATGTTTGTATATAGCTACTTTCAACTTCAATTTAAAGTTGATCCAAGTTTGACAAGTCTATCCACTGTTTTCGTTTTCATTTTTAATGTATTATATGCCTTCCGTTCACATCTTTTTTTTTTGCTGATGTTTTCTGTTGGTATTTTATTGATATATATATGGCAATGCTGTATAATATTCGATCGTTATATTATTTATCCAATTCCAAACCATCATCAGTCGTTATCATCATTTTGTTTTTCGATTTTTTCGTTCGACTTGAGTGGAATGAAAATATAAAAATAGAATATTTTATAAATCCCAGCAGAAGTTTGTGTTGTTCATTTTAGTAAATTATTTCGTGGAATTCGCGTACCAATTTATTTTAAGGGTGGATTTGGTGGCACATAGTTCGCAGGTAATTTAAATATTTCGGTTCGTTAAAAATAAATGACATTCGTAATCTCGCATTTATTTTAGCGTGCGAATGAAATATATAAAGTGTCACATTAAACGATAGCGTAATTATGTGAGATGCCAAGATACACATTTTAATGCGAATTTAATTAAGCTTGACACGGTAAAATATATTATATGTTTGTATTTAGGTTGGTGGATATTAAGTCGTCACGAAATTGTTATTAAATAAAAAATTCATATAGATAAATTCACTTTTTGCAAGTGATATTCAATTTCTTGTAATTTATTCACAATTTTCTCTAACGTATCTCAATAGTTTCCAAATTAATATTCGTGTTTTCCAAAGTAACTCCAATTAAATTTAAGAGAAAGAGACATTTTTCTATATATTAAAATCCATAAGATTATATCGGCTTTTTATAGACAACATTTATTAATGCCATTCACAATATTTATCGATTGGTTAACCAAATCGATGAAAAATGAAGAGGCCAATCATTTATAATATATCTACCAAAAAAGAAGAAATAATACAACGCGTATCGACCCTGAACAAAAAGTGATAACCCTCTTTGAGTTCTCTATGTGGAAGTTTGGTGTCGTACTGAAAAGGAACAAAAGTTCGGTCTACTCTTCAGGTAGCTACGACCAAACTACAAAAATACAATTCTCATTTCATACATAAAGTATGAGGTAAGTACGTATTAATCTAGCGAATTATATTCACTAAATCAAAACTCAAGGAAAATCCTCATTTTTCTTTTCGTTTTTTCGTTGTCTTTTCGTTTTTTCGTTGTGAATGCCCTTATTGTTAATATACAGTCAGAAACATTCAGATGTATACGGCTCATATTTAGAGGGAAATTTAAAGATAAAGTTAAAAACCAAACACAACATTATTTATTTATTTAATATTTTATTTTTTATCAATAATTGGCGTGTTTTTTTATTACATCGGAGAGACCAGAGAGATATAAAAAAAACCTTTTGCGTTTTTTTATTTTCTCGGATCGCTCCGGTAATTGTTTTAGCGTTTTTTTATTAATTCCGAAAAATCACAGATTGCTGTTTTTCGATCTGAAATTTATTTCAGATAGTACAGAGAATTACATATTTTGACGTTCAAATTGGTGAACACTATAGACTGAGATAACAACAATGCAAAATTAATTTTTTAAAGTCTATTGTAAATAATTTGAACGGTTTCTTGTTCATTAATGTTTAATTTTATGTTTATGAATTAATTATGCTTAGGAAAACAATTTTCTTGGCCATAATGTGTTACAAAACAGTGGTTAGCTAATTTAAATAGTTAAGCGTTTAAAATCCGAAAAAGGTCTTTTCAGATTAAACATTATCGGATATTTCAGATAATTATTCTGTCTGATCTCTCTGGTCTCTCCGATGTAATAAAAAAACTCGCCAAATGTTATCACATATATTTACTTCATATTTATGTATTTTTAAAATAAAAAAAGTAAAAAAAAAAACAAAAGTGTTCTGTTGATTTTAATTTGCCGTATACATCTGAATGTTTCTGACTGTATGTATTTTGTCTATAAAAAGCCGAAAGAATCTTATTGATTTCAATTAAATGTAGAATAAATTCAAATATTTTTAACCCTAATCAGCATGAATCATTTTACTTGCCTAAACGCATGCGCTGAGTCTATCGGACTCTTATGTAGTTTTAAATAAAACTGGAAACATTTACTACATTAGAAAATGTTTCATTTACGAATTACAATAACATAAATAAAATTCAATTTGGCAGTTATTTAGCTGAATAACTGCTTTAAGTGCCGCAGAGAAAATAATCCACTTAGGTTTTTATAATTTATTTGAAGTTAATATTTCCGAAAACTGTAAGAAAATTTAATCCCTGAATAAAAAAAATCGATCTCCCCGTCAGGCCGCGGCGACTGAACTGCTTGGCCACATCTCATTCGTAACGAGAATGGAAAGTGAAACACCAACATTTCTCAAGTAAAGTTGTGCTAATTGCTTCGAATCCTTTTCGTATTAGGCCATTTTTTTTTTAGATATAAATGCAATCGTTTTTCACATTATATTTTTTTTTGACAATAATTATTCGCAAGAGAAGGTTACTAAAATTTAAATTTGTTGAAAATGAGAAAATACACACAATTGGACTACGTCTTTAAAAAATCAAATTGTGACATATTCTGGAATGGCTAAAATGTCATCCAATTGCTGTTGTGATTTCATCAGTTACTCGAGTGTGATTAATTTAAAAAAAAAAAAAAATTTTACCGACGAACTAGAACGCAAAAAGAGAACCGGTCCAAAAAGAAAATTCGCATTAAAGCTGCTATGCATATTCGTGCTAAATCAAGGCGGACACCTGCAAAGAAATCAAAAACAAGGAAGTAGCAAGAATATATGGCCGCAGGTTCTCTGCAAAAAACCATTTCCATAAACTAAGATGAAGCAATAACGTTTAGAATGGGCTCGAAGTCGCGCAGCAGTGGCGACTAGTTATTTTCTCCGACGAGAGTAAATTTTTTTCTTTTTGATCAGTGCCTAAAAAACAGTAAAGCATTGAGCCGGCAAAATGATTTGGCGGATGTTTTTCGTATCATGGAATTGGATAAATGGCCTTTATTAAAGGAACTGTGTATGCAGAAGACTACAAACAAATTTAAAAAAACCGTTTGTGCCCTTCCATTGAAATGTATTTTTTAAGTGCAGACTCTATGATTTTTCAAGATGATCCCTCCCCTTGTAATCAGGCGAAGTCGGTAAGGATCATTTTTTTCATTAGATAATTTTAGTTTTAAGACAGTAAAAGAAAACAAGAAAATTAATTATTAATATTTTTCTTCGGGTTGAAGTTTATATATTGAAAACCGCAATTCCTACACTGAATAAGCTTGGAAATTCACCGGATTTGAACCCCATTGAAAACAATTGGCACATAATGGGAATTAAAATCAATAAGCAAATGCCAACAATATCCAAAATATAAATTCAATAATGAAAAAACTGTGTTATAATGGAATGGCCTTCGAGTACCTGAAAGATTTAAATGACTCCATGCCAACCAGAATTGCAATTGTAATTGCCAGAAAAGGCGGGCCAACCAAATATTAAATATCCGTTTTATTACGTCATTAAGTCCTATATACTACAATATAAAAAAAAAATACAAAACAATGTGGCTTTATAGGTAATAGGGTGTAGTAAGTATACCTTTAAGGGTTTAGTTAGTTCATTGGTATAGTTCAACCTATCAGGATTTGCTAAACTATCTTTTGTTGGTAATCACTTAGAAAGCTTTTGACTATGATAGGATAATTTATAACTATTTAACAAGCTTTGATTTCAATTCGCCAGCAAAAACCGTTTTGTAGAAATAGTTGTTCTTAGTAGACAATATTTAGACTATTAAGACACTCAGAATCAACATAGCTCCGAAAATAGGTCGAATTTTTACAATCTTACAGCATATGATAGCTAATAGGATAATCTATTAAACACAATAAAATTGAAATTTTTATTCCCGGTAGTATTTTCTACAGAATTTTTTAAATCAAAGTTTAATTAACAATTTTTTAATTTGGCTATTATTCTGCTGCAGCAGAAATGGTAAAGGTTGGATACCAATTTTTTTTTTTTTTTTTTGGCATTTACTAGATTATCTTATAAGCTATCATACGCTGCGAACACATTGAAATTTTGGTTTATATAATAAAAACAAAGTCGTTGATCTAAAAACGAGTGTATCAACTATTCACGATTTCATTTTTGACCTTAAAAATTCGCATAGTACCATTACAAATCATTTAAACGACAATGACCATTTAGATTACACAGCACTTTTAGAAAAGAAATAAAATATTGATAAGTGTTAAATTTAAGACAATATTTATGTAAAAAAATTCTAAATTTTTTCTAAATGTTCAAGAAGTTTCAACATTTTTGTTACACTATAACGATTAATTTTCGTAACTTAATATATAATTTGATTGAAAATGAGTTACTCAAAATTGATTGGGACATTTTATTTAATGATAGGGATGTTAATGAACTAGTTGACGCTTTCTATGGTATTCGGTAGTCAATAAATAAAATAAATACAGAAAAACTAAAGCTCAACTTAAGGGAACATCGTTTTCGTGTTGGGTTTTCTAGTTATTGTACCTTATAGCACATATCATTGGAAACGATATAATTAGAAAAAGGCGGCTTATTTACAAAAATGTTTTTGCACAACTTGAAAAATGCTTGAATTGAACTAAAAGTCATTGAATTAAAAGTCTGCTTTAGGAATCATTTAATTTCTCTTGAAAAGAAAGACATTCATATATAATTTAAGTAAGAAAATTTTAATTCCGTTGAACCCTTTACACGTTCGTGGATAAAAAAAATTATTGGTGGATCCGCTGGGACAAACGCTAATCTTTTATATAGAGTTTGAGAATTTTATACACTAATAAATTTCAAAAGAGTCAAAATTAACATCAAACAACGTTTTACCGGGACTGGGACTTTAATATACAATTTACGTTGTATTTCATAAATTAACTTTATTTAAATGATGAATAGAATGCATATGCCGTTTTATCCGCAAAAGCGTTAACAAAAATTGGTGAACATTAGCCAACCGAATTTTAAACTCTCATATTAAATATAATTTATTCTATTTATTTTAAATTGTAAATAATTTAAAATCGCGCCAACTAAAAGTATCTGCCACAACAATTTTGTGAAAGGTCAAAATGTTTTGTAAACATAGCAAAATGAATAAAAATTGTACAGGCGTCTGCGGTAAAAAAAGAAAAATTTAAAATTGAACGTACGTTTTTCTAGCCAACTTCTAGAAATTTATATCGAGTTTTTTTTTCGCTAAAATTTGCGCTTGGTTCCTATGCTGGTCTTATGGATGATTTCGAAACTACAAATAAGAGCGTAATATTTTTCCAATAAGTTAGCAGCTTTATTCAAAGAAAAAACAACAACAATAATACTTTTATTTGTCTACCAATTTTTTATATTGTCTACATTATCTACATCCAAAACTATTGTTTACGCTATTGTCGACATTTGGGTGTAGACAATTTCCAAATAGGTGTAGCCGCACAACACTAATTTTAGGGTACGTCGCAATATTTTATTATGTAGTCACGGTAACTTATATATTTGCCACATATATCTGGAAATCCTAAATGAAATAGTGATAGCGTCTGTCACTACTGCGTTCAGAGAAATTTCCAATTCACTTTAGGCTGGATAATTGACCAAAAAATTATTTTCGTTTTAGCCAAGTTAAATATGAATACTTTTTGAAACAATACACAGCTAATACTATGTATATGTTTAGTAAAATATTGAATTTCCCGAAAAAATCAATCTCCACACGCTTCATTCTCTATAATTTATTCCCCATCTCATTATAATTCCATCGACCATTTTTATTTAATTTTTGTTGTTTATTACAAAAAAAAAAAAAAAAAAATCCATCGAAATTTTGATATTTTAAACCCGCTTTAAATTTTGACAGGTTCTCAAACCGAAAAGAATATTTTTAAATAAAAATTGAAAAAGTACAACAGAGAGATGAAAAAAAAAAATATTATTAAGGAAAAGAAACAAAAAGATCGAACTGACACGGATTGTAAGGTGAGGTGTTTGCAAGAAGAATATACCTACATACGTACCTCCAATAAATTTTGACCTGTATTTTGGTTTTGGTATACATACGAGATACATAATTTTGGTTGAATGTTTTTGCCTCATCTAATTTATTATGATTATAAAATGGCGAATTTTCAAGGAATCTATTAAGACGAAAAAAAAAGTTCGATAAATTAAAATATAAGAGGTATTGTTCATAAATGTAATAATTTTTTGTGTGGTATTATGTCTTTGATAAACACTGACTTGCATAAAATTATGATTAAATAATAAGGTTCGGTTTGGTTTTGTGTTTTGGTATTTTCATTCGCGAGAGCTACATAGTACTTTGAATGAACGAATTGAAAAATTTAAAACTAATTGGTTTTGCATGAAATTGAGTTTTTTTTCGTTCGTATTGTTTAACATTCATCATAAATCGTGTATAATAATTGATTTGATCGATAGATCTAATTACAACAATTTTAATGTTGTTACCATACTAAAGTAAATGTGGTAAATTACATTATTATTAATCGATTAATCAATAATTACCACGTGTCGATTGGATTAATCGGTCCCAAGTTGATTTTCTTTTAGTACATAAGTATAGCTAATAGTTAATCAATGAACAATTGATAATCTCCAACTAGATACATGAGCGGCCTCTTGAGTCGATTTAAATTTGTTTGTTGTAAAGTTTTGTTGATTTATACTTTCATGCTTTATTTAGCACCATAAAATATTCGATGCCACAATCTGTTTGTATGATATTATATAAAAACGTTTTACTTAATGTTTTATTTTGCTTCTAGTACTGCTATTTAGCAGAGTTCCGGAAATATAACAGAGTTATGAATTTCCAAGAACTTCCTTTATAAATTTGAAAAATGCATGTATTCGGAAATCGATTTTTAATACAACAATATACCTTAAATCATATACGCAAGGTGACAAGTGTTCATCAATAAATTCGGTCATGCCCTTTTTCGCGTATTGCTAAATAATTCAATTTCCTCACATTTGTGCATGTATTACATGCAAAGCTTGTGTTGCCATGAAAATTTAAAAAAAAAAAAAATGGCTCTATCAGACTCCTCGAACGAGACTTTTCCCAGAAAGCGTCCGTTTTAGTTCACCAAACCAATCCTATATTTTACAAATATTTTCCGTTATTTTGGCCAAGGCCCTTATAATATGTCACGGTTTATCTTAAATTTGGAGACCACTTCCCAATACCACAATTGATTACGACAATATAATTTTTTTACTCTCATGCCGCCAAATCACAGACACAATTAATGTTGGATTATTAAGAACTGACACGCGTTGCTAAATGCGTTTCACACCTTTTTCAACTCAAATTAAACATTTTTCAAATAAATTTAACGACAAATTTCAAGCCATATTAAATAAATTTTTGTTTTTTTTGCAAAATATACAATTAAAGCTGATGCATACAATAAAATTTATTAATTTTACTAACTATTAATAGGCTTAGGATTTTTAGGTTCTAAAAATAATTAATATGTACCTAAAATATACGTATAACTAATTTGTGGCCAAATTTTGAAAATAAAGCCAAAATTAGAACTTATCATAAGAGGATTTCAATTCACTTATTAAAAAAATATTTACTATTTTGGATATAGACAAACTAACTCCTCTGTGTTATAGAGGGCTGGGGAGGTTCTAGAAATGGCTGCAAATCTCAAAACACTTAAAATTTTGGTACGTAAACGACCCTACATCTAAAGTACAACTTGAGGGTTGACACAATTTATGCTATTAAAATGGGGTAGAATTGCATTTTCAATGTTTTTATATCATGTCAATGTATACATATCATTTTAAAAATTTGGAAATTATCATATAAAGGTCTCACTGGACGACAATTATTTCCTTTTTGATATAGGTATACACATTATGCAGATAGTCTATAAACTGTAGCGTGCCAAAATTAAAAAAAATTAGACGAAAGTTAAAGAAATAAATTTTATAAATATTAATTTATTTACCATAAGATTTTAAGAAATAATTGTACAATTTAACGTAATTTAGAAAAAAATTAAGAATAGAACTAGAAATTAATGTAATTAAATTAAAATGAAAAGCAAAAAAAAATTTTAAAAATTATTATTTATAATTATGTAAGTAAGAAAAATAAATTAAAACTAAAACGAATAATTTAATACTCTTAATTATAATTGTTTTCGGAGGAAATTAAATTAATTGGTATTTTTCTCGTCATCCGATGAATTTCCGTCAAGGCCTTACTATGAAAAAAAAAATAAAGAAATAAAACAAAAAAAAATAATGGACCAACTAAAACAAGCTTACACCTCGAAAAATCTGTTGTAAGATACC
Organism: Tipula helvola; assembly: GCA_963556165.1. NCBI lineage: Eukaryota > Metazoa > Arthropoda > Insecta > Diptera > Tipulidae > Tipula > Tipula helvola. The sequence goes on along the minus strand of OY744482.1, from coordinate 265,539,656 downwards.
CATGTTCAAAAGCCGTATGGCGTTTTTATAGCGCCCTTGAATTTTCAAAATGGCGGACCATATCTACTAAGGAAGTCTAAAATTTTTAATAAAATTGATAAACGTAATTTTAACTCAGTTAATTTACTCAAAAGTGTTTTTGGAGTCATAAGGTATAAACAGAACAAGAGCGACGACGACAAGTGACGACGCCTGTCAAATTAAATACACAGAAAGCATACAATGCTAACAGAACCAATGTTGCTGGCGGCGACGACAATATCGCCGAACTTTTTTTAGAATCTGTTTCTAATTTAGCTCGTTATGTTGGTAGTTTCAAATTTTTGGTTGTCAATTTTTGATATCCTAACACTGAAAGAAATGATTCGTTGGCGTGAGGTTACGAGAAAATACTTTACATTACGATGAACGAAATGTAGTTGCTACAACATAATTTCGATAGCACCAATTGACATGAGATTGGTACAAACAATCAACGGTATAGGCACTAATGCACAGATAGTTGCAACGACTTCGTTTCGAAATCTTCAACACCGTTGATGCTAATTTCCTAGACGTTCGTTGTCAAAACCGAATGAGCCTAATCGTTTTTAAAGTATCAACCTCGTTTCATTTGCCACAAACGTAATTTTGTTACACCAATTAAATGTGGCTTTTGTGTCAACCGCGAATAAAACAAAATTACTAATGCTGTTGCGAGAACAATATTTTAGTCATAGTAATCATAGCATTCTGTCGTTGTACCAAAATATCAAAGTTGATTAATTTATTTTGAAATTCCGTTGCTACAACTATACATTTTAAGCGGTTCAGTTTCATTAACTCCAACTGGTTTATTGTGATTGAAAATTTGCTGCCTAAAATGTTTAATATGTTGTTGGAATATTCGTATTACAAAGTGAAGAGGGAATTATATGAGAAGAAGGTGAATTCACTGTTATTACCTAAACAACAACAAACAATTCGGCAATATTTGATGGAATTTAGGAAACAGAAAATTATTCTCAGCTTTCCATGTCTCTTTATAGTTTTTATTTGAAACTTATCTCGATATTTAACGAAATTACGATGACCGAATTGGTGTTGGGATAACTACCCTTTCGATTAGTCCAAACGAATTGCGTTTGTGGCAAACTATACCGCAATCATGACAAACGAATTTTTTAACTTCTTAATCATTCATGTTGGTATAAATACACACGCGAATATAATTCGCTAAGTCAGTACGTTCTGCTTGATACTTAAGGTATTAAGCAAGAAATGTTTTTGTAGTTTGGTCGAAGTACCTGATGAGTAGTTTGTACTTTTGAGTACGAAACCGAACTACCAATATAATTGAACTCAAGTAAAGGAGAGTTCTCAATTTTGAGAGTCGATACATTTATATTGACTCTGGGGTAAAGTAAAGGGTGGGGGGGGGGAGGATATTTCTACTTTTTCCTTAATACCACTAATTTGGTTAAACGAACTGGCAACAATCCTATTCGGTTGGAGAAAACAACTAAATGCGGTTGTGTCAACTACTTCTGATTATTTAGTAACCGAAATAGGATTGCACTAACAGTGCAAAGAAAATTGCTTTAATAACCAAGTCTATTATTATAATCGATCAGTATGGTCACGACAACTATAATTTATAATATTCCTAAACCAATAATCGATTAACTCAACCGATGGTCGGTCATGTTAACAGTATAGTTCGTTCTTTGTAAAAGCTAATTCTTTAGGCTAACTAAAAAGGGTCAGTTACAACTTCTTTTTCAGTTCTGATAAACAATAAAAAGAGGTTGTCATAGGACCGAATAATTCGGTAGGGCAATTGATTCGGTTGTCGCAAACGTTTAGTTCTCTGGGTGAAGTTATCGCTCCCTTAACAACAAACAACATAAATTCATTTGCCAAATTTAATTTAAATTATTATTTTTTAATTCATTAAACATATTATCGCTTGAAAAAAAATTAATTAAGCTAGTGAAACGATATTTAGGTTATGTTGCTTGTTATGTTATTTAATTTTGTCGACGGTCGCTGACGCTCTTGTTGTATTTACTAAAGCGTAATCGCCGTCCGATAAATTTATTTTGAAGTCGCCGCATATAGTTATCGCTCTTGTTCTGTTTATACCTAATTCTGATCTCAAATTCGTGATCAGCGACCCCGAAAACCTTCTATAGGACATGTTTCTAACGATATTTATGAACGTCGAAAAATTTGCCAGTTTTGGCAGCTATCTTGGATCTGCCATCTTAGAATTATAAAAAAATAATAAAAATGTGTAATCTATGACACCAAAAACACTTTCGAGTAAATTAACAGAGTTAAAATTACGTTTTTATATCAATTTTATTAAAAATTATAGACTTCCTTAGCAGATATGGTCCGCCATTTTGAAAATTCAAGGACGCTATAAAAACGCCATACGGCATTAAAAAGTAATCATTCTAAGCAACACTTTAAGCCTATAAAAAGGTTTATTTATTTCTAAAAATGAAATGTGCAGAAGGGGTGGCCGATTTGACATAGAATGCCCCATAGATATATTTTTTTTAATAGGATGTCAATGTATTTAATAAAATCAGTCAATCAATAAATAAAAATTAAGGTTTTAATTACTGATTCAACAAAATCCGAATGCACCATATATTAATTCAGTAAAACTTCAACTCACCATAAATTCCCGAAACAGTGGAAAAACCCCATTCCGTTGTTTTAGATTCCCAATCGACTAGGGCTTGCCGACACAACCCGCAGGAGATGATTTATGGCCGATATTTCTCGTTTTTTTATAAATAAAAGCGGAAATCCACGACCGCTTAACAATTTATCCAATTGTCACTATGTAATTACCACACAAAAAAAAAATTATTAAATTTAGTTAAAAAAAAATAATTGGATATCCAAAACACATAAAAAAATTAATTTTTCTATCAAAAAATGCAAGTTAATTCTCCAAATTAACTGTTCGGCATGAACTAAAAAAAAACCCCCATATCTCCAAATTAACCACTCGGCAAAGCATCAACTCCAAATAAAAGCTGTCCCTTGTCTATAAATGGTTTCGGTTTATATAGGCATTCCAATCAACATGCCGGATGTATCCATCCTCATCTAAATTCATATCGTTCCGGCCATTCCATCAAAACATCCATTGAAGCTTATCATCATAAACTCGACGGGTGCTAAAAATTAAGCTTTGCTTTCTGGTTGTTAAAAAACCGGACTGAACTTGTTCCAATGAACGACGTCTATTCAAATAGTAAACAAAAATCCAAAACCAAATTCCAAACAAAACACCAAAATCTACCACAAAATTTAAAACAAATCTTCGTGAATGAAATTAATTTTCATTCAAGCTTATTATCTTTGGATAGGAACCAGATCAAAAAATAGATTTGTTTTATTATTTTTTATGACATAGCAATCATAACAATGTGACAAGACTCGATACCAATATCCAAACCGACAAAACATTATGATTACCATTGCCTAAGTGATCATTGGAACCTTACAGAATTAGTGAACGTTCAATTAAATTAGTTTCATATCGGCTGAAAATTTAAGAAAAGTTAGTTTTTTGACCCTAAGAATGGTATCAACCACAGTGGCGTAACTAAGTACCCGCAGCACCCCCAGCCGCGGCAGGGCTTTGGGTTCTGACAGATATTTAGATTTAGAATAAAATTTGCCAAACTCGTTTGAAATCAAAGATTTTGACATCAAACGATAACGATTTTAGTGTTTGCTGGGTTGATTTATTTGAAAAATACATTTTGCACTCCAAATTTACCTCTTTTGCATTTCAAATTCAACCTTTTACAAATCAAAACTTAGTTTACAGGTTAACCCGGTAAAACCGGTTTAATTTGAAAAACTAATTTAAATCAGGAAATAGGAAGCTTTCCTGTTTCATATGCCCTTGTTTCGGATTTCATCATTTGATCAGTTTCTAAAATTTCTCGAGATTATTGCAGCATATCATGGAAATGGGATGCGTGATTGGTGTGAGACTTAGCCTTAACTTGCTACCCAAGTATAACAAAATTGAACTCATTCATAAGTTTCAAGTTTTTTTCTATTTATTAAAACTATCGTTGGAACCTATGGTAACCCACATCTATCAAGTTCCATAGGTTTAGAATTTTTGTTTCACTTTTCATAGGAAATCTTATAATAAATTGGAATTAAAACTTGAAACTCAGTTCCAAAAAAATCAAAATGTATTTGAAGTAGTGATACATAGGTTAGTATAGCATTTAGCTTAGTAGTATTAGTAATATTAAATTACTTGACAAATAATTCGATATTTACGCGTGAGATTTATAGATTTTTACAGGCTTTCCGAAACTATTCATTAATATCTAGTTTTTCGGTATTATTGAAATTGTTCAAAATTAATCGAGGTAATTTAGAGATTAATCAAATTTTTCGGGGTCGTGACGATATCCCCCATTTCAAAATCCCGCTTTATCAAAATCCCGCCCAAGAAAAAAATTCCGCTTTATAAAATCCCATTTTTCATACTCCCGCTTTTCAAAATCCCGATTTTACTTTAAATTAAAATTCTATTTCACAAGAAAGGGCGGCACGAATTTAAAAAATATGTCTTTCAAAACCTAGATTTTGAAAAGCGGGATTTTGAAAAGCGAGATTTTAAAAAGTGGGATTTTCAAAATTGGGATTTTGATTTCGGGATTTTGAAGGTGGGATTTTGAAAAGCGGGCAATCTTACCTTCCCCAATAAATACGTCTTTCAAACCTAAGATTTTGAAAAGCGGGATTTTAAAAAGTGGGATTTTCTAAATTGGGATTTTGATTTCGGGATTTTGAAGGCGGGATTTTGAAAAGCGGGCAAACTTACCTTCCCCAAAAAATACGTCTTTCAAAACCAAGAATTTGAAAAGCGGGATTTTAAAAAGCGAGATTTTCAATATTGGGATTTTGATTTCGGCATTTTTAAAAGCGGACAAACTTACATATCTTCCCCGAATTTTTCTGGGGTAATCGAGATTGGTCCGCGGTTTATTGTAGATTTTTAAAGTTTTTCGACATTTTTTGGATTATTCGAGATATTCAAAGATTTTCCAATTTATTCGAATTTTGTATGGCAATATTCTGCGCTTAGCTTTGAATTATGGGAACTTGCAAAGTTACACATATAAATCTAAATGATGATATTTAGTTGATTTCTTGAAATTTCGATATTTCCCTAATTTCCTAGGTTATTCGAAATTATTCAAGAATGTCCAGGTTATTTACATTTTACAAGGCGGTGTTTAGCACGTATATGATTTCCTATGGTTTTACATACTTACGGATAATTCGATATTTGAGAACTTTCTAGAATATTCAAGATACTTCCAAAATTCAACATTTTTGAGATTTTTTATATTTTTCAAATTATACGCGATATTTGTGATGCTTTATCGATATATGTATGTATATACATAGAAATTTTCATAGCATTGAGTTGATTGCAAGAAATTTCGATTTGTTTGAGACCATTGAACTGAATCACGTGCTGTATGGGACCCTCGCAAAATTAAACACTTTCAATTAATGTGAGGCTGGACAATAGGAAAAAATAAGTTTTTAACTAAAACTTTACTTGTTCAAGGTATAAGAATATTTTTAGGGGCCCAAGAAAAATTTTGCGGGGGGGCCCGAAATTTGTAGTTACGCCACTGACCAACCACCTTGCTCAAAATAAAGTATACATACCGCTTACATTTTTAACATGTATTTCAGACCTATTTAAGCGATTAAAATCGATCTATCGGGCCAGCCCGTTTATTTAATTTATGTTTCAAGAATGGAAATATACTGTAAAAATTACTGTATGAAACAATTTAAATATAACACTCAATAATAGAAGCAACTTTCACATTCGCCGTATGACAAGTCAGATCGAGCCAAATTGCCTGAAAATGTGGATTATCGGTTAAATAGATCTAAAATACATGTTATAAAAAATTCAAGCGATATACTTCCCTTTGAACTGCGAATATTCTAATGGAATAATTCTTTGGGCGGCTCAGACTCGTAGTTAAGCCAGGTTGTCAATACCATTCTTTAGGCAAAAACTACATTTTCATAAATTTTCAGCCGTAACAATAATATAATAATTCAGCCTCTTTTAATAAAACGTTCACCAATACTCCTACTAGTGGGCCCACGAATAAGGCAGTAATAACAAAATTCGCTTTTCTAGAAGAACTCCGGATTGTCCAAGAATGTACAGTAAACTATTGAGCTATTTTATTTCTACGTTTAGTTCTTCTTAATTTATTGTTCTAGGTCATGTACATAGATTATAGGTAAAACTTTTTAGCATCTAAAAAATGATTTTGCTTAAATATCTTTGCATTATCAAATTTCAAGCCAATTAAGTCTAACAACAGATTTCTTGAAGACAAATTAAAAATATTTGGAAAACTCATAAAATATGTGCTAGAACATAAAATAAATTGAAATATGTACAAAATATGTGATTATGCGAATGTGGTAACATACCTATTGGATCCATTTGCCTTTATTTGTTCTATATAAATTGAATAAATTTTCAAAACATTTTTGGTTTGGATTTTCCAAAAAAATATTATTTTACCTAAGAATCCTAAGCCTATAATTATTAATTAATCAGATAATTGCATTTTGCTAAATTTTATTGTATGCAACTATATTTTGTTGTATGTTTACCAAAAAAAAATTCATTTGATTTGAAAATTGTTGTTAAATTTATTTGAAAAAAGTTTAATTTGTTTTGAAAAATTGTTAATTTAATTTGAATATTTGTTAATTTGAATTGAACATTTGTTATTTAGTTTGAAAAATGTTTAACTTGATTTAAAAAAGGTGTATACATTTCTAGTATACTGTTAAAATTCTTAAGAATTTAAATTACTCCGTTCAGAGAGCATCCACAATGTTCAAAATTTTTTATCTGAAAATTTGTGCCATTTTTTCAGTATAATCAGTACTTCAGCCTGGACGGCCGGGGCGGGGCATCGCTGTGGAAGTGTGGACCATTCAAAAATACAAAATAATAAAACACAAACAATACGAAATCAGAATTAACGTTATCTTTTGTTACTGGATAAACCTCCTTGACATATAGCTCACAGCTCCTTTCTCCTAAACCTGCTAAACCCTAACGGCGTGGCGCGATGTTATTTTTAAGGCATCCTATAGTAATTTGCTATTAAGATTTATATACGACATTTATTACCAAGCGAATTTATTACTCATAAATAATACCTTTAAATGCGATTTTATTAAAGCAATTCACAAATAATGTTTCGATCAAAATGTCATAAAATGTCAATAAAACGTCACAGAAATGTCAATGTCAGAAATATGTCAATGTTCTAGAAACGGGAATGTCTTGCTATATTTGAAAGCTTAGTAGATATAATTATTTTGAAATGTTGACTATATTATTTGCCACCAGCGAAGTATTTTAAATAAATTTAGAAATTTTTCTATATTACACGGTAATCTATTCATTGTATCTTAAAGACACCTAGAGAACAATTGTTGGTATTTGAAAGGTCTATTAAATGTAGAAAAATATTTCTTCGAAAAATTCAAAATTATCTACTAACAGATCAACAAAGTTATATTACTCCTTTTTGTTAAAATGACCCCACGCAATACTTCAATCGACTTCAAATTTTTTGAAAAAGTAGATGATGAATTGTCAAAATTATTATCACTCGTAATACAACTAGTGCTTAATTATTATCGAGAATTTTTTACGAGTTAAAACAAAGCAACCTTGATTATACAAGCCATAATCTAAAAAACGAAGCTTTTTTAAGGGAATTAGAAACGAGGAAAAAACCAAAATTTCCATAGTAAAACACATAAAACATATGGGAAATCACTTTTTTTCCTAAGACAAATTTGTAAATGAAAACGTTGCAAATTCTTAATTAAGATTTCTCAAATATTTTCATAAATATTTGAATTTCAACATATATAAATCTCGTTTAAGTAAATCGTTTTCATTTTCTTGTAATAACTGATTTATTTAAACCAAAATATAAAAAAAAGTTCATAACCACAGCTTTCTGGTCAAATTAAAATAGAAAAGCTTACTACAAAACGTGTGCATTAAGTCAATATACATAGATGGCAGTGGGTAACAAACATTTTGAAAAATCGTAACAAAAATTGCGACCTGGGGAAATTTGAGTTCAAAAATTGTAGGAAAAGCAAAACAAATTCAGAAAATATTAAGAACGTGTCATAATTGTGTGATTAAATAATTTTTTTTCGTATTTCTCTGCTAACAATTATAGACATCTAACGTACACTAGTAAAACTAAAGATAAATTTAGCAAGTATTATTTTAATTTGTCAGAGCCAACTTTGATATATTTTTCAAAATGAAATTTCGAAAAATATATTTTAGAAATAATTTTATTTTAATATTTCTGCAATTAATATTTACTTAATACCAATATACCGTTCTTGTATATTGCTGCTAAAGATATGTAGAACACTTTTGAATAAATATTTTGTAACATTTTTGCTGTTTTCATTGAAAAACTTGAAGCTAAAATACACCGTTTTTACTATGGATTCCTATGAAAATCAGTGAAAAGTTATACCACTAAAAAAGCTTCTAAAAAATACGTCATAATGATTATGGCTCTATACTCTAGAAGGCTCTGGTTAAAACCGCGCTGAAAATTCAACGAGTGCGCGGCACGAGTTATTATCTGCGTCGGTTTTAACGAGTAAAAAATTATCGATCATTAAATTACAGCACGTCTTGTATTTAGTAAGAGAATACAACTTTCCCGTCAGCGATTAAATCACAATTCATCCATTTGTGTCATGTTGTATGCAAATTAGTTGACAAGCTTTTCTTTGCATGGCTTTTCCTTTGATGTGTGTATAAAAAATTCAATCATAATCAAAAAATTGAAATACAATTACAAATTTGGAGATAATTGTTTAGGATTTTCTTGTTGCAATGGTAAAATTCATAAAATTATCGCGTTTCTATGATGAAAATCGTAAAACTATCGCGTTGCTATGGTGAAAATCGTAAAATTACCGCTGTAATAACGTGTTGTTGTACGTATTTTGCATGGCAATCTAAATACTATTGCTGTAATAATCGCTTTTTTGTAAAATTTCCCATGGCACATTTTGTGAAAGTTGTATTCTCAACATAACAAAAAAATCGTCGGTCCAGTTTTTGAGAAAATCTGTTTGGCAGTTCTCTTTCTCTCACTGCAACCCCCTCTATTTTACACTCGAAAGGACCTAAAATTTAACACAAACTGTTTATTACTAAAATCTATCTTTGTACAAAATTTCGACCAAAACTATCAATATTTGTGAGAATTTAAGGCATAACAAAATGAATAAAAATGTGTGACAGGAAGGACGAACGGACGGAAGGGCGGACACGACATTTTTCTAATCAATGTTTCGGGGTCCTGGTAAGCGAACAAAATTTTTTTCGCGATTACAATACTTACCCAACTATTAACTTCGTTATAGTGGGAGAAGTAAAAATAAAACTATAAACGTTCTAAAAATGAAGAATTTATATTTTTTTAATTTTCATAGCAAATCTTAAGCATTATAACTAAAATATATTGCTTCAGGTGACCTTAGAAGGGCATGGAAAATACATAAAAATACATCAACAATTTTTTATTCCCATTTCAAAGCCTTGCTCATGAGTACTGAATTGGACGTTTTAAAGAGGTGATTTTAATACGAAAGAGAAGGAACGTCCCGGCTAGCCAGAAAATATTGAAGATTGGAAAGTGGAAATTTTACTCGAAAAACCCCCGAGTCAAACAGAAGGAGAATTTGCAAATGACCGATTAACAATTGCCCGACGTTTAAATGACATTGAAATGTTTCAGAAGTAAAAAACTTAGATGCCGTACGAGAACTGTAAAACGTTATTTGAAAGACACACAATAAAACATGGTTGTATTTTAATTCCATCCGGATTGCTTGGCCGTTCTCATCGGTGATAATAATATCTACAAATTATAGTATTTATAACTTATTAGCAAAATTTTTAGTTAATGATTTTACTTAATTGAATAGAAATTTGCTGAGCTAGTTTCAGCGATGGAATATATTTTGGAATGTTTTGCCTTTGGCATAAGAGAATTAACGATCGTAAATCTGCCCTTTCGGATTTTAAATTGGTCTCCGTTGAAACTAATTGTATGTTTTATTTTTTTGTACGTCTATATAGTAGACATAAAATGAATTAGAATATCTTACTGAAATTTCTCCTTTGAAGCATTCCGGAATATCATCAGCTAATGGTTTGCATTCGTTTATACCTAAGCGAATATTGTCGGTAATCAAGTAGGATAGAATAGTATCGATAAGTAGATATCTGTTTTTATCAGAAATAGAAGTTCCGTTTTGTTCCGTTGAATCCAGCAATGTTAAGTAAGGCTGTCTTGTAGAATATCTTTTAAGAGCGTATGTTACTAAAATTAAATTTCGTTTCGCACCTAACCTAAAAATTTAATTTGCTAAGACCACGTATCCAGTTTTAGCTATATCAACCCTACATCATATATAATTAGTATGTGTGTGTACCAAATAACAAATGGGCACGTATCGGTAATTTGCTGAACATATACGTTTACGAAAAAAGTTTTTTTTTTTATGCGTTTAAGTTTTTTCTATTTAATTATTTCTGTAACATAAAAGTAAAATATGTATTTACAAAAGAACAAAACTATGTTGTTATTTATTCTCATCGAACTTGCACAAGTTATCCAAGTATGAGAGCTAATAACAAAATATTAAAAGAAAATTTAGGGGAAAAAACCAAATTAAGCACGAGTTTTATCAAACCAACCTTGATTATACCAGAACCATCTTCATGTAAATTGATGTAAATAGAGCCGCCATGTGAAAAATGAACTTAAAATAAGGGATATAGGGCCAGATACGCGATACTCTAGCAATTCGCAAATCGATAAATATGGCGGATTTGCTAATCGAAAATTTGCTTGCGTAAGCTACTCGATTATTCTAGTAAAGTAAAATATATTTTTGTATTCAGCACAAACGATAAAGTGTATCTCATTTCTGAAATTCAGAAACAAATTGGGTTGCTAAATTATAGTGTATAACATTTCTAGCAAATTCGCAAAAAATAACTGCTTATCTGCTTATCTGAGTATCGAGTATCTAGCCCATAGAAACATAAAAATTAATTTATTTTCATAGAGTTTGTATGAAAAAATAAAATTTCGATTGGCGATAAAACATGAATTAAACCCAGTTAATTATTTCTGAAATCTCTAACAAACAGCTCAATGGCTTACTTATTTAAAACACAGATTCTCAAATTTCCATATTTTCCAATAATCAAAAGAAAATAACGGAACTTAATTTAAAAAACAAAAGAGAAAATTCAATTTAATGACGTCATCATTTGTCCGCATCTAAAACCAATGGTGAGCAAAAAAGCAACACGGTCGTCCCCGCTCAATAATCAAAATTAAAATAAATCAAAAAGAGCCAAACATCAAAAAATTCATCAATGCAATGAGTGGGAAGAAAACAAGAAATCAAAACAATCTAGGATGCTTTGCAAATTCAAAATAACAATAGAAAGATATTCGAATTCAAATTTGAATGGAGGCAATGAAAGAGATGATTATTGTATTGTTTATAAATTTCGAGTTATGTTTATGACGTATATTACATCAACAACAATATTGTAAATTTCAAAAATACCTTATTTTCATGACGATTTTGATTAAAAAATAAACATTTTCAAGACTCGATTTTTCAATCAAATAAAATTACGTGTTTTATGAACATTTTCGTGTAAAAACAAAACAAAAGCTCACATTTCTAAAAAAACTAAAACTGAAAATGAAAATAACCTTTTCCCATACCATAGTAACGAAAAAAATGTATGTACCTTATTTAAGCTTAGTGAAAAATACAGTTGATACTGGAGGCTCTTATTTATACAGTAGGCTCTGATTCTGATCAAATTGAAATAAAAGCTTATACAAATCGATAATATCGATCTGTCATTAAGTCATTTATACATTACATAGATGGCAATGATGGCAGGTCAAATTTGGTAAAATTGTATAAAAAATGGCCACCTGGGAAATTTCAGGCTGAACGCAAAATATAAAATTTTCTAATAAGAACTAGGGATGTACATTTTCTTGAAAACTATCGATAACAGATATCGGTAAATATCGCAGACCAAACTATCGAACACAAAAAGAATCGGCCTCAAAACTATCGATAACTGAAATATCGATAAATATATCTGTGGAATTAAACAAAAACAGGATATCTGCAAAACCCCAAATGTTGGGAAATTGGATTTAAAGTTATGGTTATGATTTTTTCAAATATTTTACATTAAGAGCTGAACTTTCTTTTTTTTTTGTTAAACCAATTAATAATAATAATTCTTCATAATTATTACCGATTAATAACATACAAATTAAAGCTTAATTTTGATTAATTAGAAGATATCCAGTTTTAATCAAACACATGCCAGCAAATTACATTTTGTTAACTACACATAACCTATTTTTACCAAATAAATTTTTTTCGGAATTTCATGTTTTTTTTATTATTAAATATACCATTTGAGAAATTTGAATCATAAATTTTTAAAAATAAAACAAATTTTGGTAAAAAAAATTCATTCCAGTCTTTTTCTAATTCAACAATAATCAGCCATTTTCAAAACCCTAATTAAAAAATAAATTGAAACAAAAAAAAATGTTGAACCATAATCCAAAATAACAAATAATAAGAAATAACCTAACAATAATAAGTTACTATTCATCATTATCTGAATGATTTAAATAAATTGTATCTGCAATATTTTCCTTGACAGGAAGCTCCTTGTAAAAATTGTGAAGGTCATGGGGAATAAACTGTAATAGATCTAATAAATCCTTATATTTTTCTTTTGATATTGGATTATATAATCCATTTTGTGACGAATTTAATTGAAGCACTTTAAACTGTATATTGGACTTGCGATTTGTAACCATTCGCAAAATCTCCGCGTCATTTTTGTGGCTCGTTTGGTACTCTACAGAACCATTTACATTCTTCATGTAGCTAAAATGAAAAAATAAATAAATGCGATTATTGTTAAAAGCTAAAGCTTTATTACAAGTACCTTAACAGTCGTGTTTCGTTCCACATTCAGTTTTGTAGGGTTTTTTATATTTTTTTTTTTAAAGCTGTGCAAAATCGTAGAAATCTGAATTTTTCATTTCAATCACATGAAATTTTTTTTTCTGCCGCACATTCGCATCATTTGGGCTCAGTCATGCAGATGAAAAATATTTCCATGTTTGTGCGTTTCTTTTTATCTTCGATTAATTTGTGATCGGAGTCACATTCTAAATGAGTGTGACCTGGTTCGAGAAATTTATGTTCCAAAATTTTTAATTTATTTGTATGTTCAAGGAAATACTGCATCATACTGCATACAATGTTGTTTCTATTTTGTCCTGAACATGTGTCACTGAAACTTACTACATGGTGCTTTAAGTTTTCCGCAGACATGAGATATTTGTATATGCAAGAGCCTATTTAATTGGCTCCTCGACCACTCATTGCCTCATGCCAAACGAAGCAATATGTTGAATTATCGTCGCAATTCCGGATAGTAAGATTGAAAGTCCAAAGGCTTCGTTTGTAAAACGCTATGTTTAATCTCAAATAAGGAGTGGGCAGACATTGTTGAAGATCAATAGCTAGAACCGTTTTAGTTGGGTCGTTTTTATCTGCTCTTTTAACTTCATAAGCTAGTTCAGCACGCTCCTGATGAAGATCTCGTTCTCTCTCAAAAATTAATTTATCTTCTTCGTTGGCTATCTTCATTTGCAAAGCAAATTCGTCGCATTTTTGGTAGGTATCGGTTGCGGATGTTTCAATTTTAAATTAAATCTTTTAAAAATTTCACGATATTTCGATAATGAGACTTTTGTTCGTGGATTAACTTCTGAGTACATCTCGTACATTTTTGATAAATTTAATCCTATTGGAAGATACTTTTTTTGTGTATGAGATCTCGAGTAATGCGATTCATACTTAGGGAAACTATTAATATGATTTATCACTTCCTCTTCCTGGCTGGATGTTATTTTTGATTTGTTCGCCGATGTTCCTCTGTCATCAGCAATACCTCTGCCTTCTTGTAATTTTTTTATAGCTGTTCGTAATATACAGCAAGAAAACAGGTTTGCCACACTTTTATTTCTTCCAAGCACGCTCTGTCCAATAAAAAGTATTTAACGGTGATGGAACGATCTCGCTTAGGACTTTTTAAATTAGTTATCCGATTTTTTTTTTTCAATTTTCAAATATTTTGAAAGAAACACTAATCGACTTATGTATGTTTTAATGGACCAATATTCAGAAAAGCATTGCGTTTGCATTTCCTCCGACACCCTTTCGGAACATTTTAACTTATATGTCTTTAGTTTTCTTGATGATTTGCTTTCTCGTATCAAGCCTTTAAATGTAGTATATTCTTCCCCGGAGTTTCTTTTTCTTTTGCGTGTTTGTATTTCTTCACGTTTTGTTATTTTTCGTTTTTTGACTCTTTGTATAGTCTCGTTTTGATTCTCAGTTTGGATGATTGACGTTGCGGATATCAGATTGACGTTACGGGTATCAGATTCGTGAGCCTTAAAATTATTTTCGCCTTCGTCAGATGACTCGTACGAATAATAATTTCCTTGAGGTTGATATTCTGGCTCAAAATTCGTGTTTTTTATAATTATGTATTAGATCAGACATAATATTTTTTATCTGTTTCGAAATAGAAATTTTATTCGGGAAAAAGATGCTATCTTGAGATAATTTAACAAAAAACTGAATATATGCTAAAACAATCAACAGTAAATTCTATTGAAACCGCCTAACTGCAGATAGTCTTTTATTCGATATTTTATTTATCACATTCTTAGGTATGTAAAATTATATATGTTGAGTTAACTAATTTCTTACAAATTTTTACAGTTCTGAATTTTAAAGTTACACTGTCTATCTGAATATAACCTGTTTTTATAAAACGATTTTTTGTTTAACTCAAACATAACCAATTTGGATCAAATTTTTCTCGGAAAATAATGAAAATTTTGGAAAATGGATTAGGTTATCAAACGAAACTTTAAATTTTAGAACGAATGGTGAAAGAAATTGAAAAAGTGCTCTTTCTTGGCAAAGCGGCTAGTTAAAATTGAAACTGCAAAATTTGACATTTTTTATTGAAATTTTTTCAATTGAAATAGTCAAATTATTATAAATTTATTATTTCGATAATTAAATTGAGTTATTTAATATTATTTCACATTAATTTAAATCAAGAATATGTTCTTAAATGGAAAATATGTTCTTAGAAAAACGTCTCTGGTTACGTCATTTCTTATTTGTTATGCCGCAATGACTTTACTGAATTCAATATGGAAAAATGTTTAATGGGCTTCACAGTATGTTTATTGTATATTGTACCAAGTACATACACAAAATAGACATTTTAATATAAAAAATTGGAATTATCGATAGTTTTCTATTTAATGAATTTATCGATTGTTAGGCAGTAAAACTATCGATAAAAATAACCGATATTTTTAACGTAAACTATCGATATTTAAAATAATCGATATTTATCGCATATCCCTAATAAGAACATACTTATATTTACGAAGGGAACCGATATGATCTCTTGCCGCCCCGGTGGCACAGTGGTTAGCATACTTGCTTTACGCTCCGGAGGTCCCGGGTTCGATTCCCGGCGGGTGATGAAAAAATCACGGCTGGTTAAGGGTAGGATCAATGAATTAATCACTCACTATCCGTTAACAAAATGATTACGAAACTTCAAAATCAGCGGCCAAATCCCTCTATGAGATGTAGCGCCAGCGAAAAAAAAAAAAAAAATTCAAAAATTGTAGGAAATGGAAAACAATCTCACAAAATATTAAAAACGTGTCATAATTTTGTGATTAAATAATTTATTTCGTGTTTTTTCTATAAACATCTTAGCCATCTGACGTACAATAGTAACACTAAAGATAAATTTAGCAAGTATAATTATAATTCGTCAGAGCCAACTTTGATGTATTTTTCAAAATGAAAACATGAATTAAAAAAGATGGATTAAAATTGGTGATTTTTGTATGAATTTGTATGAACACCTGTTACTTTTTTTAATTCATTTTTTTCTGAAATAAAAAAGGTATTTCTTTTTCATACAAAATTCGCCTTTTTGATTTCATTAATTTTTTTTTTTTTTTCATTTTATTTTATTACGACTGAGACTGCGCTCATCTAGCAATTTTTCTTTCAAATACAAATTTTTATATATCTAGTAAAATTCACGTTTGTTGGGGTGTAACCCACTGGTTAGCCCCATAATCAATTAAACCCATTTACTAATTTTAGTTTGGTAAGTTCACTAGGTCAAGTGGCCTCGTTCTTTGGAGTCTTCTTTCAACGACAGCGTTATCTATCATATGGCGAATATAGGGGTTTCCATGTTCCTGGAGCCTTATTTCGTGTTTTGCGGCATGCATTTTTATTTCCTCTTTGATGTATTCCATCCGTAGGTCCCTGTGAAGGTCTTCATTTCTTGCGTACCACGGAGCATTGACGATGCTACGAAGAACCTTGTTTTGAAACGTCTGTATCATTTTGGCGTTTGTTTGCTTGGTACATCCCCAGAGTTGTATACCGTAGGTCCATATCGGCTTCAAAATTTGCCGATATAGCAGCAGCTTATTGTGAATTGTAAGCTCAGAGCCTCTACCTATGAGCCAATACATTTTTCTGAACTTTATGTTAAGTTCTTCTTTTTTCTTTTTGACATGCTCTCTCCACTTAAGCTTGGCATCGAGGGTCATGCCAAGGTATTTAGCTGTATTTGCATATGGCACGAGTCGCGAGTTAATTTCTATAGATAGGTGGTAAGCCTTTTGATAAGTAAAGTTAATATGCGTGGATTTTGTCTCATTAAGTTTGATTCGCCAACGCTTTGTCCAGTTACAAACCGCATTGGTCATCCTCTGGAGTTTGCTCGTTGCATCAGCGACATTATTTCCAACTGCCATAATTGCTGTGTCATCTGCAAAGGTGGCTATGGTTCCTTCATTTGTGGTTGGTATGTTCCTTGTATATAGTAAATACAGGATTGGTCCTAAGACACTCCCCTGCGGGACACCGGCAGAGATTTTCTTTAGCTCAGAATATTCATCCTCATATTTCACTCGAAAGTGTCTATTGAATAAATAAGATCTTAGTATGGCATAGAATTGTCTCGGTAGATCTCTATGCAGCTTGTATTCCAGACCACTGTGCCAGACTTTATCGAATGCTTGCGCGACGTCCAGGAATATGCTTGAGCATACTTTTTTACGTTCTAACGTTCTTTCAATTATGTTGGTAATTCTATGGACCTGTTCAATTGTAGAATGCTTTTCTCTGAATCCAAATTGATGTGGAGGAATTAGTTGTCGGTCCTCAATTATTGGTTTAAGTCTCTTTAGTAATAATTTTTCAAAGAGTTTTGACATGATTGGCAGCAGAGAAATTGGCCTGTATGATTTTTTATCGTTAGGTGGTTTATCAGGTTTTGGTATCATGATTACTTCTGCTACTTTCCATTGATTCGGAACATATTTTAACCGAAAGCTCGCATTGATTATGTGTAGTAGCTTACGAAATCCTTTGTTTTTCATTTCTTCTTTTAATTCTTTGAGAGTTACTGGCCGTATTTCAAACTCATCCAGCTTTTGAATAGATATTATATTTTCATTGGCAGCTTGTCTTGGTAGTGGTTGAAAGGTTTCCTGGAGATACTCCGCAAATAGATCAGCCTTCTCTTTGTGGCCTCTTGCCCAGGTTCCATCATCCTTTTTAAGTAGAGGCACTTGCATTTTGGGTCTTTTGAGTCCCTTCGTCGCCTTCCACAGTGAGTAATCAGAATTTTTTTCATCAGTTAGGCTAACTAGATATCTGTTGATTGATTCATTTTTAACTTCTTTAAGAAGGGATTTGAGGCTGTTACATAAATTGTTAAGAATTGTTTTGTTCTCCGGTGTTCGATTAATTTGCCAGGTTTTACGAGCTCGTCGTTTTTCTCTTACCAACTCTCTAACTTCCATTGGGTAGGATATGTTAAGCGTCTTCTTATTTTGTAAAATGGGAGTGCTTGCCAATGCAGCATAGTGAATTATTTCATTGAGTTTCTCCAATTCGTCTTCCAACTGTCGAGAATTTCTTATCGGTACCTGGAGATTGATTTTGTCCTCCATTATTTCACGAAAGAGATCCCAGTTTGTTTTTGAATTTGTTAATCTGGGTGCACTTTCCCTTTGAATTACAGTTTCACTGACTGTCATGATAACCGGTGAGTGATCCGATACTAGAGAATTGCTGTTTTCAATGTGAATATAGTTCTGAGATATACCTCTTGCTACATAAAAGTCGATTAGGTCCGGTATCTTAGCTTCGTCACTGGGCCAGTATGTTGGGGAACCACCAGAGTAAAATTCACATTTTGATGTCTGGACTGCTTGAAACAATTCTTTACCCTTTGACGTCGTAAGTCTAGATCCCCAATAGGTGTTTTTTGCATTAAAGTCTCCTCCAATAATAAAATCACGTCCTAATGATTTAAATAGTTTAATGTAGTCCTCCCTTTTCAAGTTATGCCGGGGAGGACAGTATATTGCGGAGACAATAAGCTGTCTGTGTTTAATGTGAATCCTAACAGTGGTGACTTGCATTGTTTCTTCTTCGATTTCTGTTTCTACATGGTGTTTTATATTTTCTTTTATTAGTAATGCTGAACCACCTCTTGCTCTTTCCGTTGGATGAATGGAATGATATAAGTTATAACTCCGGATTTTAACAAACGAAGATTTAACAAAATGGCTTTCGGATATTAGAAAAATGTCGATTTTTTCTGTATTTAAAAATATTTCTATTTCTGGAATATGTTGCATAAGTCCATTCGCATTCCAGATTGCTATTCTGAAAGTTGTGTTCTTACTTAACATTTTTTATCGGATTGCGTTGTGGGAGTTGCATTTTCTTCAGTTGATCAAATATCATGTTGTTCAGGTTACTTTGGTCATCTAGCCACTTTGTAATAGCTTCGATGCTGTTCATAATGTTTTCCATAATTCGATTATTTTCAGAGCCCATATATTTGGTTGAACCCGAGCCTTTCACTACCTGAGCAAATGTTCTTCTTTGCCCTGCGTTGCTTGGTTGTGGATTTTGATCCATCTGATTTGATGGTTGAATCCTTCGAATTTCATGATTTTGCGATTGATTTCGTGATTTATCTCTTAATTTTTGTAGGTTTTTAGCAACCTCACAGCCCCGATAATTGGCCGGATGTTGGCCTTTACAATTTATACACTTAGCTGGTACATCTCTCCCTATTGTACATGCCTGGGTAAAATGTTTACCTGAGCATTTTACACATCTCGGATCCCGGCTGCAATATTTTTGGGTGTGATTAAATCCCTGACATTTCTTGCATTGTGGTATGCGTGTAGTGGTTCTCCTCATTGGTTCAATTTTTACCTTCATGTGAAGAAGCGATGTGTGAGCTTTTATACCATAAATATTTTGAACATTTTCTGAGTTTTCAAATACTAGCATAAAAAGAGGGAGTCCCCTTTTATTGAAAGTTGGGTTTCCTTCTTGGTTTTCTATTCTCTCTTTTTTAATCATATTCACAGCATCTAGTATTTTAAGACCTTTATTTTTTAAGTCTTCCATTATTTCTTCGCTTGAGCAAGTGTGATGCAAACCTCTTGCCATAACTTTTATCGGTCGAGCCTGTTTGTCCTCATAGGTAAACCACTGATACTTTTCAGCATTCAGCTTCATAGATTATGTTCTATAGGTTTCTGAGTCCAGAGTATTAATTTTCCAAACGTCATTGTTTAGCGCTGTTACCTTATATTCTTTGTCAGTAACCGATTTCATCAGTGACTGAATTATTGGGTAACTGGTTACTCCCACGATACTTATTTGGGGGGGGGGTTCTTTCGGTTGCACCAGTTTTGGTGCAATGTTCTTGGTAGATTTACTACCTTTCGGTTAATTGGCCTCAGGTTGGGCAACTTCCGGTTCGGTACTTGTAGTTCCACTAACATTTAGTTGTTCAACCTCAGGTGACGATTCAGCTTTTCTTTTCTTACCCTTCCTGGAATGTTTTTTTTTCTTCTTTAGGATCCAGTTCGTCTCCCTTTCTAA
Organism: Tipula helvola; assembly: GCA_963556165.1. Taxonomy (NCBI): domain Eukaryota; kingdom Metazoa; phylum Arthropoda; class Insecta; order Diptera; family Tipulidae; genus Tipula; species Tipula helvola. The sequence goes on along the minus strand of OY744482.1, from coordinate 265,519,379 downwards.
TTCATCCTCATCAGTGAGTTAGTTGACTTTCTTTGGTTCAATACTCTCTAATTCGCTTTGTTCTTTAGCATCCCGATTCATTTTTAGAAATTCATTTTCTCGCTTTAGATACTCAATTTCTTCGCTTAGCTTGGCAAATGATTGCTCCATCTTCTGTAGCCTCTCAAAGAGATCCATATTTTCCTTTTCTAGGTCAACAGTTCTTTCACTGAATCCTATTGCTCGCATTGTAAAATTTCCGCTGGCATCACTTCTTTCATGGAGTGTTTGGCCCTCCTCAAAATCCATAGGGCCAGCCTTCGAAGAGGATGGATCCCCCCCGGATGTATTGTCCAGTCGACTGACTGGAGTACCACTTGGGGTAATAACTTTCTCGGACTTATGCATTGCATAGAGTCTTGCTGGTGATCGTGGCACTATGGAACTTCTTCCAAATGGATTTACAGAACTTATCACCTCTGAAGTATTGCGGTCATTGGATAACGACGACTGGGAGCCCGCTTGCTCACCCCTCAAAGTCGCCGGCACTGGGTATCCGTTTCCCTGCGCCGTAAGGTTTTCTCCATTAGAGTCCTCCATATTGGTTATTATATTCAGGGAACCACCCCTAGCTAGTTTTGGTCCACGAATGGTATTTTATTTCCCATTTATCCTCCGACAAGTCGGTTAGGGTTTCCCCTATCCGCCACCTGGGGACGCACCCGATGGGAGACTAGCAGCTCCACACGAGGATTTCATTAATGAACACCTTTTTTAATTCAGCCTTTTTTAATTCGGTACCCCGTTTAGAAATAATTTTATTTTAATATTTCTGCAATTAATATTTATTTAATACCAATATGTCATTCTTGTATATTGTTACTAAAGATATGTAGAACACTTTTGTGTAAACATTTTGTAATATTTTTGCTTTTTTCATTGAAAAACTTGAAGCTATAAAATATCATTTTTACTATGGATTCCTATGGAAAATTCCACTGAAAAAGCTTCTAAAAATTGCGTAATCATGATTATGGCTCTATACTCTAGAAGGCTCTGGTTTTATACATTATATTGAACATAAAGAAAGTCAAGAAGTAAACATTCGCAAAGATGCTTATCGAAACTGCACAACTTACCCTTGCCATGGAGTACATTAAGCTCTTAAGTATTGACATACTTAAGTATTCCTATAGTTAGAAGAAACGTTTAAGTTTTAATCTTAAACCAATAAAATAATAATTATTTAATATTAGTTTTGATAAGTAAACTTCATATTTTACTCTAATTTTAAATTAATTATTTTAATCATGTTTAAATAATCCTTAGGATTTTGGTTGCATATTTGGTAATTACGCATGTAATAAAGTAATTACCTAATTCAAAATTAGAGTAAAATATGAAGTTTGCTAATCAAAATTATTAAAAATTCGTTAACACATGAATAGAGGTGTGGAAATGCGACGAAGCAAAATTGTAAGGGAATTTGGTTATGTTAGTATAATTCACTAATACAACCTGTACAGTACATTCTCTATAGTATGAAAAATGTGATACAATCAGCCCAGTCGCCGCGGCCTTGTATTGTATTGATATTTTCATAATCATATGCTCATCAGTTCGAAACTGGATTAAATGCTCTTACAAATTACAGAAATATTAACTTTAAATAAAAATTAAAAATTAGTTACGTAATAATGTTTTGGCCTTGTTTTCAAATTTTAAAGTTTTTTCTATGAAATAATTTAAACTAGTTATCAGAACACCGTAAGTAAGAAATTAAAGTATAATTGACAACTTTAGCCAGTTCCATTTCAAAATGAAAATCTTCGTAAACATAAATCTAACGTATATGAATAAGAGGGTTGGTTTTAGGTTTACCATTATAGAAACAAAATTAGAAAAAAAAAAAACGAAACGTATCAACAACGAAAAGTAATAATATAAAAAACCAAGAAAAAAAAAATTTAAGTATTAAGGGATGAGAAACGAGATGGAAATTTAGAATTAAAAAAGACGCCATTATATATGTTGATGTATGTATTCTTTTTTTTTTTGTTTGTTAGTTTCTCATATGTAGAAAAAAAGGGTGGATTTTGCTTGGTACTGCTGTTATTCGAAATTTTTTGAATTGGAACGAAAATGAAAGAAAATTGGTTTTTTGGAATACATAAATCCGCACATTTTTATTTAAGAGTTGGCAAATTTCTTATTATTACTCTCTTAATATTATTATTATTTATTATACGCTTATATATTTTCATATATGCCACATTGTTTCTTCGTTTTTAGGGGTTGATTTTAGACTTGCTTTATACATCGTTGAGTTATACATTAACGTTATACATATATGTACGTATATCGCATATATTTGGTACATACACAAATATTTAAGATGTAGATACACATTTAACAGTTTAAATATAAATATAAAATGGGAAAAGATGGATAAGGAATTTGGATTTTTTGAAAGACAGTCGACAGTTTTTATTTTATCAGTGAAAAAAGGGTGAGTGATTTTATATATTTTTTCGGTTGACATTTTGCTTATATGTGTACATATACTTAAAAATTAGAAACATCAGAAAAAAATAATTTCCTTCTCACGACAGATGAACGGCTGAATGGATTAGATCAAATTGGATAAAGTATTTTATTTGAAAGAGATATTATAATTTTCCATTTAAGATATGTATTTTTATTTGAATATCCATCGTTCCAGACTCGCATGGTGTAGCTAAGGAAATGCTTTTCCATCTATCGTCTATTTAAATTAATTGAAACTCGAAACTTTCTTTAAATCGCAGCATTTTTTTGAATGCTCATTATCATCAAAGCAATGCCATCCTCCTTGCCTGCAGTTTTCACCATTAACTATGTCAAAGCGTTAGCGATCATGTAGTAGAAGCAGTCAAGAGCAGATTAACATAACGCCTAGGCACAGTAGGCACGTGCTTAGTGCCCCTGAATTTTGGGGGCAAGTAAATTGCATGCTCTTATTGGAGGATCTAATGCTTTTTCAGAACCAGCGTACTACGTTTCGGAAAACAGGCTACTGTCAAAAATCCGACACTTAAATATTTTTCCATATTTGCTCAATGTTTTGGAACATTGCGTCCGGACTACTGTAGCTTGTTTTTAATCCTGTCTTAAATTCTACCTATAAGTCTTCGCGATTGGGTAAAAGTCAGGCAAGTCCAAAACATTTATTCTTTGGTTCGTAAAATAACACTACATTAACTTTGCCGTCCGACCCATGCAAATTATACTCAGTGTTGTGCCGTATGGTCTTCATCAAGACATTAATCAATTGTCTATTCGTTCGAGAAATTAATCAATTGTCGAGTCTAAAAATCTTTGGAAAAGTTTTTTCGACAACCTCAATTTGCTGTCCGTTCGATTTTTCTTTAAAACTATTTCCGTCAAAATAATAATAAACAATGAATATTTGAGCGCAGCGAGCGCATAGAGCCCTCAGAAACAAATGGATTTTTAGCATTTTGAGGCTGATTGATTTTTAGTTAGGCCCCTGAGGATAAAAATGTTGTAATGATATTATAAATTTCAATTGGTGAACAAGTAATTACAACTTAGGAAATATTCTGTCCAACAACTAACGAGAGACTTTGGAAAAGCGCTTTAGCAAAAACCAAAAATCAGAAGAATTTTTTATAATATGTAGAAAACGGCAGGTTTCAATGGACATATAAAAAACATGTCCAAACTTATCGATAAAATGGATATTTTCGATCATCAATCAAGAAATTACATGAACTTTTACAAATTTTGTTTCACTCATTAATGAAGTAACAAAATTTAAAAATGTATAACACTGGCTAACATTGTTGGCAAATAAATACAAAAGAAAAATTTTCAGGATTGATCTGCTCAGTTCAAAGATTTCCTCAGTAATGCAACATAATAGCTACTTCTGGAGAAGAAACAACTTTGTAGAGAGTTGTGGAATAAGAATGAATAGAAATATAGAAATATTAGAATTGTGGCTGAATTAGAGAGTATGGAGCTTCTAAATTAGACGAGACAATACAGATTAGCATCAGGAGCAAACTTTTAAATATTTTAATAAATTTTAAATATAACGATAACTTGACAAATAAATGTTTGACTATAAGGATGAAATACTAGGTGTAGAAATATATTTCCGACCTTTTTTACTGAAATAAAAGACATTAGTTTGTGTGGAAAATGAAAGAATGTTTTATTCAAAGTATGCTCCTACGGAAGCTATAACCTTCGCCCATCATTCAGGCAATAAACAAATTCCCTGAAGGAAGAAGTCTGGTGGTTTCGAGGCGATCCAGTCACCGACCCATTTTTTGACGTTTTCATGTGAAGTGAAGTGCTGCTGTGCCAGAGCTGATTGCATCGACCGGAACAAGTGGTAATCAGAGGGAGCAATATCTGGTAGAATGTCCAAGTAATTTTTGACAGGTATAGCAACATGTGGCCTAGAGTTGCCATGTTGCAAAATAATCTTATCGTGTCTTTTGTCACATTCCGGTCATTTTGCAGCTAGAGCTTGCTTTAAAGCCATCAGTTGTCGTCGATAAACTTGCCCCGTAATGGTTTCACGCTCTTTCAGCAGCTCATAATAGACGACACCCTTCATATCCCACCAAATACAAAGCATCACCTTTGAACTATGGATATTCGCTTTTGACGTCGACGGCCCTGGTTCATCTGGCTTGACCCACACTGGTTTCCACTTTGGATTGTCATAATGGATCCACGTTTCATCCCCAGTGATGATCCGATGCAAAAACCCCTTCCTTTGTTGTCGTTGAAGCAACAATTCGCAAATGGTTTTCCGACGTTCCATGTCCCGTTCTTTCAATTTGTGTGGCAGACAATTTTCCAGCTTCTGAACCAATCCCAAACACATTGTTGGGTAACATTCAACTCTTCTGCCAATTGTTTTTCCGCCTGACAAGGGTCCACATCAAGCAATTCTTCCAATTCTATATCTTCAAATTTTCGTGGTCTGCCTTCACGTTCTTTGTCTCTTACGTCAAAATCACCAACTTTGAATTGTTGGAACCACTCTTTGCTTGTTGCAAATGATTTGTTTCTGTTGCACTTTTCTTCAACAAAAAATAATGAAGTAAAACATCCCGCAAGTGTTGTTTTTTTGGCACAAAATTCGACATTTTCAATTACATGAAAATAATTGTTGTTTACGCTTTGAACAAATGTCACTAGTAATTATTCAAGCTTGACATCTAACTTACAAAAAACATGTATTGCCCGATTGAATAATATGCAAGCAGTGATACTAACGACACCTATCTAAAAAGGTCAGAAATATGTTTGTACCAATACAAATTCGACAAACTCACAAAGCTAAACGATTGTTATGTCACAATCCTGATGTGTACATATTGAATAGAGGGTGGTTCCCGGGAATTCCCGGAATCGCGGGAATTTTACATATTTTATCAAACCCGATTCCCGGGATTTTCAAATTAAAATTCCCGGGAATTATAAAAAATTTAAATATAAAAAGTAAACACCTATCAATAATATTCCGGGATACGTTGTATTGTGATCGCCACATTAAATATACTCACTTAGTCGGACTAGATAAACTTAAAGCTAGATGACGAGCCAGGTACTTATTTTGATAACATCGCTTTGAAAAGTGATAGAATTTTCGCAAAACTATTTAAATCATTTGTAGTTAGAAACTCATTATTACAGAATCATGTTAAAGCTAACCGTAAGAATTAAATTTACTGTTTGACTATAAAACAAGGTGGAACAGCGCAGAAACAAAGATCGTCCGTTTTCTAAAATTACGTGACTGTGTTTAATGTGTTTGTCTAATTTTTATTCAGAGAAGAACTCGAAGAGATTACAAACGTTACTATCCGTTTTGGATCCTATAAAATAAAATGTTGAATACTTGAGCGACAAAATTAAAATTTAATTGTCGTGCTAAATCTAGTTAAGTCAAACTATTTATTCGTCTGACGAATTAAGACAGGCAGTATAATTTTTTGTAAAACTGTCACGTAACCTAACGCTTAAAATAAAGAATTACTGAGCGAAGAAACTGAAACCCAATTGAAATGATTTTGAATCAGAAAATTTGACTGATGATTTGGCAGCAGTATTAAACTCATCATTAACATGACAGTGATTGCGAAAGAAATAGATAATCTGGTAAGGTGGCCACAAATTAGTCAAATTCTTTGAAGGCGTTGAAGTAAACTTCAATAAGAAGTGACACGTGTGTTCAAATTCTTCGAACTTTTGCCGTAAGAAACGGTCTGGTTGAAGTAACAAATCTTTTATCGTAATGTGTTTGTGATAATTCGATGAAAAATAACAGAAAATATTTCAACTGAAACTGCTGTTTTTAGTTTTTGGGAATTGACTAGGAAATTACTTTTTTTTTAAATTAAAATTCTTGAAACAATTCTTCAACCTGTAGTAAATTTCGTCATTCAATAGATTTAGTTACTTTACAAAACTCTAATATAACCATGTTACTGATTCGTGACATTATAATACTCTTATATACTCACCCAAATTTTTATATAACCTGGCAACAATTATACACCCTTTATAAAATATCCCGACACTTACAGCGAAGCAAATTGTTTGTTGGGATGGTGACTACACATGGTTACTACTCTTGGCTACTACACTTGGTGACCACACTTGGTGACTACATCTTTTGACTACACTTGGTGACTACACTTCGTGACTACACTTCGTGACTACACTTGGTGACTACATTTGGTGGCTACACTTGGTAACTGCACTTTGTGTCTACACCTTGTGACTACACTTGGTAACTACACATGGGTACTACACATGGTTACTACTCTTGGTTACTACACTTAGTGACTACACTTGGTGACTTCATTTGGTGACTACACTTGGTGACTACATGTTTTGACTACACTTGGTGACTACACTTGGTATGTATACTTTGTGTTTACACTTCATTACTACATTTGGATACTACAGGTACAGGTAGACATCGGTATTCGATGCTACAATTCCGTGAATTACCCATAAATTTTTCGACGCGTTTTAAGTAAGCGAGTGTTTAACTCGGTTACATCGGTATCGGAGTGATTTTTTCGCCTAAATTATTCAATACACTTCAACATGGTAGGAACATTGGAGCTTCCAATGTTTCTACCATATTGATAATTCAATTATGGTTCACAAATTAGCTATTGGTTAATGCGATTGGATCCCTTTATATTGAGACTCAAAGTATTAAAAACACACGATAAATTGTCTTAGATCACTGGTTAATTTTCTAAATTTCAAGTATGTAATAAATTTTTCTATTTACAACCACAAACTTAATAAAAATTCACTTAAAAGCACTTCAAAAAGCTTGTTAAGAGTTTAGTGTTTGATATAATAGAAAATGGCTACCACGCGGTTAATTTAAATTTAAATACACAAGTTTTCTCGTTTCACTTGAATTTTATTTTAGCACTACTGTTCGCATTTAACAATCAAGGAATTCATTCACTTTAGCAATCTTATAAAGTCTACTTATCTGATTATAACACGCGGTCACGCCTTCGATATTCTACGGCTCCCGGCTGCTTATATTTTTATTAGCTGGATGACTAAACTGGATTAAACTGATGATAATGTTGATTTGGATGATTACTTCAGCCAAAAATCCGGCTCGAAGGACTAGAAATGTTGCGGCAACGACAGTCGTAAGTAAATCTGCACTCTTTGTGGTTTATGATTATGACTCGCCTTTGCTTTTGTCGTCTCAAAACACCACTCTATATGTATAATTCAATTTTATTTATTTATAAATTTAAGGTATTTTTGATAATTTCGTTTTCGTAGTAATGATATGCAAAAATTAAAAACTAGTTATTATAGTGTTGTATGAGCCATCTATTTTGCTATAAAACTTACTAGTATTACGTATAAAATTTTGACATCTAAATTAAGAGCTTCTACAACTTTAATTAAAACCTAAGTACATGTAAACATGTTTAGTCTGAATGTTGGCTGAATGAAATAAATACAATTAACAGTTAAATTAATTGGTGATGTTACTTCAAATATTGGATGCACGGTTGGGCGAGTAAATTACACTATGTAATTTACACAGTTTTTTACATGTAAAAAACGTGTAATTTACATAAGGCCATTTTATACATTATGTATGAAAAAACTTAAAAACTATATATTGACTATATTTAATTATTTTTATTGAATATGCAAATTAATAAAGAAATGTAAACCAAACTTTAATTTTTGTTGTAATATGCACCTATATTTTCAAATTTGTAATTCGAAAATATTTTTTTTTACAAGTCTAAAAAAATGATATATCGAATTCTGTTATCAGATATCGAATTCTGGCATGGTAAGTTCAACGAGCATATTCTTCAACGAATTATCGAACATATTCTGTCATAAAAATACAAATTCTGGAATACATATCGAATTCAGACACAATATATCGAATTTTGACATCAATAACTCAAATGCTGATATTACAAAATTAATTTCTGCCACGACTTATCGAATTCTAATTTGTTTTATCGCATACTGGTATGATTATCGAATACTGGCATGATATATCGAATTTTGACATCCATACTCAAGGTCCTACATGAATTATTGAATTCTGACATCATAAAGTGAAACGCTGAACAAATTTATCGAATTTTGATATTAAATATGGAATTCTTTGATATAATATCTCAAGACTTCAGAATCCGATATTTCATCCCAAAATTCGAGATATTACATGATATATCCAATTCTGATATGACATCTTGAATTTTGAGATGATGTATCGAATTCTGACTTCATAAGATTATATATGAAATTCTGGTAAGATCTTTCAAATTCTGACAAAACATGTTGAATTTTGACCGAATATGTCCAAATGTCCAATACGGTAAAAGTTAAAATATCGACGTGACATATAAAATTGGACTTGTGATAACGAATTCTAAAACCAAAAATTGAAATTCTAATATAACCTGTCGAATTCTGATATAACATATCGAATTTTGAGATGATTTACGGAATTCTGATGGCATGATGACAGATTTATAAGATTGTGACAACCTTTCAAATTCTGGAGTGAACATGGCATATTGAATTCTGAAAACGAAATAATAAAGTTTTTGTGAAAATCGTGTAATGAATGGTAGACAAGCAAAAATCCTTTAATAATCTAGAATTCTCGATTATTAGTTTTGTGTCTGCCTACGGTATAAGATATACAATTCATATTCAGACATGTCATATCGAATTTTAATGTCGTATATAGAATTCTGATATATAGAATTCTGACATCAAAAATTCAAATTCTGATTTCGACATATCAAATTTAGACAGCATTAACTCTACTTTTGACAGGACAAATCGAATTTGGCTTGATAAATTGAATTCTAAAATAACATACCTAAATTCGAATTCTGATATGAAATATCGAATTCTAAAATTATTTATTGAGTTTTCCCTTGGTATGTTAAATTCTGACATGATATACCTAACTATACCTTCAAATTTTTACATGACATATCTAATTCTGGCTTGATATCATGATATATCGAATTTTGACATCTGATATTTAATTTAAGACATGACGTATCAAATTTTGACATGAAGTAACGAATGGTACAATTTATCGGATTCTGCATAATATCTCGAATATGCGACATGTCGATTTCTGGCATAGTATATAGAATTCTGACATCATAAATACAAATTCTGATAAAAGATATCGAATTTTGACTTCAAAGATTTAAATGTTGATAAGACATATCGAATTTGCTTATGATTTTTCGAATCCTGATATGAAATACATATCTATTTTTGGCATCAAAAATTCTAATTTTGACGTGACTTATTGAATTTTGACATGATATTTCGATTACTAACATAATTTATTTTATTCTGGTATGATGTATCGAATTCTGACGTCACAATTTCAAACTCTGAGATTTCATATTGAATTCTGGCATGAGACATCGAATTCTGACATGATGTACTGAATTCTAATATCGAAAGCTCAAATTCGGAGATGCAATATCAAATTCAGACATAATATATCGAGTTCTGACATCATAAATACAAATTCTGATATTGCAAATCTAACTCCTTCATCATTTATCGGATTCTGACATAATAATTCGAATTCTGGCATTGAAAATTCAAACTCTGACATGACTGAGATTCTAGCATAATATCTCGAACATGTGACCTGGCGAATTCTGGCTTGTTATGCCGAATTTTGACATAAGACATAGAATACTGATATTATAAATGCAAACAAACACTTATGATATTGTATATCTAATTGTGATATGAAGTATGGAGTTCTGACATAGATATCGAATTTTAACACCAAAGATTCTAATTCTGGCATGGCATAATAATTCGAATTTTGATATGATATGTCGATTTCTGACATAATTTATTGAATGGTAGTAGTTTGGATACATAATAGCTGCATTTCTTGACGCATAGTTATCCGGATCAGATCAAAATTTATATGTGAAGCAACAACAACACATGATCCAACATTCATTTTAGATCACAAATGGTGATCTAAAAATTAGTTCAGCTATTAAAATGTAGTTGAGCAGTATTTAGTAAAGCGACAAAGAATAACATGAATACAATACAAGTATGAAGAGGAAGATTCAAAACAAAACGAGACAGAAAATTGAAATTTGATGTTTGTTTATTTTACGCATTTTGGTGTCGTTTCATGAGACATGATCTGATCCGGATCAGGTCAAACGTCAAGAAATGCGGCTATTATCTCATTGGGTTTAAATAACTGGCAGTTAATTTCGTGGATGGATATCTCAACTTAATTATTACATTAAACGTCCAGCCAAGCATTCCAAGGGAAAGAACTCGATTTGGACATTACCCCTTTTAAGATGTTCGGTTATACGAAGGTTTTTGTTAACCAACCTCTCTAAAATGGATAGAAAATAAAAGATGTATTGATGTGAAACTTTTTCATAAACGGTAGCCTTACACACAGAAAAAAAAGCTCACGGTATTTTAAAAAGATCGTCACGTAAATGAAAATGTAGAGATTCCACATTAATACTCGGCAAATACTGTGAATCCCTATTAATTTTTAATATTTTATCCTCTTAATTGAAAGTGATAATTCACGTAAAATTGTCAGAGTGGATAATAGACATGCTTCTCTTAAGGGAGAAAATATTTAGGATCCGCTGAGAAGAAATATCAACATTCACAAGTAAAAACGTAAATTTAACGTGATATAAAGTTAAACTCTGCGTTGTCTCTTTCATGACAGAAAGAGTGAAATATAATTGTATGATAATTTCCGTTATATCGATCGAACGATAACCTCATTCCTTTTGTTCTGATGCAATAGTTTATATTTTTGTTTTTAAAATTTCGTTAAAATGGAAAATTCGGACATCAATAAATTTAGAAATAGAAAGTGCAAATGTAAATAGTGATGATAGAATTACAATTATTGAGGATAATGTGGTAGAAATTTTAGAAGGAAATTTTTGTTTAGTGATGAAATTAGTGAAGCCCAGACAATTTTTAAGTCATGGGGTTTAAAAGATGAAACTTGTGTTGTATTAAAAGAATATGGTTATAATTCTATAGCGTGTATAGAATCTATGTCGAATGAGGATATTAACAAAATATTTAATAAATTGGATAAAAGTTCTTTTGGGTGACGATCCAAAATCAAACAAAAATTAGGGGAATTAAAAAAAGAACGAGTAAGTAAAATATTATATTATAAAATAGAACACATAGGTAAATTTTTAGCATTAATACTTACTGTCGTTTTGATATTGTAAAACATTCCAGTAAATTTATTAAATGACCCATCAAGTGAACCAGTGCAAAAAATTTTGAATTGGCTTGAAACCATTAGCAGCGCTGTGTGTAGTGATCGTCAATCTCCATAGAGTCCGTTATCATCAGTTGGAATACTGCCTATGCCATTGAAAGAACCAACCACCGACGACATAAAATTAATTTTACAAAGTAGTATCAACTGCCAAAATATCATATCCCACTATGTTTCATCAACAGTTTTTGACTAATTGCTTAGTAGATTATTATACTACAAATAATAAAAAAAATGTCTTATTCTGATATGACGAAATGGGCTATTGCGATCGACAAATATTTCCACAATGAAAAATCGGTAAAAATTGAATTGTCTAATGTATATTGCGAATTTTCGGTATTATAAATTATTTTATGTTTAATTTTCTAAGACAACGTACTTTTTGTCACGGCAACCTGGGAAAAACAAATCCAACTGGAAAATTATCGTCGAAATGGAGTAACATAAGTGGTTCCTGTTTAACTGGCAACATAAAAAACGCTGCAACAAATTCAAGAAATACTAGAAGTACATGCTTTACTTCAGATAATGGTAAGTGGACAGACTGGGCGCAATTTTGAAGTTAGAGTTAAAGAACATTTATCTGGTAGCCATGAATCATCCCTTTATAATCATTTAACGTTAGAAAATCACACATCCAGTTTAAACAATTTAGAAATATTACATGTGCAACCAAAAAGCAGATGTTTAGACAACTTAGAATCTTACGAAATCCGAAAAGCTATCTATATTTCTTAACCAAAATATCCTCAACGAACAGAGAGAAATCCGTTTCTCACCAATTACCGACCCCGCATTGTTTTATTCACATACTCATTCCATACCATAAAATTACTAATACGTCGGGTTATAATAAAATAAAGAGGGGAAAAAAAAAATCAACATCTGGAATTTTGTTATTCGACCGTTGACTAATCAATAATCATATACCTGTGTTTAACTCACCCCCTTTTTAATTTTTAATGTTTATTGCTGTCACCAATTTTATTGTTTACCACTCCCACATTTTTTTATTTGTATATTTTGGTTTCACTTTTTGCTTTTTCAAACTATATATATATTATATATAACTACATTTTTATTTTTACAGTTTAGTAGATACTCCTGATGATGGCCTAATAAGCCGAAATCGATCGAGTGATTTTTTAAACGTTTTGTAATTTTGCGAAATATTTAACAAGTGTTTTTAAAAATTTTAAAAAATGTGTGTAAAAAGTGCATTTGTATGTAGATGACCAAGAAGATATAAAGAATAAAGATATGGCTCTATAGTAATATTTCATCATGGGACGCAGTTTGTGAAAACTGGAAAAACCCACCTCATTAAGGTTATCTGCCTTTCAAAATATTGAAAATTCGATTAGTTTCCAAGAACTGCTTTTATCCTGGCTAAGAATAAATAATGAAACTGGATACCAACTGGTAAAATCATGAGTTGGAATCATATTAGAAAAACTAATTTGAATTATTTACTTACAGATTGAAATAGACTTCGATTTTTTATTTCCCAATAAATCAAAAAAGCTTTTATCTAATTTTGATGCATTCACGATGAAAATTCTGCCTACATTTGCAAGCGAAATTAAAAAGCATCCCTGAATTTAATGAAAATTATAACTGAGGAAACGGATCAAAGTAAGTAAAAATTCTACACATTTCTTTAGGATTAAGTTTCCGCGTACGACATGTGATATATATGTGTATATCTTTGTCTATGTGTTTGTGTATGTGAATGTGTTTGTGACATGTGTGGGTGCGTGAATTTTTCTTTCTGTTTTTGGGCTAAACTTTAGTATCGGTCAGCCGTTGCGTTTTGCACCAGCGGAATTTTGCGTAAGTTTACTCTTTAGTGTTTTTTAATTTTTTTCTACAATTAAAATGCTCCTTTTCCAAAAGTGTATAGGGTGGCTGACAAATACTAAAGTTGTTCCTGTTTTTGTTGGTGCGTTTGTGGCTATGTGTATATCCACGTCAATCAAGTCAATTCTGTGCAAATCCAATTTCCATAGTATGATAGTGTTGCCTTTGCCTTTGTCATAAATTTATTATCATTACGTCACTTTGATATTTATTTAAACTAAATAAGTTTTGAAAATATTTATGAATACATTTCAGATTAAAAAGATTGCATTATTTGTATGTTGTTACACGCAATCCTACAACCTCGGAGGTTCAACAAAAAATACAAACCAACTATTCTTGAGGCACAAAATGATTTCATTTAAACGTTAGATCATTCAACAATATTCAATTAAAAATTCAAGAAATGAATGAAAAAAACAAACAGCTTAAAAATAAAACACAACCAAAAATTGTTGTGGTTGGAGAAACTCTAGGAAAGTTAGAACATTTATAAGTGTATGCTGATGGATTGAAATATAAAATGGGGTCTTTCAGGAAATTTGTTGATGTAGTTATAAAAATGGTGTATGTATTTCAATTGCAATTTTCTAATGTAAGTAAACTAGTTTGGGCACTTTCGGAAAACTTTTTTTTAGTTTCGAATCAGAAAAATTTTCTGAAGTTGTTAATTTAATAAACTTATTAAAAAACTAAATTAATAAATATTAACACTTCTCCAATCCAAAATGCCTCAAACTAGTTTAAGATGTTTTTTATGTGAATCTATTTTTGCAACTGTTAACGAAATTATTTACCATTTTAAAAAAATTCACGGTATTCCTCAAATATATAAGTTTAAATGCAAGCAAGATAGTTGTAGACAAATATTTTCCAATATAGCTACATGCATTTAAAAAACATTTAACAACTTACTTATTGAAATCTACTACTAATAACGCACTATCAGAGACCTAGAAAAAAATGATATTAATTTAGTAGGAGTAAAAATTTCCATTTTAAATTTTTCTTTAAAACTTCACAATCGTGTTGAATTTAGCCGCAAAGATTTCTTAGACATTCAAGATTCGGTTACCGAATTAATTGCAAAACCGTTAGTGGAATTACTTTCTTTATATGTTAATGATAGCTGTAATAAAACTCAATCAAAGTTAAATGAAGTACTCAAATATATTGCAGAACCATTTTTGGAAACTAATACAGAACATAAATTGTTAAAAAAAAACCTGAAAATGAATTACTATACAAAACACCAAAACATAATATGTAATTAGTAGTAATTTATCTGTAAGTCATAGTAAAGGGTTTACCTATATTATTACTCAAAATAAAGTAGAAGGTTGCTTGTTAGACATTAAATTTCAAATAACAAGATATTTTGAAACAAACAATATACTTACAGAAACATTCAAAACTATTGAAGTTTTTAAAAAAATCTGGAAATATGAACAATTTTATCAATGGTAATTTCTGGAAACATTTTTCGTTATCTAAGCAATATATAACAATTCCATTTTTCATATATCTTCATGACTTTGGGATCGATGATCCACTAGGGTCTAAATCTGGGAGACATTCAGTTTGTGGGATATATTATTCATTCCCCGTCATTCCTCAATATCAGCAGTCAATATTAAGCAATATTTTTGTAGCCGCTTTTATAAAATCCAGTAATTATAAGGAATTTGGCATTAGTATGTCATTTAAGCCTTTATTAGATGTTATAAAGGAGTTAGAAGCAACAGAAATAATTATAAAAATTCCAGGAGAAACTTACAACATAAAATTTAAGTTAGGTCAAATAGTAGGTGACAACTTAGCTCTGAATACAATTTTGGGTTATAAGTCATTTTCATCACACTATTATTATAGAATATGCAAGAGAAGCAAGTCTGACGCTGAGCATGACATTGTTGAACATTCCGAATTTTTACGCAACAAGACGAACTATTACCAAGATTTGTTAACGAATAATTCAAAAATAACTGGGACAAAAGAAAATTCAATATTTAACCAATTAGAGGATTTCCACGTTACATCAAATATTGCTTGTGATGTAATGCATGATTGGTACCTCGGGATATGTAAATATGCATTATCAAATATTTTAAATTAGTATATTTATAAAAAAAAAATATTTTACGCTTGAAACATTTAACTATCGAAAACAAATGTTTACATATGGAGAAACGGAAATTGGAAACATTAGTATGACAATCGAGAAACATCACATAGATAGCGCAAATTTTAGAATTAATGCGAGACAGATGAAATGCTTGTTTCACTTTATACTTATTATTATTGGGGATTTAGTTATTCCGAACGATAATATTTATAAATATTTAATAAACGTAATAGATTTACTATTATTACCAGTATATACAATGACAAACTGTTGATAGAGCTCCAAAAGCTAATAGAAAGTCATCATCGATCTTATCATCATTTATTCAATTAAAAATTGAAAACTAAATTCCATCTTAGTCTGCATTATCCGACGGTCATAAGATGCTTCAGGTTCGAATCGGAGAACCATTTACATAAAAAATATGCTTCTGCTATTAACTCTAGAGTTCATGTTCCCCTGACCTTAGCAATTAAACCGCTTTACGCTTTTCCCACAATGTTGCAACGAATTCATTTTTCCAATCGCAAGTAATATTACCTAAGAATAAATCATTTCCAAAAATCGATATTAGGTTAAAAGAATATTTCTCGTCATTAGAAATAATTTCCAAAGTTACAGATTTCATTCTTAAATATACAGATATTATAACTTTTAGGGGAGTAGTGTACAAAAAAGGGTACATACACTATAACATCAAAAACGAATAATACACCTGGAGTGCTAGAAATTTTAGATATATTTTTCAAAAATGATCAATGCTATGCTGTCTGCACATCGTGGAAAGCTACACGATTTTCAGAACATTATCAGTCCTTCGTTGTTGAAGAAGATACATCATTGAATTTTTTTTTATATAACATATTAGAGTTTGATGACCCACCTGTACATATCTATAAATTAATAAATGGCCAGAAAGTGATTAGACTAAAAAATATTTTGATAAAATGTGGTTTAAAATATTTTATAAAAAATTAAATTAATGCAGATAAATTAATAATATGCAATAGTTTATTTACGATACTAAATAAGTATATTGATTAGTTATATTAAGTTATGTTAAATTTGAAATGTAAAACACAAATACATTTTTTTTTATAATTAAAAATAATAAATAAAGAAAATTCACTTTAAAACTACTTAGGCCCGAATTTATAGTCGTAACTATTGCTATTACTATAGCAACGATTTTCGGAAATCATTTTAAAATTTTGTCAAAAATACGATACGAATTTCCAATTTACTTTCTTGTTTTCGATATTTTGTAGCAATGCTTAAAGTGATGGATTTTGATCACTATAACCTTTGCTACATTACAAACAAATCTTGTAGTGAGGTTTATAAATACGAAAACTGTTACTATAACAGTTGTTATAGTTGTAGCAACGACTATAAATTCGGGCCTAAGCATCTTTTTGATTATTTAATAATTCCCACGTCGAATTAAATAGATTTCAAATAAAAATTCAATGAGTCGATCAATTAATTTGAGAGGGGAACATCTTGTTTTCACTTTTTAAAATAATGTGAACTCACCTAAATAGTCAATACTAAATTTCACGTTAAATTCATTGGTTTTCCTATTAAATAATTGACATTTTACTTTAACGTGATCTTTCACGTAGTTTTAACGAACTATAGTTCTCTTGGATGAAAACCATAGGGAAATCACGTCAATTTTATTCTATATTATGAGATCATTTTTCTGTGTGATATGCGAAACAAAAAAAATAAAAAAAAGAAATTGTCTTGCGAAAAAATTATCGCAGTCCTATTACGATTGAAATGACGTAAGGTACAAAACTGGGTTTTTCGATGAAAATGGTCTAAAATGAATTAAGGTGAAGTTATAGCATATTAGGATAGCCAATTAGAATATAACTTGGTTAATTTTTACCCGATTTGGATGAAATCCATCGTGTGCGAGGGAATTTAGGATGGAACTTGGATAATACTTAACCAATTTGGAAGAAATCCAATTATAAGAATATGGCCAATTAGGATGAAACTTGAAATTTTTTTAACTGATTGTAATAAACTTTGCCGATAATTATAATAAGTTCTGAGCTATGTAAGTTTTGATTATTTTGGATAAAATTTGGCTATTTCTTTACCGGTTTTCATGAAAAATAACGCATGTACGATTAATTAATTGGATTAATTAATAAATAAACATAAACAAATTAAAATGTTTTGATGGGCGAACGCTGAACGTAGGAGACAGTCGTGTTTTTGTCTGCTCCGTAAATAAAAGTTGTAATTTTTGTTTTTTTGATTGATTAATTTAAAGTAGTGTTGTAAAATCAATTTTTAATTGTTTTTATTAATTTTGTCTAGTTTGGTGCATAATAAATAAGTGACAGTGATTTAATTAAATGTGAATTTGGAAAATATAATCCATCGGGATGCATTTGTCAGGCAAGGTTTTGTGTTTATAATAAAAAGAAATCAAATTTCTTGATTTATATATTAATTGAATGAATTTGGCTTTAGTTTTGTGTAATTGTGTATAAAATCCTAGTTCATAAATCTTATTTTGATCGATTTTATAACAAAATTAAAATTGTTCCAATTTAATATACGCCTTAATCATGATTTTTCTTGTTTCAAATACAAATACTTTTGTTGGTGTAATGTAACGGGATTGTTGGTATAAATTTTATATTATTTTGGTACATGCAGTTTAATATTTTAATGTATCAATATATTTACATATATGCTTTTATATAGCTATAGATCATTATTCTAGAAATAATTAAAGAATACGTTTTCAGGAGGAAAACATTTGTTTTCCTATAGGTGTGTTGGTGGTTTTGGTATTATGTATGTGTAGTGCGTTTTTTTTTTTGTTGTTGTTTGGCGTTTTTTTTTCTCGTGTTCTGTGTATTTATGGGATAGCGGTGATGCTCTTTGTATGCCATGAGCTGTACAACGCAGGATTTCATGTACATAGTCTGATTTTTATGTGTTCGATTCTGATGGGATTTTTGTAATTTTTTTTATGGAATAGGGTTAAATCGAATCAGAGTATATAATGAAATTTCGCAATGAGATTTTATTTGCCGGGGTGTAAATTGTTTGTGTGATAGTGTACTGTGGTTTATGGGGAAGTGAATTAATGTAACTTTACATAAAGGCATGGCTTAGTAAGGTGAAGTAATGTATATTTCTCCGATCACTTTGGCTTCGCGATAGTGAGATTTCACTGTACATGTAAAATTGTTTGTTTAAACATGTTTAATTTGGTACGGGGTGTTAGGGGGAGTAAATGACATTAAATTTTTAAGTTTTGTAAGTTTTTGGTTGAACTGAGTTTTGTTGCGCAGGGCATAGCGGGTTTTTGGATTTACATGTCAAGTATGTATCTTATGAATGGGAACAACTTTGTATTAGATAAGTGAAAGTGGCGCGAGATTCTAAATATAGTTAACTTAATTAATTTACTTGATTTTGTGGTGTTTAGGGTGTGGTTCTACCACATGGTGTAACTTTTCGGGAATTATGAGGGTTTGTGTTCGGAGGGAGTTCCCCGGGTATTGTGCGTTTTGGCAAGAGGTGAAGTAAAATACAAAATCGGTTTTTGATGGAGTTTTATACGTTTTTTGGAACTCTCGATGTTGGGTAGATCCCGAAAAAATTGTGCCCTAGGTATAATGATGAAAGTTTGTAAGAACACAAGTTTAGTTAGTTTTTATTTATTGAATATATAGTGTGTGAATGAAATCGGGTTTCCGGCTTGGTTGATTTTGCTAAGCTGTTTGAAATTCCAAATACAGAGTTCATATTTTGGAAGCTGGTTGGTGTCTTGTAACTTTAATTTTGGGTACTGGTAAGGGTGGTTGTGGTTCAATGCAAAACAGTCATCACATCAGATCGGGTTTCTATACTTTGGATGGCAGGTTCACGAGGGTGCTCCATTTATAGTAGTAGTTTTGAGTTGGATCTTTTGAATAGAAGGATACTAAGTGGATTTATTACACTATAAATTATTACGCTCTATAAATTTTGAATATAGTTCGAATTAATGCTGATAACTTCCTTAGAAATAACGAATATCTAATTAATTTGATTTACATTTTTGAGAGGATTAACAATTAGGTACTCCATGAGGATTTCAGAGTTTAATAATTTTTAGTTTATTTTAAAAGTAGCAGTTGGCGACAATTAACTAATTTAGATCTTGATTTTCAGAAGTATTCGGAGATACCCAATGCAGTTTTCTAGAAACCTTGTTTAGAATTAATTTGAAATTTAAATCATTAATTGAAGCTGGGTAAAATTATTAACTATGTTCTAAAGTTATTTTTATAGAATGTTTTGCTGAGTGGTGTGTAAATAGTTTTAGTGACTGATTGGGTTGACGGAAATATCCCTGGAACGTTCTTTTTGGTGACTATTGGATGAGTTCCAGAAGGAAGCTAAGTTAGCAATAATTTTGTAAGCTGATGAACTTAATTAATTGTTAAAATTTGTAGGAGTGTTACCTAGAGGATTTTTTAAATTATTTGTTTATTGAATTATTTAGGTGGCCTAGGATTGATGCGGATGTAATTTTAAATATACTTAAATTAATAAGAGCATAGGTGTTGAAAGGGGTTTATTTTAAGTACACTGATGAATAATTTAATTTGTTTCAGAATCTAAGATTGTTCCAGAATTAATCATTCTTAAAGGGATTAAGTTTAATCCTAATTTTCAGTAACAAAGGTATAGCCGGACTCAACGCTCCAGTAACAACAAGCAGTTAACAAGAAATCGTGTTGCCTTATTTACTAACTATCAACCGCCATGGTGTCTGGAACCGGGTTGATTCTTTATTACTAACATACCTGTCCTTTCCCTCGATTTTGTTATTCGTAAAAGGGTGTACGGTGGACTCGGCATATCCGGGAAACTTGCCTTAGGCTTAGTCGTATTCACTAAATCAATCAATCAATCAATAAACAAATTAAAATGTTTTAATTAGTATCAAAATTTTTTATTAGCATATGTGGTTGTACACCAGAGAACAAATTTGTTTATAGAGTTCAGGACCCGACTGAGCTTTTTCGATCTTTTTTTAAATGCTGTTGACATCTTTAGAGAATTTCATTTTACGGTTCAAAATATACCTAAGTTTTTAAAATCGAAAATCTTTTCTATTTGAAAACAATTAGCATTACTGTCGGAAATATAGCAGCTATAAAAATGCGGAAATAGAGCACAGATATGTAATAATGATTATTCGATCAGCGAAGAGCGAATAATACATTTTAAAGAACGAGTTTTAGAATGCTGCATTTGTCACATTTAAATTTGATCTAAAATTTAAGCACTTTTTAAAAAATGATTTGCTATCAGTCATAAAAAAGAAAATTATTTTGCATGTCTTAGGTATATCATGACTCTATTTTGATATCGTAAAAAATCTTCACTTTTAATTTCTTTGAATATTTGTCGAAAAGATAGCTAGATGGCGATGGTTAATTTTAAGTTTTAACGAATAGTAGAATTTTTAATATGATCAAACAGATAGAGTATTGCATTATAATATTATGTAAAAAATGAATTTTAAATGTAGAAAACTAAAAACTATCTGTAATATCTAATCTATAAAACGTAATTTACACTTTAATAAAGTTAAAATTATAATGTTTATTAACTTTGTACAATATCCTAAAATTTCAGTTAATTAATTATTATTTTTGTAATTTTTTAAATGTAAATTTGTTGACATACATATAGTTTACATTTGAATGTAATTTACGTAGATTTTTACATTTTTTACTTGTAAAATGTAAAACAAAATTTTTTTACACGAATATGCCCAACTGTGATTGGATACAAAATTGACACCACAAATTTTATATGAAAACACGACATTCTCATATACATACATGCATACATACTTTTAATGGCCATTATTTGTGTCATTTCATTTCATTGTGTTGTCTATTTTAAAGCCAAAATTTCCTGCGCGAACGAAATTTTAAGGTTAATAAATTTTATAATAGATAGAAAATTAGAAAATGTTATTATGATGTTATCGCAGAGGAATTAGATGGATTTTCGATGGTCCCAAAAAGCATAGTACCAGAAAAATAAGAACAATAATATAGTATAATATAATACATAATTGACACACTTATTAGAAGTTAAAATCAGATAAAAGAAATTATCAAATTAGTACTAAAATTGCGTGTCAAAACACATTCACTTTTGCGAAGCAAAATTGAGAAAAAATTTTGTTTCGGAAATGTTTCTAATATTCTCACACCAGTTGTCTTCATTTTAGAGTCAATTTTGTTTCACCTTGTTTAGAGGGAAGTGAAGATAAGTATTTTAGTATTTAATAGAATTTAATAAATGACGAATTCCATAATTATAATTATGTCGAAATTTTTATTTTAGGTGAGCCGGCTAATCTGGATTTAGATATTTTCCAGCTATTTAACACTTCAATATTACCTTGTAGAATGACATATTTAATCGTATTGCACCTGGTTTCCTAAAATGAAATACCATTTACTTCATTCACAAAATTTCTAAAAATGTTTTTGTCTATCTAACATTCTTCTTCTGATATTCCAAAAGTTACAACTCATTCTCCAGATTCCAGTCTCTCAAATATCTATTTCTTTTATAACAAAAACAAAATATTTCGACGAACTTTTTTTTTTTTTGTACACATATATTTGGTATTGCCTGCTGTTTACATTGCGACTGGCTAATTTGTATGACTCGGCACAATTCGCCGGGAACATTTATTTACCAATTCTATTTATATGAATATTCGTTTTTGGAAATAAAAAGCAGCACACTAAAATAATAATTGTTTGATTTATAGCAAACGAATCTAGAATTATTGTAGACATTAAATTGCAATTTTATCGATTTTACTACAAGTGTAAATTCAACGATTTATCACACACATGAAACCAAGTGATCCACTTTAATGCATAAATAAATATTTTGTGTACCTTGCAAATGTTAATATTTCCACGTTCAACATTGGACCAAATGTTTCGTTCCTCATTACATTATATTGCAACAAACTATGAAGCGGAATATTCTTTATGACAGAATTCCAGCAAACAAACAAAACAAAAAAAAAAAGCAAAAAATTGTTTACGTCAAATCCTGTGACGAGAAATTAACAACGAAACATGCACAAAATATATTTTATTGTTATTATTTTTAAGTCTATGAAAAATTAAATTAATGATTCTTTTCCATTTCTCTTACTAGCTATAACACAAGACAAACAAAAAAACAAAAAAAAATGTTAAGAAAAGAAGACAGTTTTTACAACAACAACATACACTAAAATAAAAGCGAAAAGAAAATTTTTAATCTTTTGACAGATTTTAGTGCTATATGTACACATAAGAATAGCTGCTAGTGAAAGAAAGAAAGAAAGGTTTGGAAAATGTTTTATTTTTTTATTTCAGACAGTTTTTGTTTTGACTGACAATACACACATATGAATATGTATATACGAATTAGGAATTTGTAACAAATGTGTGGTCTATATTTGTATATTGTGTACAAAAACTACCTCACCATTTAACAGATGGTTGGTTCCGAGGATTCGTTAAACATTTCAAATTCTTGATTTGAGCGAAATTGGAAGAAAATTAATTGAATAAAAATATTTTTTTTTTTTTTTCGTTTCTGTTGTATTTTTAGGATCAAGTATGATGAAGGTTGTACTTAGATTATACCCATCTAAATCAACATTTAAAAAAAAAAAAAAAAAAATCTACCCTTAGGAAAGGAACAAAAAATTTATATAATAATCGAAAATACAAGGGAGGAGCGCATAAAAATGGCCGATTTTTTTTTTTTTGTTTCCTAATTTCTAGTTACTTAATTTTTGTGTTGTTTTGAGTTTCATTTCTCTCATCGCGCGTCCTCATCAAAGACGAATACCATTTGAAATCCTTATTTTTTTGTGTTTTGGCGTTTTGTTTTTGTAAAATCGATTTCCCAGAAAATAAAAAAAATAAAAATACAATTTTAAGTATATAACATTTATTCCTTCTTTTATAGGCTACATACATACATACAGAGACGAGATTCAGGATCATTAATTATAATTGAAAATCGGGGAAAAAATTGTATAAAAATAAAAATCGGTTCGACTTTTAAAAGGAAGAATAAAAAAAAAATGTTTTTATCTTTTTGAGAAAATTGAGATGTTCCTTTCTATTATGATTTTTTTTTTTTTGCTTTTTTCATCTGACTTTTGCTATCTATTTATCTCTATATGTATGAAGTACATTTCCCATTTATAGTTTGTTGGTCGGACGACTGAAATAGATGAAACATTTGATTTCGTTTAATAGAATACAAAATGATTGACAACCGAAAGTAATATAAAACGTTGAGCATTTTCTTACTCTTATCGGACATGGTGTGTGATATATTTTTGAAGTACAGTGTTCACGTCAAAATAACAATTAACAATTGCTACATTACCTTTATCTCAATTCTGAACAAAATATTTCCTGCCCACCGACTCTACATAAAATGATGATGCAGCATAATTTAGTTTACAATTTTTTTATGGAAATCGAGTTTTTATTAATTGAAAAAAAGTTGTATCTTATTTTAATAAGGACGTTAAAATCTTCGAAACACGTTTGACATAGGACCGTATCGATTTTGGTTGACAAATTATATCAAATTTCTTATTTTATTATAGTACAAGGCAAATTACGGTGCCTAACTTGTTTTATCTATACAAATTATATCTATGTAATCTCAAATTAGTGTCTCGTTAGCACTTGAATAATAATGCATTACAGTCATATTGCTGCTAGCTTTTAAAGCTCTTACAATATTGCATTTCATACTATACCTATGTAGTTTAAATTGTTTGGAAACTTTGGGAAAAGTTTTACGTCACATCTATGATGAGTCATGATCCAGAATATCCGTGATATTATTTTGATATATGATAATGGGCAACGACGCGCCATTTCCTCTCATCCGTATTTGATTTTTTCTGAATTACTAGAGAAATTCCATGGTGATTTACTATAGGCTCGATTACTTTATTTTTAATCATTTTGGAAATTTGCAAATCAATCGTGGATCTTTGAGGTTGCTATAACCTATATAGACGAACATTGATAGGACTACTATTCGAACTAGTTAGAATTTTTAGTGTAATAGTGTCGGTAACCGTTAATTTATCACCAGGCAAAAAAAAATTCGTTATACTCCCGACATAATTGTACTATATAATTGAGTTTTCAGCATTGATACTGTTTCCTAATGTGTTTAAAGCGTACGAACTACGAAGATAAAGCGTACGAAGAATTTCGGTAAATTCATAAGGTTCATCTGTACTGCAGCATTTACAATGCTTGTATAAAAAAAATTAGTTTTACTTAATGAATTCCCGCTGTAAATTCCCGGAGTTATTTCTTTCAAACAACATAAATTTTCATTATTTTCTTTATTAATAGAATTGAATTGAACCAATTTTTCAGATCTGGCCGGAATAAAGATTGAGGGAGCATGTCACAAATTTAATGATATTTATTGACAAATGAATAATCCAATTTGGTTGAATTAGTCTGAAAATCAATGTGACACTTAAATTTGGATAGGAAATCTTTTCCCAGTATACCACAACATGCTATCATCATTCAATATATGGGTATAGGTAGTTCAATTTTTATATCACAAGTAGCCAGAGTTTAAATATGATTGTTTGTGATACCTATTAGAAAACATTTTAATTTAGGATGGCAAATAGTATCTGATTTGATAAAACTCTTTTTGAATATACATATGTCAGCACATGTTTGTGTCTACTAACAAAAACAGTGATTTACTATTAGCAATATCAAGTTTTAGATCAATATATTCTTTATCTAAGCTTGAATTTGTTAGTAAAATTGATTGCGTGGTTGAACTTAACGCATTATTAGACAAAATTACGAAATTGGAATTTCGACACGAATTAAACTTGCTGAACCGGACAAGTGGTTTCGTACTTGATCGGGTCTTGACAGTTTTCTGTATGATCGTTTATGTTATTTTAATTTTTATTGGCGTTAGCGTTTCGTCTACAAGAAACATCATGATGATAGGGTTAGTCCCGCCTCTACAACTCCCTTGGGACAACATCATCATACATCGTCTCTGCTCATAAAAGAACACCGGTGCATAGCCCTGTTTGACGGACAACTGAACGAAGAGAGAGAGAGAGAGGGGAAGCAACATTTTGAGAATTGATTATTTGTTGTTGTTGGGAATCGATCATTTTTTTATCAATCGGTGATAAGAATTTTTTTGAAGAAGTCAAGTTTTTTCTCCATTGTGCACGGTTGATTTTTAGTCTCGACTCGACTCGTTTGAATTTTTTCTTTGGGAATTGTGATAGGTAGAACTTAGGCTGTACTTTGCAATTGCGCTGATTAATTCTCACATTGGAGATTGTTCCGCGATTACTTGCAGTATATATGGTCTAGATTGTTCGAGCAAATTTTTGCCTACGGTACATCAAGGCAACACTAATTTCGAAAGCCGTTTGTTGCCTATTTGCGTGTCTTCACTAAGTACCAAATTATCTGCTATGAACTAAACTTGGTGAGCTGATATATTGAATGGTGCCGAATGCCGAATTTCTGCTTGTAGCGGTTTCATCACAGTTGCTCTTATTTGAATCCATATGGCATTATTATTTCTGGAACATTGTTGGTGCAGTTAATATAAGGGTCATTCGTAGCAGCCGGGTGCAGTTAGCGGTGAAGTTCATTCATAATTATTTCACATATTTTTTTTTTATTGTTGTTGATATAATTATTTTTATTTCGATAACTGTCACTAATTTCATTAATTTCTTTAATTCTACTCTCTTAATTAATTTTGTTTGTGCTTCTTTGGGTAAATTTAATTGCTTCTATAAAAATACTTTTCTTTTCTTCTGTACATGTTTTGTATTCTTCGTTTTGGTTCTTCTTGTATATATGGTTATCATTTTCTTTTAATTTTTTTGCACACCCGAGGTTCATATCAAGTTTTTTGCATGGTATTTTTATTTTATTACACAAATATTCCTTTTCAGCTCTCTCTCTTCGTTCATTTCGTCCATCGATATTCTTGTGAAAGGAAATGATAAGTTTATAAAACGTTTTTTTTTAAATTTCTTCAATTAATTTTTGAGTTTTCTAATATTATGTTGAGACATTTGAATTCTTGAGGATGAAGTGCTAAAGTGTTGTAGTGGTAATGCTGTGACTGGCATGATATTCGGTATTCGGAGTTCACTCCGATCTAGTGATGTGGGAAACCGGATATAATGCTTTCAATTTTCTTTTATCTTTATTGTCGATTTTCTAGTTTTATTTCTGTTGCACTTCTTCATACGCGGTTACTCAAGCTCCGATCAAGCTTTAGATATAACCCCACCCCATCCCTTTGTTCGGAGATTCTGTTAACGACATTCTGGTGTGACTTGGAGCTTAAATGGTCGCTGATTTTCGGACTAAGTCTTGTAGCACCGCGAAATCCAAGCATACTGGAGTGTCGTTACAGCTTCCCTTAAGAATGACATTTTTCCTGCGAGATGCAAAAAGTCAATCAGTATCGCAATCTTCAAATATGGTAAACGTTATGACATCAAACATTTTTGGGGAATATCCATACTATCATCCATACTTACTGAATTTTATGCGGATGACCTGAAAATATCAAAAATCATAACTTCTTTGCAACAATGTATGGAACTGCAGAGTGATCTAGATGTATTATACAAATGGACACTTACCAATAAATTATACTTAAATCTAAAAAATGTAAAGTTATGAGTTTCTTCAGGAGAGGAGAGATGGTTAATCATCAAGAGTGAATACCTTTAAGGATTTGGGAGTCATGCCACCGTAATCCACTTTCCGTTAAAAGTTTGTACTGTTCTCTTGTACGGTCTAACCTGGAGTATGAATCGATTATTTGGGATCCGATGTATAAGATTGATGTCAATTGAATTGAATGAGCACATTAATTCTATACTTGCTGCACAAAATAAAGTAGCCGTTTGATCCTAAACTTCCAATGTGGCAGAATAAAAAGAATTTACCATCTTATGCCGAACGTTGTAAAATTGTAGAATTGGAATCACTCATAGACGGGCGTAAGGTTGCGGCTTATATGTTCATCGCTGATGTTTGAAATGGTGCAGTTGATTTCACTGAATTTCTTGCCAATATTGATATTCATTCACCCTGTAAACCAGTTCGGGTCGAACATTTTATTTATTTACCGACTTTGTTCAATTATGCGCATAATTCCGGCTATATGTCGGTATTTTAATGCGAATTTTAATGAGTTCGATTTCAACTTATCCAAGTGTTTATTTAAAAAGCCAATTAAATGTAGATTATAGTTATTTGATGTCCATGTTATTGTCAAAAAAAGATTTTTTCCCTTTTGATATAAATAAATAAATAAACAGTTTGATTGGATATGTAAAGTAATGTCTGCCCTTTATTTGGAACATGGGAATTTCTAAATTGGACCATATGCGAGCTGGATGGCTGTGGACATTGTGTTTTTGATAAACTAGAAAAACTAGGTTGTTAGAAAGTCGTCTAGGATTCCTAAGATAACTCGTAGACGCTGTATGGACTAATTTGAAAAATAACTGACATTTTACTTGTTGCTTAAAAGAACTGAAAGAATTTGTTTTTTTTTTTGTTAAGTTGAAATACTAGTTCTGCCTCGCAGGCTTTAGCTGTAGATTGTTTTAAGCTCGGAAATCGACATGCTTTGACTACTAATTTTATGTGATTGAGAAGACCTTCTTGGAAAGCTCGTTAAGCTATTTTAGAATTATTGCTTTTAAAAACTTTAGCCGTGTCAATGCCTACAGCACGAATGCAACTTTCGTTTAATTTAGATACAATTTCTTGAACGCGATGGGCATATTCCTTGACAGTTTCGAACGATCTCCATTTGGAAGTGCTTACATGAATATAACTCTGAAAATTTGTTTTGTAAATCTGATTTTAATTCGTTTCAAGCGGTTTATTCATTGTACTTAAAAGTTTGCTCGAACGCTAAATCTAAAAGTATTGATTTTAGTAAGTCTAGGAAAGAATTAATATACTTGTCGGCGGCAACTTCAAAAAATGAATCACAACAAGCAATAAAGGTTGCAATTTAGTAGAATCACCGTTAAAAGAAGGGATTCATTTTATCGCTGTCTCAAACAATCGAATTATAAATTGAATTTTCTCTAAACTTTATAAAAAAATTTTTTTTTTTAATTTTCATATCCTAAATGTAACGTTGTCGAATTTCGGCAATATAAAATGATGATCAGGTTTTTGTTGAATAGGTTCTTGTGTGTTTCGATTACCGGAACCGTTTGTTTTGTATTGGGATGAATCAATATGAATTTAGTTAGTTCACAAATTTTATCATCTTTCCCGCAATTGGTATGGAAGAGTTCACTGTTGAGCGCATGATATATTTTGATGGCACATCATAAGCGCTATTATTTAAGTAGTACTGCTACAGTTAATATTTTTTTTAGCTATTATGATTTTTGTTGTAATTTTTATTTCATTTATGATAATTTATTTGAGCTAAAGTCAGCATAATTTAAATAGGAAACTTTTATCGAATTGTTTTTTTAAAAATGTAGGTAAGCTTCGCTTTCACTTTGAACAAACAAAATTTGTTTTATTTTAGTATAATCCGTAAGCATTTATCGACGGTCGGATCCCTCCGCTGCCACCAATTTTGTTATGCGCGTACGATGCTGAAGCGCCTACTTTCATTCGACAATAAAGCACTTAACGATTGATTAGATTTATTTGATAGAATCTGTGCACAACTACAACAATTTTACAATATACCATATACGCTTTTAGAAATTTCAACAATTAATTTAGTAAATTTCTTCTTCAATATATAATTTTAGGATCATTAATATTTTATTGTCATTTAATTTAAATTATTTATACATTATATTGTATTAATTGCTTATTACCGAATTATGCTAACCCGACCCGTCGAAAGATGAATCCAAAAAGAACGAAATGACAATTTAGCCACAAATATTTACAATTGGTTTGGAGTAGATTTATATTAAAATTTAACATTATAGCAAATTTATAAAGATACAAATGCTATAAACCTTTTATACGAGTGGTCCCATAACATCACTATATTTAAAAAAAAATAAAAAATATGCTATCTTAGGAGGACGATGTGCCGTGGTTTTTCACTTTCTTAATCCTATGTTAAAACCAAACTTTGCGATAAAACTTCGCGGTGATCAACAAAGAGGACAGCTATATATTTAAAAAAAATACTCGATTCACAAGTCGCAGGATTTTTTTTTTCTTAAATTCCATACGGGAGCAGAAATATATATTTTCTTCAAAAGAAAAAAAAATTGAATGTAATAGCATTCAGTTATTTGATGCGATCGATGGCGAGCAGCTCACCAACCATAGAAAAATAATCGTATACTTTGACGAAATAAAGTTCATAACTTCCCTGTGCAAGCAGCAATCGACTTGGTTTTCAATTTTTTATTTTTTTATTTAATTTAAACTACCCGGGAGCATGCCACAAAGTTTGGCAATGTATCCAACATTATTTTTATAAAATTCAACTGAAAGACGAAATCATACATACTGATGTTCAAATGTTAAAAACTTCATTAGAACAGGATAGTGACGAGTATCGTAAAGGATTAGTATAGCAACCACTTAGAATTAAGTAAACACATATGACTACATATACGTAACGACAAATTGAATTTCGTTAATTCATTCAATTTATATTTTATTTATTAACTTTTACTACTTAAAATTTTTAACTGCTAAGATTTAACTAACTTAAGTTTCTTTTTAACCTTTATAACTTTTTAAAATCTTATTTGTATTTATTTTATTTTTTACAGAGTCCACAATTAGTATTCAATCGATAAAGACGTGTGTCTATTACATATTATTGAAAAAATTATCTTGTGCAAATTCAATACACTTCTCTACTGTGTTCAATAAAATATAAATTATTATTGTGATTATGTGTAATAATTATTAGACCAAATTACTATTAAAATAGTTGTATTATAAATTAGATTTGTCTAACTTATGAGTGAAAGGTCATCATGTAGTGATATTTTACCCAGTGACCTTGCGAACTTCCAACATGTGAAAAAATATGAATCGCGATGGCCATTAACAAACCAAAAGGTAACAGTAGTCAATATCCGCTATCATACCCCTACCAACAGGTAATATATTTGAACTGTTGAATGAATCAAATATCAGCAAAAATGTACAAAAAGAAACCGGCATCACAAATAAAAATAAAAATTAACTGCCGAAATTACAACCTTTTATCACAAAATTAAATTCCTGTGCAATTCGATCAATCATGAATAAGTTGAAAATTATTAAATATGAAATGAAGCTTACTTAAAAAAAACAAAACATCAAGATATGTTCTCTTCGGCTTACCAACCCTGCCTATAGAAGAGGTCGAGATTTATATTAAAGATACTGGACTCTCACCATATAAAATAGCGAAAGTTTTGCCAAGGAGCACAAGATCAAATGATAGCGCATTGTATTTTGTGTCTTTGTACTTTGGTACAAAACCAGCAACTGCTACATGAAACCAAGTAGATTCTGCAGTCTCAATCATGTTGATGGCCAGGATTGTACAATCATAAGGACGATAAAGGAAAGTTTAAATGTACTAATTGCAATTGAAATCACTCAGCGAATTCAGTAATATGTCTGAAGCGAATGGAATTTCCTCGCATAAGGGAACAAATAAATCTTAAGAATACTATAGCAAACCATCATCAAATTTTAACTTTTACATTGACGGAAACTCCAACTGCTAGACAAACATTTTCTAGCATTCTCAAACCCAAAACATCTTCTATCAACATACAGCAAGGCGAGAAGCTTAATGTTAGCTTACTTTATACTTAACTTTATTCTTCAAGTAAATTACTAGTAATTCTGGTAAGTGTTATGACAAACTCCAGGAGAATAAGTTCAATTCATTTTAGCCATTAAGTATGTCTGTACATAATAATATGATATTTTGCATCTAGAAGGCGCGTAGCGTAAGTAAAAAAAAAACCTGACTAATAAGTTTTTTACCAATTCAGTGTTGACGTATTGCTCATCACTGAAACCCATCTTAAACCTGGTATGGGTTTCCAAAGCCCTCACTTTAACATTTATATTAATGATCGAACTGACCAAGCTTACGGAGGTGTTACTATAGCCAATAAAATTTCAATTAGCCACACTCTACTTCCATGCGTCGTAATGCAAAGCATCGAAAGTATATCAATATACGTAGTCCAGCCCAACGGGTCTCACTTGTTGTTACATCCCTAATTCCAATCACGGTAATTTTAGACAAGATCTTAACCGACTGACCAAAAGTTATTCATCCTACGTTATTTGTGGGTACTTTAATTGCTGACATTCGTTTTGGAACTGCAGTAAAGTAAATAAAGGAGGACGTATATGACTTCCTGAATAGTAGATCGGATTGTGTGCTGCATTTACCAGATAACAGCAAAATCGTTTTTTATTTAGTCAGTGCCGTTGTTCCCGTAAGCAATGTCACATCAAAAAATTAACTAAATTCTAATAACTTTCCCATATTGTGCTCAGTTAACATGTGTACCTCGCATACCAATTTATTAATAAAATCTTATGGTTCTAAAAATGCTGACTGGGATATGTCTGAACTAGCGTAACGACTACAGTTATTGGCACTCTTAAGACATTTTTGTAGGAAAGTCGTCATAGTTTCATTTTAAGAGTTTTGATCGTATTATAGATTAATTAATTGTCTTTTCATTAAAATCAATTTATTTTGAAATAAAATTTGAAAAACATTCAAAATTTAGAGAGAACCACAAGTCTTCCCAAATCGATGGTTATTGGCACATTTCTATAATAATTGGCATACGGAAAATCTACATTTATTGGCACATTGCGGAAGGTTATTTTTGGGATAATTAATAAAATTCGAATTTGCAAAGTGTAAAAAACATAGTCAAAAAATATATTTCAAATAAAACCTTAAAATAATATAAATAGTCATACTATTATCAAAATATAATCAGTACTTAGATTTAATCTTATCTATAATATTACTATCACAAAGTTTCATTATTCACTTTAATTTTATGATACATTTCAAATGAAATTCGCGACTAAATTTATTGCACTTAAGTCCAAAATTTTCGAAACTAGAATTTCTAGATAATGCATAGGTACAGTTGTAACACATACTACCGCTTGCAGGAGAGTTGTTCCCAATCAACTGGGAAAAGTTTTCGAATATGATGTTCGGTTGCAGGTTCATAAATGCTTGTTTCATTAAGTACGGATGAAGATCCATTTTTTGTTTTCCGTTATATTTCCAAAATGAAAAATTGGCTCGATAGTATGTTCGTCGATCCTCATATTTAAGTGAGTGGGTGTTACAAAAATTGCGTTTGCAATATCGTTTTCTGTTGAAACTAATATTTTGTCGGTCGTTGTAGTGTGAGTTTGAGATTTGGCAGGTTGCTGAATTTTCGGATTGTATCTTTCTCGCACGCTTGGGTTTACAGTTTTTTTATACTTCTTTCAATTGCATGTTTTTAATTCTATCTGCTGTCCGGTTGCCTTTATCCATTTCGATTTTTTCCTTCTGTTCTCCTTTTGCTTATTCTTGCTTAATCCTCAAAGGTGAAGTGGCAACAAATTTTTTGGTTTTTTTATTTTGTTCGATATGCATCCCTTCCTCAAAGGTGTTTCTGGCCAATTTAAATATTCTTCTATTGGCCTGGTTGTCTCCGATGGTACAACTATACATGGTATAACGTTGGAATTTGCTCCAACTTCTGTGTAATTACCTAAATAATCGTTAGATTGAAATGTAGCATCGATAGCATTAAATATGTCGATTTAACTTTGCTGGTTTGGTTGATTTTTTAATACTAAAAATTCGTTGATTGAACCAATATCTATAGCCAAATCTTCTAGAACCTTGTATTCCGTATCAGTTTGCGTTGATTTATTAGCAGTAGGACAACTTTGTTTGGGGTTTATTCCACATTTAAATTGTTTGTACAGATAAAATAAAATAAGAAAATCTTCATTATAGTTGCTAGTTTCAGTGTCATTTTCCTAAAGTTTTTTTAATTCTTCGAGCTTGCTTTCACCAACAGTTGCACAGAGCTTTATAAATGCATCATCTTGAATTCCCTCGAGATTTAGTTTAAGGTTTTCATCAGATTTTGTAGTAGATCTTCCCAGGCATTTTGATATTTTAATTGCTTGCTTACCAAATGGGTACAAATACAAACCACAGGATTTAAACCCACTTTTACTAGTTTCCGCACAAATACTGTTACCAATAACCTCGAATAAGAGAGGAGCAAATTTTTCCTTTGTAAGGGAGCCCATTGGATTACATCTCCGCCACTCTAAGACCTTATTGTTCCAAGTTGTTTTGAGAGGTATAAATGCAGCGACATCGGCCGGTTGCAGTATTCTCGTAGCGTTGGGGTACAGAGCTATTGAAATAATTTGCAACATAACACACAACTCACTGACTGATAATGTTAAATGTGTAGCATGCCCATCTACAAAATAAATTATGGGAAATTTAGTACCCAGCTGCACCAGATATGTATGGAGAACTTTGGAGTTATATTCTTAGAATATCTCCTTTGTCATCCATCCATTATCACTAACACCCATGTCCCATCCATTGGGCAACAATTTCCAAATTTCTTCTGGCACCCTTTTATAAGGGTAAATTACCATAGGCAGTGAAACCACTCCTGCAGCCGAGAAAGTAAACATTACTATTAAGTTGGCTTTGGCTAATCCTCTGTCAACTTCATAGACATTCCTAGACCCTTTTGCTGCAAAACATCTTTCGTTTTCGGACATAATATAAAATTTGTCTCATCACCGTTTAAAATTCGTGTGGGATCTTTCAAGATATCAATATAATCCTAGTCGAAGAATTGATGTCAGAAATTGCTACTGTAGCGCTCGCCGAAGAAACTGGGTCTGGTGCTCTAAACGATAGCGATGGGTTTCGCGTTAAAAATGATTTGAACCACCCTTTACCTGGCATGTTTCCTTCCCCAAAAGGATGTGACCTATCATTATCTAGTAAAAACTGTTTTACTGCTTGAGTAACATCTTCTCTTCGTTTAAGAAAACCTTTTTGTTATAAAATTTTGATCCAGTGAACTATTCGTTCTTCTTCCTCGCTTGTAAGTGTTATATAATGAAGATGAATTAACAATTTTGTAAACTTCTAAATTATGTTCAAGTCAGTACTTGCATCGATTAATAATTAACAGTAATTGTAATACAATGAAATGAAATATATTGATCTGTTCATGTTGAGACTTTGACAAAGAAACATCTTTGAATAAATAAAATTGGCGACGAGAATAAACAAATTAAAAAAAAATAATAATAAGTTTGGAAAATAAAATAATGAAATTAATTTAAGAATTTTGAAAGAATATACCATAAGTGAGTTATACTTTAAATTTAAATTATAAAAATTGTATCGAGTGGTATTGCAAATAATTCCGTTAAAACAATAATAATTATTTGTGAAACCATATACACGTTATATTACGGAAACGGTGAAATAAAAAAAAAAATGGCAAAGTATTTTGGCACGTTTGAAAATTACGTTTTCGGCGACAATTTTGAGGATTATATTGAGCGTTTTGAAAAATTTTTGGCAATAAACGCAATAGAAGATAAGGCTCAACAACAAAAGATGTTCGTTCACGTAATGGGACAAGAAACATTCAACTTACTAAAGAAAATAGTTAATCCGAAGAAACCAGTAGAGATTACTTACGAGGTGATTAAAGAAAAGTTATTGGATTATTTCAGTCCAAAGAAACAAAGTATTGTGGAACATTACAAATTTAATAAAAGAAATCAACAAATGGGAGAAACTGCAAAAGATTATGCAATTGAGTTACAATCAATGGCGGAGAAGTGTGATTTTGGTGAATTTAGAGGCACAGCTTTACGAGATCGATTTGTTGCGGGTATGATTAACGGGAAAATTCAGAGCGAATTGTTAAGTGAAAAGGAGTTAACTTTTGAAAAAGCGATCACGATGGCGATAAATCAAGAAATAACAAAGAAAAATGTGGAATTTATTAAAACTGAAAAAATCGAGAAACTAGAACACAGTATAAACAAGCTATCTTTAAATAAAAAGCAGATAGAGCAACAACATGCGATGAGGAATAACGGTTATAACACGCAGAACAGAACCGGGACATTTCAATCAACACGTGGAAGGTGGAATAATAACAGCTATAATAGCTATAATAGAATAAGATACGTTCCTGCAAATAGAAATTATAGAAATAATTTTAATAATAATAATTTTAATTTTAGGAAATTAAATAATATTGTATGTTACAATTGTAAAAAATTAGGGCATTATGCGAGAAATTGTAAAATAACTGCTGGCCTTAATATATCCAATGAAAAGCAGAAAAATAACAGTTTGCTAAAAAATGTTCACGATGAAAGCTCTTCTGCAGAATTAACGGATTTGTGACTGGATGGTAGGAGAATGAAATTTGAAATCGATACTGGATCCAAATACACAATAATATCCTGTTGTGAGTATAACAACTTTTTCAAAAATTATATTTTAAATGCAGTGAGTAATAAATTATCAGTTATCTCGGGGGAAATTATAAGCATTTTGGGGAAATTTAAGGTTAATGTACAGATAGCTAGCGGTGATAAGGTATATGGTTTAGAAATAATTGTAATAGATACAAAAAAAAAGTTTATTCCTTTGTTAGGAAGAGTTTGGTTGGATATACTGTTTCCTCACTGGCGAAATAGTTTTGTTCAAAGTTTAAATAAAATAAATGATTTTAGTAAAAGGGTTGAAAAAGAAAGTGATCTAGTGAAAATGTTGAAAGAAAAAGAATTAGAAAATGTACGGGAAAGTTTCAAAGATATTTTTAAAAAGAATTTAGAAGAACCAATTAGGGATTTCGTGGCCGAGATACATATTAAGGAAGATGCAAGGCCAATATTTTGTAAGGCGTATCAAGTGCCATTTAAATTAAGAGAAAAAGTAGAACAAGAGTTGCAAAGATTAACAGATGAAAATATTATTAGACCTGCGAAGTTTAGTGAATGGGCTTCACCAATGGTTGTAGTACCAAAAAAAGATGGTTCGATTAGATTGTGTATCGATTGCAAAGTATCCATTAACAAAGTGATCAAGACAGAGCATTATCCACTTCCCAATATTAATGACTTGTTAGCAAGTGTAGGAGATTGTAAATATTTTTGTAAATTAGATTTAACAGGAGCGTACCAACAATTAAAAATTTCTGAAGAATCACAAAAGTTTGTCACGGTGAACACCCATAAAGGTTTATTTACTTTTTTAAGATTACCTTTCGGAATTTCAAACTCAGCTAGTATTTTTCAAGGTGTAATGGATAATATTTTAGGGGATATATCCAAAGTAAATTGTTTTTTAGATGATATACTGGTAGGTGGATCAAGTTTGGAGGATGTAAAAATGAAATTAAAACAAGTATTAGATAAGTTACAAGCATACCGGGTAAAAGTGAATTTTGAGAAATGTGAGTTTTTTGTTACGAAAATTGAATATCTTGGGCATGTAATAAGTGAAAAAGGCATTGAACCATCAACAAAGAAAATAGAAGCGATTATTCAAGCGCCGCAACCAAATAATGTTACACAACTGAAAGCTTACTTGGGTATGTTAAATTACTACTCAAAATTTGTTCCAAATTTGTCACCAAAATTACATTCTTTATATGAACTGTTGAAGAAAAATAGTAGATTTATTTGGACAAAGGAGCATTCGAGGGTTTTCGAAGAGTCAAAACAATTGTTATTAAACAATAATATTTTGGCACATTATGATGCAAATAAACCTTTAGTTATTTTAGTGGATGCAAGTTCATATGGAATAGGAGCAGCCCTATGTGTAGTAGAAAATAACGAAGAGAGACCCGTATTTTTTGTATCGAGCACTCTTTCTCAACCAGAACAAAATTATCCTAATCTGCATCGAGAAGCTTTAGCAATAGTGTTTGCAATTAAAAAATTTCACAAATATATATACGGTAATAAGTTTACAATATTTTGTGATAATAAGCCTTTATGCAGTATTTTCCAAATGAAAAAAGGCGTACCACCATTAATTTCGGCTAGGCTTCAAAAGTATGCCTACATTCTTTCAAATTATGATTATGAGATAAAGTTTCGGGATGGGAAAAAAAATGTTACTGCCGATTTCTTATCTAGGTTGCCTATAAAAGAAGAAACAAAAATTAATTTCGAAGAAGAAATCGATATTAATGTGCTAACGGAAGAATTAAATATAGATTTTAAAAATGTGGAAGAAGAGACTCAAAGAGATACGTTTTTAACTAAATTGTATGATTTTATAAAATTTGGATGGAAGAAAAATCGAATTGACAAGGCATTTAAATATTATTTTCAGAACAATAAGCTTTTGTCTTTACAGGGTAGAGCAATTTTATATTTAAATCGTTTAGTAATTCCGGAAAGATTAAAAACCTGTATATTGCGAATGTTACATAGTAGTCATGAGAACGTAGTAAAAATGAAGCAACTAGCAAGAAAATATGTCTATTGGCAGGGGATTAATAGCGATATAGAAACATTTGTTCAAGGATGTAATGCATGTTCACAAACGGCGAATAATAAAACGAAGATTTTAGAAAACTGGCCAAAGACTAGTTACCCTTTCCAAAGAATTCATTTAGATTTTTTTTATTTTGGTGCAAAAGTATTTTTAATTTTAGTAGATAGTTATACAAAATGGATAGAAATAAAAAGAATGACAGGTACTAATGCATTTAAATTAATAAATACTTTAGAAAATATATTTTGTGTGTTTGGAAGACCAAGCATTATAGTATCGGATAACGGACCTCCATTCAACGGGTTTGAGTTTCAGAAATATGGAAGTAAATTCGGAATAAAAATTATTCATTCGCCACCGTACCATCCGGAATCAAATGGTTTAGCAGAGAGAGCAGTACAAACAGTGAAACGATGTTTAAGAAAATTTTGTGTAGATGTTAAATATTCAAACAAAAATATTGATGAATTAATAAACAAATTTCTTTTTAGCAACAGAAATAGTTTTAGTACGGCAATCCAAACTACACCAGCCGAGTTAATTTTTAAATATAACCCACGAGTTGAATTGGATAAATTAAGACCAGACTTTGAAAATATTTCACAATTTAATGAAAAACTTATTGAAGATTATAAGATTAGATTAAGTAATAGAAATATAGATTATACAATTGGAACAAAAGTTTGGTACAAAACAAATCTAAATAGTTATGTTAAATGGTTAGCAGCAAAAATAATAAAAAGAATTAGTAAATTAACGTACGTAATAGAATTAGAAAATAAAGCAGTAAGGTTTGCTCATATTGATCAAATAAAGAAGAGATTTACACAGCGAGAAAGAATAATTTTTCCAGAGGAAAGAATGAGCAGTAAAGTAGAATATGGAGGTGTTAAAATCAAAGTTGATCCAAGCGCAACAACATCTTTGGAATTAAATTTAGAACAAGAGCAAAAATTGAGTGAACCAAGGATGCAACGACCTAAAAGAGAGATTAAAGTACCAAAGAGGTTCCCAATGTAAATAGGTTAAGAAAAACATGTAAAAAAAAAAATAAAATAAAAAATAAAAATAAAAAAATAAAATTTGAAGTAATTTTTAAGTAGTAGTGATAAGTAAATTAAAATTTAAAAATGTTTGTATAATTGATTTAGAATTAAATTTTCTTAAGGAAGGAAATGTTATATAATGAAGATGAATTAACAATTTTGTAAACTTCTAAATTATGTTCAAGTCAGTACTTGCATCGATTAATAATTAACAGTAATTGTAATACAATGAAATGAAATATATTGATCTGTTCATGTTGAGACTTTGACAAAGAAACATCTTTGAATAAATAAAAGTAAGAACTGTAGATGGGCCTGGGCGAACTTTCGAAAAGTTAGACCCTAGTCTAAATTGTAGTGTAGATTTTGGAATATTAAAAATCTTTGATGCCGCTTTTTTACTAATATTTCCAATTTTTATCTCGTGTAAAGCTTTTTGTACATCGGATTCGATGGAAATGTTCCTTTTCTTTGGCATTTTTGAATTCTAGAATTTCAATTAAATTATAATATAACTATTGGCATATAAGAAACATACAATAATTGGCATATGCCAATAATTATTGTTTCACATAAATTAATTATTGGCACCCCAGTGCCAATAATTAAAATAGGAAATTATTTTATACTGATTATTGGTACACTGTTTAATGTTATTTTAATTAATAAACACATTAAATCTAACTAATTTCACTTAAAATAACACATCTTATTGACATATTCAATTAAGAAAGTATTAAAATATTACATTTGTAATATAAAACAAGTACTTACATTTACATTAAGAGTTTGAATGTTACTGATTCGTGTAACGTATTTTTTCTTGTTTCAATACGAAAAGGTAATCTCTAATTCTCACTACTAAATATATGAATTACTGGCGAACTATAAGATACATTAAAAACAAATATTCTAAAATACCACCCTTGACTAATCCACAAGATAATAATAAGAATTTCTGCCTCAGAAAAATGCGAAATTCTAGCTAATACGTTCCAGAAAGCATTTGAAATTTCATCAAATGTGGCGGAATCAGGTGACATAAAGCCTAGTCTACTTACTATAAAAAACTGTACGGAGCAAGACCATTCAAAATTTGTTGTATCAGTAGACGAGGTGAAAAATATTGCATAATACTTATATTACGTTCAAAGCCCGAGTTTTCTGCTTTCCCGCTAAATTATATTGCCATTGTTTCAGGCTCGTTAACTTTCCTACAAAATGAAAAACTTCCAAGGATATACCCAAAATTAAACCAGGTATAGATCCCTGTGGCCCAGATAGCTACCGACCAATCAGTCTTCTTTGATCTTGTTTGTTTAAAAAACGAAGCTAGAAATTCTAAATTGTCAAAGTAGTCTAGGTTCTTATGAAGTCCGAGAAATAAATTCACCTGAAAATACTTCAATTAAAATTGGAAATTCAACTAAAATGGTATAATTAGCGTATTTTGTTGACCAAAATTGAATCCAAACTATTTTGGGTTTATTTGTTTCCCAAGAAAATAGCCAATGGGGCATGCAAAACGAGTTTGATTTTGTTTCCGCACATCAGATGTCATAACCGTCGTGATAAAGGTTACAATAATGTTTAATGTTTAATTTTATGGCTACGAAGTTCGAACGCGTCGCTAAACGACTTATAAACATTTTAAAATATACAAATTCTTTTCTGTTATTAAATTCACCATACACTTTCGATACAAAACACAAATAACATTTGCTATGCTAACCTTTACCGAGGGTGCTGCATTCTAAAACAGCGGCGAATATTGTTACTATAAGCATATGCCCTATTTGATTTAATTGGCAAAAGCCAACTTTTCGAAATAAAATATAAATTTAATATGTAATATGACCTGGTGGCAGGTATTTTAACCAAAAATTAAAATTGGGTTTAATTTAACCCAATATTTTTTTGGGTTAATGTTATTCTTGCGAGGGTTTATCCTATGCAATTGTTGTTGTAAATTTTTCAAGGAAATACGCTTATTTAAAATTGTTGTGGTTCTATCAAATATATCCATTAAATTGTTTAGTATTTTATTGTTGAATTAAAGTAGGCGCTTCAATATCAATTAATTTGTACGCGCATAAAACAGTGAGCATGTTACACAGCACCAATTTTTAAAAAATACCCTATTGCGGTCGATAAAGATTACTATACATGTGAATCCCTGTGCTTGTTTAGAAGGAGGCATTTAATAATGGTATTGTCTGAAGCCTATAGTTAGATTAAACCCTTGTTGATTTCAGTCACTATTTTTCTAAAATGAACCCTCTCTAATATTCCAGTTGTTATCGACCCCACAATAAGGGTACCAAACTTGATGAATATGTTTTCATACATTTTTTTAAAATGTGATTTGCAATAGCTTTCGGGCCAATTGAGGATTTTTTTGTTATAATGAGTGATTTATGACAAGTGGATCTTTCTCGTATGGAAATCTGTTGTGATGTAGATGTCGGAATTGATATATTCAAGTGTATGTAAATGTTCTTGTTAATCAGCATCACGTCACCATCCTTGTACATCACATAAGTGTGACATCGATCGAATGCTATTTATATATAATACTTACACTCGGTTAGATTTCATTTTGTGCCAGAATATTACTTAAAATGGCTTTTGCCGTTTGATCAAGTACAGGCAATATTTTGATAATTTGTGTAATTGTTGAAAATCTTTTAAAAAATAAGTTATGTAAATATGTATTGTATTATTAAATTAATTGAATTATAGTGCTCCCACTAGCCATTAATTTGACATTATTGTATCGATAGCTTATAGTATGGCCTATTGAAAGCATATAATGTGATATGTCGGAGAACTCTAGGATCGCCCTGAAAAAATGAACAATACAGAGCTTGTCAATTCATAGTGTTCCTCACTAGCCATTAATTTGATATTATCATGTCGTAAGCTTATAGTAAGAGTTATGTAAAACATATAAAGCAGTGATCGCCAAATACATGGCACGCGTGCAATTTGCTACGTTTAGAAATTTGTCCGGCACCCCAAAACAAATTTGAGTTTTCAAAATTCGATCTTTTTGCTGTTATTCTTACAACAAAAATGGAAAATACGTTTTTAAGTTTTGATAAAGTCCAAATATCGAAATGCTGGGAAATTGGAAAGCTTGAAATCAATTTGGACATGATATGCCCATTACGAATACCAAATATTTTCGAGAAATGAAAGCTTGAAAGAATACCATAGGTGATAAAATATATGGTTTGATGAAAAAATCGAGGAATTTTTGAATTTCGCGGGCTGCATGTCCAGTTGTTACAAGTTGTTTTTTGTTGTATTGGTACACATGTCCCTGACGTATCATGACATTTGTAGCTATATTGATGCTTAGTTTATTGTTGGATGTAGAAAAGGTTCTCGGCAATTTAGTTTTTGGAACAGGAAGAAGTCGCAGCATAACGGTGCAGAAAAGTGGATCTTCTATGTAGTACTCCTTATTGTTACTGCCTGGTACGAAAAACTCTTGGTATACTATGACATTGAAATCGAAGCAGAACCTTCATATTCTTTCGAACATAACGAGCGTTTTTCGGTCTAGCTTCTTCAGAAAGCTTTTATTATGCCCTATTTTTGATGTCACATTCGTACATTCCTCTTTTATCACCAGCTAAGACCCGTTCGAGCAGTCCTGGATCGTTGTTCACTTCATTCAGCAGTGTCCATTTGGTACTGCTTTTGGTCGAAATTTAACAATATCGAGGTCAATTATGATACCACACGTTTCATGCCCCAAACATATAGCAACATCGTCAGTAACCTCTATGATAGTGTTTCGGCAATAGTCCATAACCATTTTGTTCACTTTTCAACGATAGTTATTAGTATGCTGGGGCGTAAATGTTTGTTTTACTCATAGAAGCCAAAACATTCAACATTACCCTAAATACACTTCAATCAGATTCTTTATTTCAGTTTTTCTACAAGTAAAAAATCGCCTAGTACACCAAACCACACATAACTTATCGGAAGCTAAAAATTCGGCGTATTTTGGTCAAACAATCAAACCTCTAGCAAAAATCTCCCTCATTAGCTTTAGTTCTGGGTTTATTTCGTACAACAAATTAAGAAGCACGTTGCGTGTGGATTAGTTACAAGGAACCGATAGCAAATGAGAGTTATCACTAGGGTAATCAGGTCAA
This sequence comes from Tipula helvola, assembly GCA_963556165.1. Taxonomy (NCBI): domain Eukaryota; kingdom Metazoa; phylum Arthropoda; class Insecta; order Diptera; family Tipulidae; genus Tipula; species Tipula helvola. Next base: position 265,475,594 of record OY744482.1, on the reverse strand, counting down.
AACGGCTTAACCTGAACTAAGTCTGAAAATTTTTGAAAAAGTACAATATTTCGACTTAAAAACCGAAACAGTTTTTAAGTCTCGAAATTTGTTGTGTTGATGATTTAAAAAAAATTCCTTATAAAATTGGTTTAGTGTTGACAACCATCTACTTGTTAGAAAACAGATTTGCAGTGAAATTTCTTCTAGGAAAGTTTCAAAACCCGCCACCTCGATTCATCATTTGAGTACGTCGCAACTAATTAATTTATCATCAAATATGTTGGTAAAGTCAGCTACCAAATTTCAACGGAATTAGTATGCACAATCGCAGAAGTTCCGTTCGGAGCAGGGATGGAGTTTCTTAAACACAGGACACTGCTAATTATATTTTGTACATAAATTTAAACCTATTTAAATTTAAATAAAAAAAAATAAAATTCCAAAAAGAAATTTGTTTTATAAGTACATAACCAATTCAGGCCTTTTCCTGCCATATCTCTGTTATTAAGTCGATTCAGTAAGTAATAATATAAAATTGAATTAATGACGCTCTGTGGCACTATTCTGGTTTTCCCGGGGAATTGCGAATTGGGAATTGTTTTATTGTCAGTTTTTAGTGTATTTTGGTTTTCTTTTTTCCAAAGCATACTAGATTTTGGGGAAACATAGTTCGATTTCATAGCAATTTTGTTGTTTATTTTCCCCTAAAAATTTGGCTGGGAATTATTTTTTCCCAAAACATGAACAAAATGCTAATCGCTCAGTATGCTTTCGAAAAAAAACCAATATACACTAAAAACTGACAATAAAACAATTCCCAATTCGCAATTCCCCGGGAAAACCAGAATAGTGCCACTGAAGGTTTCCTTGAACACTACTAATGATATTACGGTTAGTACAATTATTCAAAAATTTGGTTCACCAATTTTTTTTTATACATGAACAACCAATCCTTACTACGTCTCTAGCTCAAAATAGAACTAGACAGTTCCTAATATAAAATAAATGAATTCCGGCTCTGAAGAATTTCCCCGGCCATATCATCTGGGGTCGGATTTCTTATTTAAATCGTGGTTGAAATTCACGAAATATTACGGAACACTTTCAATGATTTCCAATGAGAAATTACATTCGCCAAATTTATTTTTACATACTGAGCCAATTCAGGCTTTCTTCTCAGTCTCCAGCATCAAATGGAACAAGCATATTTATTGAAGGATTTTAGTGAAATTTTATATATGAAATATGTTGTAGAATATTATAAATAGTTCCTAATATAAAATCTATTATTTTATTATTTCGCGGCCTGAAGAATTTTTTCGGCATTTAGATTAACTAATGGTAAATTCGTACGAAGACCCAAAATTCAGAATCATTATACTTCATCTACTACAACGTCTACAACCTACTTACCTATTTATTTGGAATGCCAATTATTGTTTAAAATAATTAAGCGCGCCAGCTGACAATAGCTGAACTAATAGATCTTCCTTCGACAAATCGTTGTGAGTTTCTATTTTTACAGATGCATATTATAAAGATAAATATTATAAAAATAATTATGAACCGAACGGCCAAAGATAATTACGGGGTTTAGATATTGGATCCGACTCCGAGATAATAACCTTTACCTTAAGTTATTGTATTCGCCCTCTTCCTATAAAAATTTGCGTTGAAAAACAAAAATCAAAATCTGGAGTATTATGGCCCGATTCTGACTGATCTTTATTGTTACACATAAAAAAACTATTTTACGGAATTAGTCTGGCACGCAAAAAAATCAATTGTTTAAAGAAATAATTTGATTGGTACGCCAATAACCATAATTTGCGAACACTGATGTAAATTGATATGTCGGAAAACTCTAGAACCGCCCTGACAAAATTAATTGAATACCCTTTTCGCCAAAACACGTATGAATTATGACTACCTTGGTATTTCAGAGCTTGTTTCTTAGTGTTCCCCACTAGCTGCGAACAATGCGGTATGTCGGAAAACTCTAGGATCGCCCTAACAAAATTATTTGAACAACTTTTTCACCTAAATACGAGTGAATTTTGACAATCTTAACTTGTCAATTGATTTTATTAAATTCTTTTGTTGTTTGTTGTTAGTAATTAGGTACACTGTAAAACATATGAAACATATGTGTACACTTTTTTCAATATTCTCGTTGGCAAATTTTGTCAGAAACTTCACACTGATATAAATATTAGAATTTATCCTACCATTTATTTCAATCCAGTTGTATGTGCACTTATAATTATAATTAATAATTATATAAAATAAGGACAATAAGAAGAGCTGGCTCGAGATCGAAAACGACAGGGCTAGATTTTTGACATGGTACGAAACTTAAAAAGTTTCAGTCACTTACAGGCAGTTAACTTTTTCGTTGGCAGTTACAGCAGTACATCATTTTCATCATATATTTACATACTTTAGTACTCACCCCCAAAAAGTTTCAATTAAACTTATAATGAAATTGGCGCATTATAATGACTATGTATAGTATATACGATATTATGATAAGACGAAAGAAAATGTCTAAAATGTTTTTCTTATTTTTTTTGTAATTTTGTTTTTGTTTTGATATTATTTGATGGAAAATTCACCCTCTGCTGCATCGTTCTACCGTGCGGAGCTACGAAAAATAAAATAAATTTTCATAATATTTTCTTCTTGTCAATTACAATACACATTTTCAATCTACTCTCAATATTCTTTTAAAGCTTTATAGTAGATTCATAAATTTATATTCTTAATATTTTTCTTTATGATGTTATATGTTATGGTATGAAATTTTCTGCGGAGATTATTTTTCGCCCTCGCATTTACAATTTCTGACGATTTTTTTTCTTTCTCTTTTCATTTCTCTCTTGTCGAATGTGTGATGCTGATGCTGATGCTGCTGTCGTTGTTGTTATTATTTTCTTTTGTATGTAGCAATGTATATGTATGAACCCCGTACAAAAATTGTATATAGAATGTTTTTTTTTATATGTGTACATACTATATATGACGAGTATTTCAGCGATGTGAAACTTACATAAAACGATGATGTGATCATTAATCATATATGAACTTGAACGGAACAATAACAGTGAGCATAGAAATTGACATGTACGGCATTTTTTTTTAGTGTATGTATATCGAAATGTGTTTCACTCGTACATATAATATTTTGTTTTTATATTTTTGTTATGTACACGTTTTTTTGAAACATAAACAAAATATAATAATAAATATTTTTTATTTATGTAAATATGTATAAACATGAAAATGATGCGAAATGGTGGTGACTGTTTATATTTTATATGGAAATCCTTTTTGCTAGGTTATTAAGCTGGAAGTAAAATTGGAACCCTTTTGCATCAGAGATGCGTAATGAAATGGAAAGATTTACCCTCACTAATCACATAACAATTTTACTATTTTTATCTCACAGGGTGTTTCCACCTTAACCTTTGTTCCAACATCTGATTTTCACTTAGAACCATTTAAAGATACCTTATGCCGATTTCAAAAATCATCCGATCAATAATATAAATCATCTGTTTTATATTTATTAGAGTACACAGTTATTAACACCATCAACTGGTTGTCATAACACAATAGTTAATTAGTTTTTAATTTAATATTCGTTTTCTCCAACTATTTATTAACGGGATACATAAACAATAAGTTTTATTACAATTGTTGGTATATTCCAGTTTGTTTATGCAAAATATTAGGAAAATTTAACCAATAATTAATTAAATACAAAATGCACCTACAGAATATAAAAATTGCCAAATTGTTCTTTGTTTTTGTTGTTTTATTTTAATTCGAAAAAATGAAACTTATTTTCATGTGAAAACTTAATTCAAAAATAATTCGAAACTAACTTTTCAAAAATAATAAAACAGAGATGAATAAAATAATTGTTTACTGTTGCTTTGGACAATTCCGAAACAGTTAAAACAACAAAAATTTATTTGACCAAAGAAATACACCATAACACTAAATTAACAAACATTTTACCGAATAGGGTGGCATCTACATTAGAATAGAAAAAACACAACTAAATGTGTGTATATGATTTGTGTACTAAACTTAATTCCGAATATAGCCAATACTTTAACCTATATTGTGTCTTCAATGAATTTGCTCAATTTTACTTCTAAATTTTTCGTTCAAACGAGTGGTAAAGCGCTAAACAACAGAACACATAAATACTGCGTTCCGTTTAAGCGGCTTAAATTAAGCAGCAAAACCCAAATAAAATTCGAAAAGAAAAGCCCAATTTAGACATGAGTCATGAGGCGCATTTTATTTGACCATTTGCAAAAAATTTACTTGTATCTAATACCATTAGGCCTATTTTATTTGACCATTTGCAAAAAAATTGCTTGTATCCAATTGCTGCGTTCCATTTTCGCTAGCAAAGTACTCACAAGTACTTCCCACTGCTTTCAACTACTCTTGCTTTTGTATATGAGTAGTTTGCTTGCTTTGACTTTTTATTTTTGCGTTCCATTTACTATCTACTTTTTAGTACTTGTGAGTACTTTACCAGCGAAAATGGAACGCAGCAATTGGATACAAGCAATTTTTTTGCAAATGGTCAAATAAAATAGGCCTAATGGTATTAGATACAAGTAAATTTTTTGCTATTCGTGCTATTCGTAACCATTTTGGTATTCGTGAATACTTGGTTTTCAGAAATCCAATAGTATTTTTTAGCAGGGACGCGATTCCGAAATGAATACCAATTTTGAATTTGGCAAAAGGCCTATTTTATTTGCCAAATTCAAAATTGGTATTCATTTCGGAATCGCGTCCCTGCTAAAAAATACTATTGGATTTTTGAAAACCAAGTACACAGTGGGTATTCACGAATACCAAAATGGTATTGGATACAAGCAATTTTTTTGCAAATGGTCAAATAAAATAGGCCTAAATAATAGGCCTATTTTATTTGCCAAATTCAAAATTGGTATTCATTTCGGAATCGCGTCCCAGCTAAAAAATACTATTGGATTTTTGAAAACCAAGTACACAGCGGGAATTCACGAATACCAAAATGGTATTGGATACAAGCAATTTTTTTGTAAATGATCAAATAAAATAGGCCTAATAGCGGATTTACATTCAGGGCCGAATTTATAGTCGTTGCTACAACTATAACAACTGTTATAGCAACAGTTTTCGTATTTATAAACCTCACTATAAAATTTATTTGCAATGTAACAATAGGCCTATTTTATTTGACCATTTGAAAAAAAATTGCTTGTATCCAATACCATTTTGGTATTCGTGAATACCCACTGTGTACTTGGTTTTCAAAAATCCAATGGTATTTTTTAGCAGGGACGCGATTCCGAAATGAATACCAATTTTGAATTTGGCAAATAAAATAGGCCTATAGTATTTTTTAGCAGGGACGCGATTCCGAAATGAATACCAGTTTTGAATTTGGCAAATAAAATAGGCCTAATGGTTATAGTGATCAAAATCCATTACTATAAACGTTGCTACAATATATCCAAGACAAGAAAGTAAATTCAAAATTCGTATCGAATTTTATACATGATTTTAAAACGATTTTCGAAAATCGTTGCTATCGCAATAGCAATAGTTACGACTATAAATTCGGGCCTCAATCTTTTCGTTCTTTTCCAGAAGATAAAAGATGTACCATAAAAAATGCGTTTTAGTATGATTTCCTTGTATTAAAATCAGAAGGAATACTCAAAAAGTATTTTTCAATACTATTTACTGCAACACTCAATTTTTTTTGGTGAAAAAGAACGGAAAACCCTGAAAAAGATGAACTGGTTTATCTTTTTTCGTAAAAGTTGCTCAAAAGATATAAGGCCTATTTTATTTGCCAAATTCAAAATTGGTATTCATTTCGGAATCGCGTCCCAGCTAAAAAATACTATTGGATTTTTGAAAACCAAGTACACAGCGGGAATTCACGAATACCAAAATGGTATTGGATACAAGCAATTTTTTTGTAAATGATCAAATAAAATAGGCCTATAAAATCCAAGTAACATTTTGAAAGGAAAAAATGAAATTTTGAATATGCCCGTCCCATTTTTATATATGGGGAAGATATAAGGTTGAATTACATTCAATCTTCTCGTTCTTTTTTAAAAGAATAGAATATTGAAGAAAGGTACAAGTACATTTTAGCCATATATAAAAATGGGACGAGCATATTCAAAATAATTTTTTTTCCTTTCAAAATGTTACTTGGATTTTATAAATTTCGAGCCATTTTTACGAAAAAAGATGAACCAGTTCATCTTTTTCAGGTTTTTCTGTTCTTTTTCACCAAAAAAAAGTGTAGTGTTGCAGTAAATAGTATTGAATAATACTTTTTGAGTACTCATTCTCATTTTAATACAAGGAAATCCTACAGAAATGCATTTTTTGTTGTACATCTTTGGTCTTTTAGAAAAGAGCAAAAGATTAAATGTAAATCAGCTAATATTTGCCGTTTTCTTCGTGATTCTATTCTTTTGAAAAAGAACGAAAAGATTGAATGTAAAAGGGCCTTAAAACGCATTTTTTATGGTACATCTTTTATCTTCTGGAAAAGAACGAAAAGATTGAATGTAAATCCGCTATAAAGCGCTAAACAACAAAACACATAAGGCGCATTTTATTTGACCATTTGCAAAAAAAATGCCTTGTATCCAATAGCATTTTGGTATTCGTGAATACAGCGGGTATTCACGAATACCACAATGGCGGGTGTACTTGGTTTTAAAAATCCAATAGGCCCGAATTTATAGTCGTGACTATAGGCCTATTTTACTGGCCAAATTCAAAATTGGTATTCATTTCGGAATCGCGTCCCTGCTAAAAAATACTATTGGATTTTTGAAAACCAAGTACACAGTGGGTATTCACGAATACCAAAATGGTATTGGATAAAAGCAATGTTTTTGCAAATGGTCAAATAAAATACCCCTTTTTGCTATTGTTTGGCCTATTTTATTTGCCAAATTCAAAATTGGTATTCATTTCGGAATAGCGTCCCTGCTAAAAAATACTATTGGATTTTTGAAAACCACCCAGTATGCAAATTTTCCACACTGTGGAAAAATTATTCGAATTCCATACGAAATTCCATACAACAAAATATCTAAGACACATCAAATTCGTTTGAAGTGTATCGGGTTTTGTCTTTCTCTTTCTCTCACAAAAAAAATACTCACATAAAAATATCGACGCACACGCCATTTTCTACACTCAGCTGAGTTTGTCAATTTGTTGTGATTTGTGTTTTGATTGAGCCAGACGTGTGTGTGAATTAAAGTGTTTTTTCAATTTATTTACGTCGATTATAGAATTCGCGGTTGCGGATCTATCGCGGATCGTAAACTACATATAAAAAAAATTGGAAACAATATTTTTTTATCAGAGTTTCATTGAAATTCCTTAGGATAATTTTACAATTCGTCAAAAAAAAAATTGTTTTAGATCCGCAATAAAAATATTGCGTTTGTACGGGGAATCAAAAAATATAAATCACATGTAAATCAATAGAAGTTTTCCAGGATACTTTGATTTACACCAATTGTTTCCAATTTTTATTATATGTAGTTTACGATCCGCGATAGATTCGCAACCGCGAATTCTATAATCGACGTGATTATTTAAATTTATTGTATACTTCGTTGTAATCTTAAGAATCTTAATTATCTAATTATGTTTCACACATTAAACGCAATTATTATAAGTTTATTTATTTATTTATGTATAACATTCATTATTTAAGTACAGATATACAAAATTATTGAATTTGTATTGAAATAAATAAAACACTCTTTTGAAATGAAAATTTTATTTTGAGTTATTATTCGCATGGAAATATTGGTTGATTCCATCAGGAAAAGATCAAAAATCTACTATGGAAATAATATTTTGTTTCCGACGGAAAACTTTTTTATAATTGCCAGAAATTAGTACGGAAAAGGATATGAAAATATGCAAATTTCCAACAAAATTCCATCTACTTTCCAAATCTGATTTTGTCTCGTTTTAGTTAGGGCACACACCCACACCGGAATTTTTGAGACACTTTTCTTTGGCGAGTAGTACACTATTCCGTATACTTTTGATGTTTCTTTCCATAGAAACAGTATGTTTTTCGCACGAAAATTCACACGGATTTCCGTTGGGCGTGCATATTGGGCACAGTGGGTACACAGTGGGTACTGGGTATTCGCGAATACCAAAATGGTATTGGATACAAGCAATTTTTTTGCAAATGGTCAAATAAAATGCGCCTGTTATAGCAACGATTTTCGAAAATCATTTCAAAATCATATCTAAAATTCGATACGAATTTCGAATTTACTTTCTTGTTTTGGGTATTTTGTAGCAATGTTTATAGTGATGGATTTTAATCCTATTACAAACAAATTTTAGAGTGAGGTATATAAATACGAAAACTGTTACTATAACAGTAGTTTTAAGGCTGATTTACATTCAATCTTTCCGTTATTTTCCAAAAGTTAAAAGATTTACAGCAAAAATGCGTTTTAGTATGATTTCCTAGTATTAAAATCAGAAGGAATACTCAAAAAGTATTATTCAATACTATTTACTGCAACACTCAACTTTTTTTGGTGAAAAAGAACGGAAAAACCTGAAAAAGATGAACTGGTTTATCTTTTTTCGTAAATAGTGGTTTTCCAATCGACCACCGCAAGTACTAAATGTAATTCAGCTATTAGTTGCAGCAACGACTAGAAATTCGGGCCATAGTATTTTTTAGAAGGGACGCGATTCCGAAATGAATACCAATTTTGAATTTGGCCAATAAAATAGGCCTATAAATACTGCGTTCCGTTTAAGCCGCAAAACCCAAATAAAAATCAAAAAGACAAGCCCCATTTAGACATGAGTCATGAACGGACATGATTGGATGAAGGTGATAAGATTTTATTTAGTTTTGATTTTTGTACATGAATGAAGTTGTTATGTTCATACAGTGCCGGCACGCAAGAACACTTTGTGCCCTATGCAAGTTCTTCTTAGACGCTCTTTTTTTAAATTAAATGGCAAATAAAAATTACTTAAATTACCAGAGAGACTTTAAAGCATTAATGTTGGGAGAAAAGCTATTAAATTTAAAAGCAAAAACAAACAAACAAAAAACTAAGCGAGTGCCTAATGCCTTTAAAGTAGCAAATTCATCAATTATTTGACTTAAATCGATTTTGTCACCAATTTCTTTTTCAATTCCTATACTCGATAATCCAACCAACCTTTCCTGAGATATATTTTAGCTCAAGTAGTTTTTGATTATTTTCAGTTTTGAATATGATCGTTAACCACTTGCAAAGGAAACTTCAAGACTTAAAAGTATCCGTAAAGCGTTACGTTTAAAAATATATTTTCTAGTGGAATGCTTCTTAAACTGTGGGCTGCAGCCTCCTAGGGAGCCGTGGAGCTGTTGCCAGGAAGCTTTAAAACATTGCCTTAAAATCTATAATAAACCGCACTCGCACACAAATTTCTGAATCTGCCTATTATCAATGACCGCCACGGTTTTCTATGCTGTTAATGGTTTTTGTAAGATAAGTGATTTGTATATCAATTCCACAATCACGGGGATTGTGATAGGTAAGTTCTTATTCTATAATGAACATAAACAGACATTTCAGATCGCCAACCTTGATCTGCGGGGCAACAAAATCACCGTTAAAATTGAGTACTTTTATGAAGCCACAACATTTTTAAATCAGAGGTCGATATCTGAAGTAAATTCTCGGAAATTTTGAAGCTAACTTTAAACTAGAAACTATAGGAACTTAAGTCTATGAAAATTTGAGAAATTGGGTATTGGAATGTACGTATTACTCGTATTTTTATTTAATTTGAAATTTCAAATGGCAGCTTATCAAATTTGGTTTCTACAATTTCAATTTGGTTAAATTGTATATCAGGTTAGTGTTGAGAACTCCAAATCGAAAATTCCAGAATTATACTGCTGAGCTTTACTTTAATTTTACACATAAAAATGTCATATTCGTCATTGGTGTCATTCTAACTTTCAAACCTACCAAATCTAAATAAAATTCCATTAATCCGATCAATTTATCATGAAAATGAAAACCCTTTACTATTTAACGCAGCATAGTTGATACAAATTATAAAATGAGTAGCAGTTTTGTTTAAGTAAACAATTACGAGGGATTCTTTTTACTTAGCCTGGTAACACTTTAACTATAAAACTAACTTCCGTGGAATCGAAAGTGCATTTCCGGCTGTAGGGCAGTTTTGCACAAAATGTAAATTTTTCCTTAGAAAAATATGTAATCATTACTATTGATAAGCTTTGTTTAAGACTCACAATGACCATATAAAATTTAAATTAAACGTTTATTTTTATTTCTAGCGCATGCAGACCTCAATAAATAATGAGGTCAGTCAGTTTTCTAAAAATTAAGAACCAAAGTTTGTGCGTTAAATTACTAATACAAATAAATAATGAAAAAATTGGGCTTTCTATTCTGAAAAATTATGTGCGCACTTAGAATTTATAAGGGAAGTAGGAATATTCGTTAATTTTTTTCTAGAAAAGTCTTTTTTTCTGTAAATTACGCCAAGAACCTAATTATCGCCCCTCCCACCCCACAATTCAAATGTTTGGTAATTTTCTATTCCGTATATTTGGGACCAAAAAACTGATCTACTCTCATCTACTGAGCTAACATTTTCTAAACTATGGCGCGTTCCGTTTTTTAAGAACTCGTAATAAATAAAATTTCAAATTTTGGATATAAAATTGCTAAGAGGGCCAAGGCTTTCAAATTGGTTGATTACGTTGAAAACTGGTACTTGAAAAAACCAAAAAAAACTTTGGATCACTCCGAATTTTCATAATATATTAAATCCAAATTTGGTTTTTAAATACCTAAGTAAAAATAATTGAACACAATAATTAAAACCGAACCAAATTCGGGTCGGGTTGCAGTCAAATTAGAAAAACCAAAAACTAGCAAAAATGAATTTTGACAAATTTAGAATAGTCGTAAGCTCAACAATGTTTAGCTTTAACCTTTAAACTGTTCTGTTCCACTCACATGTCCAGCTAAAATATTAAGTTCCGGAGTTTGCACAGCTATGTACATCTACTTTTTAATATAGTTCCTTATGTAAAATCCTTTCATGTTTTTTAAAACCAAGCTTAACAATTTTCTGGAATTCTAAAATTTTTCCCCAAATATGACAAAAATTTTCTTTCCCCTTAAAATTTTTCTCAAATATGACAAAAAGCAGTATTTTTTGCACTTTTATGTTAGCATATCTCATGAACCTGCCAGGATAGAGAAATTCTATGCCCAGATTCGGTTTCAGCGGGAAAAATTACTGTGGAAACAACTATTCATTGTCCAGGGACAACATTTTGCAGAGTAAAACGTGAAACATATGTAGGAATAGAAAAATACTATAAACATAAATTCAACAATACAAAAGGCAATATTAAAGATAGCTGTGACCAAAATATGGTGAGCGAGATTTTTAATAAGGAGCATAAGAAAGATTTGATTGAGGAACTCGTAATCGATGATAATTTTTCAGTAACTGATAAATTTCCTATGTCCAAGATATTTAACAATCATTTTGTAAATTCTGCCCTTAATTTAAATCAAATTTACAACTCAAATAATAAAATTTATTCTAATCTTGTATTTAATAAACCTGAAGTAAAATCTTGCGTTTTCTGGGAAACAGATTCATTGGAAATTCTAAACATAATGCCTGGTCTAAAACTGACTGGGTCGACAGGTAATGAACTGATTAGTAATTTTTTAGTTAGAAAAATTTTGCTCTGTATAGTGGATGTATTTGGGATATATTGTAAATTGCAGTTTTTCATCTGGTATTTTCCCTCTTAAATTAAAAGAAGCTGTGATTATTCCAATATTCAAAAAGGGCGATAAAGAAAAAAAAACCTTATAAATTATAGGCCGATATCATTGCTCTCTGTATTTGGTAAAATTATTGAGAAGCTAGGACATTCCAGAATCTGCAGTTTCTTGAATAAAATTAAATGTTTACATAATAACCAGCATGGATTTAGAAAATCTAGAAGTACGGAAAATGCTTTATTGGAATTTACAAATTTTCTGTATAAGACTCAGGATCAAAGAAATTCGATTGGTGCTATTTTTGTAGATTTAACGAAAGCATTTTATACGTTAAACCACCGTTAAAGGTGGGTTTTTCAAAATAAATGACAATACTGCCATTGATCCGGAGTCCGGACATTGTTTATCATAATGCTCATTGTGAACACGTTGCTTGTATTGATACTTGTTTTAAAATTAAATTTATTAAACCTTTTAAATACATCGGCCTATCCATTAATAACACGATGCTATGGAAGGAACATAATGAATCTCTTCGCAAGTTTGTCTGCTTTAGTGATCAATAAAATGTACACCTTACGTCTGGTATACCCTGTAGCAGTTTAAAAAATATTTATTTTGTTATTGTAGTTTTGAAATTATCATATGGACTTGTATGCTGGAATGGGGCAGTTAAATAGCCAGTTAAATGCCAGTACTGGTTACAACTTGAGAAATGATCAGTGTATTCGGCTACAAAAGTTTATCAACTAATTTTCAAAATTCATTTTAAATTTTGACTCCTAAAATTTTTAATAACCTATCAGTTGTGTTGAAAATTTGGTTGAAACTAAAACCATTCGCATCTGGATTAAAAACAATTTTGTTTAGCGATTCAATAGCAAATTTTTTATTTGTTAATTTTTATCAAGTACCTATATAATATTTTCTTAGTTTTTGTATACTTATTAGATTACTAATCAATACTGGATTGTAACTATCCACAGATTACACCTTCCCCGTATTTAGTTGTTGTTACATATTATGCATACATCTTCATTCACAGCCTAAAGTTAGCATAAGCTTAAAATTAAATTAAAGCGATACATATGCCGGTAGACTAAAATGTTAACTACTATTTAAATGATAAATAATGAATTATTTTTCAAAGCCGCACGGCGTAATTCAGTCGTGGCGGTGGCGGTCATGGCGTAATTCAGTCAATTTGACGGTGGCGACTGCGGACGAGTGAACTGGTGCATTATCGTTTCGGAGACCACTTTTTCTTACCCAAACATTCATGTAGGGCGTTCCATACGTGTCCTTTCAGTACGTTTACCATTCTAGCAATCTCGCGAACATGATGTCTTACATTTTATTCACCATTTCTTCAGTGAGAAAGATTAGAGTCGTCATAATACTTGTTAACTTTCCTTTGGTTTGCGTAATAACTTTTCCGCGGAATTATTTGTATTAGTGAATGATCAACGAAATTCACATTCTTTCAATAGCTTCCAAAACAAAATTAAACGTCATATCGATTTGAAATTTGGTGTGTCTCCCTAGAAAATACTGTATTTTCGAAAATGCAATTTTTAAGATCAAAACTCTATACCTCTTAGAAAATATCTGACTTTTCACTCTATTTACTCACGTACACAGTAATTTAGGGTTGCCTTCCTTCAGTCATTCATTCTTCAGTGATGTTTTTAATGGAATCAATTTCCTCAGAATACACCAATTTGTTCCTTCGGTTTTCTATTCGTCATTTTTTAGCAAAATCTTTAAAACAAATTACTGATGCAGTGTTCACGACCTTAGAGAAAAAGACCAGAGTCGATAGATCGATACTTTTGCTTAAGGTAAGAATTTTTTCAACTAAAGTATGAAATAAGTAGGCGTGGCTTATCATTTAAAGTGATTTGGTTGGTAGAGAATTTTAAAATGAAAACTATGGTATTTTTCTTTATTGGCAAACACATAGCATTGAATGAATGCATGAAGGCAACTAAGAAATTGACTTTAGAGTTTAATAGGTCTTGTCTTTTCTTCAGCAAGCGTTTTAATGATATTGTTAAACGAAATTGTTTGTTTTTTTTTTTCGTTGGCCCTACATCTCATAGAGGGATTTGGCCGCTTCATGATGAAGTTTCGTAATCATTTTTTAACGGATAATGAGTGATTAATTCATTGATCCAACCATTAGCTAGCAGTGATTTTTTCATCACCCGCCGGTAATCGAACCCGGGACCTCCGGAGCTTAAAGCTAGCATGCTAACCACTATGCCACCGGGGCGGCGTTTGCTTGGTTTGTCCAAATAAATGCATATGTTTAGTTTTCTCGCTGATCGCCTTTCCTTGCTTATCGCAACGCTTCACTCGCCGCAGCCATAGGTTTGTCACTTTTGGTTACCTTAGAGAGTTTTTGTTTTATTTTATTTTTTAATTTTTAGGAAATATTTTAAATATACTATCAAAATTCTTCATTTACATGACAAAATGTCAAATGGTAGTCTTAATTATTCATTGTAAAATAATTTAGTAGATTTGATTGTAATCATGAGTTTATGAATAGGTGTAACAGAAAAAAATATTTATAACATTAATATACAGTATTGAACAAAACTAAAGCATGGTGTGGTCCTTTACTGTTTGCATAGGTTGGCTACAAAATCTTGGTTTTCAAAATATCGGTGCTAAACAATCTGGCTTTTTATAAATCCTGGAAAATGGGAATTTTTACTTTAAAACGAAAATAACCAAAAATTATAAATTCTGGAAAATGGAGATTGGTTCATCGAATTACAGATCTTCTAAAAATTAGATGAGAAATTGATATTCTAATTGAGTAAAAGACTCGAAGATGCGCAATATAGTTTGAACCTAATTAGATTTAATTTTTTTTTTAATTGAAAGATAATTTCAATTATATTATTTTAATTTAAAGCATAAAACTATGATATTAAAATTTGACAAAAGTAAATACAGCGGTTTCCAATAAGAGGTTTCAATTTGATATTAAAAAAATGAGTATTTTTTAAGAGAAATCAATAAATGTTTATTTCATTGTAAAGAGGAAGATATGCCATTAACATTTGAAAACGATATTAGCCAAATGGCCGCCATGGCTACGCTTGCAGCACAATATCCTTTTCATGAAATTGTCCATGACCAATTCGCACATTTGCGGCTGTATATCCTTGATAACTTCACGAATTCCATCTTTAAGATTTTGAATCGATTGTGGAGCATTGGCATACACCTTATCTTTCATGTGGCCCCAAAGAAAAAAGTCTAAAGGTGTTAAATCGCCAGATCTCGGTGGCCAATTGTGTTCCCCTCTTCGAGACATAACACGGTCAGGAAACTTTTCTTGCAAAATTGTGATTGTTTCGTTACTTGTGTGGCACGTAGCGCCGTCTTACTGAAAATAAACGCCGTCCACATCAATATCTTTCAATTTCGGTCATAAAAAGTCATTAATCAAAGCTCGGTAGCGCAATCCATTCACCGTAACAGTTTCACTACCCTCACTTTCGAAAAAGTAAGGTCCAATCATACCGCCAGCCCAAAAACCGCACCAAACCGTAACACGTTGAGGATGTATAGGCTTTTCAACAATCATTCTTGGATTTTCTGAGCCCTAAATGCGACAATTCTGCTGATTAACGTAGCCTCCAATGTGAAAATGGGCCACATCACTGAAGATGATTTTTCGATGAAAATCCTCATCATGTTGATGCATTTGAAGGACCCAATCAGCGAAGATACGACGTTTGTGATGATCGACCGGCTTGAGTACTTGTGTTAACTGTACTTTAAAAGCCTTAAGACCTAAATCTTTATGCAAAATACGGTGTTGTGTAATGTCGTTTGTGGAATGTCTAATTCCAAAGATCGACGAGGAATCGACAAACCTGGGTTTTCTTCAACACTACGGGCTACAGCAGCAATATTCTAAGTTGTTCTTGAACGACGCATACGCGGTTTCGATTCTTCACATCACTAACTTGTCCCAACAGCTCAAATTTTTCCACCAGTCTCACTATTGCCGGCCGAGAAGTTGTTTCACGACGACCAAAAAGATCTTTAGTTTTGCGAACTGTGACTGCAAAATTTTCACCATTTTTGTAGTGAATTTTAATAATTTCAGTGCATTGTTGAAGCGTGTATCGTACCATTTTTAGTAATGGCGTAGTTTTTACTTGTCAAACGTCAAAAGATGACAGCTTCAAAATTGACAGCTGCCCAAATAGCAGGCTATTCAAAATGAAACCTCTTACTGGAAAACCCTATAGAATGAAAAATAATTTTCTTATTTTATTTAACAAAATATGAATAAAGACCGCATTTCATGCTTTAGTTTTGTCCGACACTGCATGTATAATAAAGCATTATTTAGTAGAATACGAATACCTATATTCTAAAATGCATTCATCGTGCGTATCTATCAACCAATCATTAAAAGATCATTGTCTAAGATCATTTTAAAAAACATGAGAAATAGGAATCAAAGGTTGTAATATGTGCAATTTAATAATCCGAATTTGTTTAATACCCGGCTAACCTGGATATTTAAATAAACAATACTCGATTACCCAGGTACTTTGAAACGAGTAATTTGGATGACCTAATGAGCTATGTGAGCTATTTTTTGCAATTAACTGTTGGCTTTACCAGACTAAAATGGAATATGTGACTCCATACAACAAATACAACAAAATCACAATGATTGGTAAATAATTAATCTAATATGTAATTTAAAGTGTGATTTTTGTATATTTCATCAAGTTCATTTGGAACAGTTTCGTTTTATCATTTTAAATGCCTTGTTTTAAAACATTACGCAAAGTTTTGTAATAACAGAATCTTCGTAATAGTAGTGGTGAAATCATAAATTAGTATTCTTGAAACCATTACGAAAATTACGAAGAGATTAATACAAATGTAAAGAGATTTCTAAAGAGATGATTCAATATGTTTAAGCGAAGCGGACTCTTTCATTACTTAAAATTAATAATTGTTGTGAATATTTATGATTACAGCTCAGTTATAGAATATTAAATTATGTATATTAAAAATGATTGTGTATGCTATTTTTTCTTTTAAAGTGAAAATTATTTCTGTACCTGCCTACTACGAGTTGAGTTAAAACCACCTGTGGCACTATTCTGGTTTTCCCGAGGAATTGCGAATTGGGAATTGTTTTATTGTCAGTTTTTAGTGTATATTGGTTTTCTTTTTTCTCAAACCATACTGAGCGATTGGCATTTTGTTCATGTTTTGGGGAATAATAATTCCTAGCCAAATTTTTAGGGAAAAATAAACAACAAAATTGCTATGAAATGGAACTATTTTACCCCAAAATCTAGTATGCTTATAAAACAATTCCCAATTCGCAATTCCCCGGGAAAACCAGAATAGTGCCACTGGTTATATAAATAGTTACCAATTTTCTCAATTGAAGATTGAGTTGGGCATTGACTTTGGGGTTGAGTTGGGGGTTAAGTTAGCGGTCAATTTATGAAGTTGAGTTGGGGTTAATTTGGGAGTTAAGTCGGTGGTTGCAGTGAAGATTAGAATAAGATGAGTTGATATACACGTGTAATTTTCAAACCGTGTTGATTTTGGGTTGAGTTGAAAGTTGAGTTTGGCTTGCGCTGAGGGTTGATTTGGGGTTGAGTTAAAGGTTGAGTTGGGGTTGAGTAATGGTTGAGTTTGGAGTTGGGTTTAGTCGAGATCGAGTTAGGGTTGAATAGAGTTTAAGTTGAAGTTTAATTGAATTGGAGAGCGGGTCGATTAGGGATTTATTTGGGGTTGAGTTTAGTATTTCATGGAAAATTAGATTGAGTTAGGATTTAGTAAATTTTGCGAGTTTAGTCGAAGTATGTCAACCTCGATTTTAGCTAATCGCGTTGTTTTTCATAGATTACTACACCGAATTTAGCTAAATCGAATTTATTAAACCGCAGGCTGTCTAGGGTATTATGGTTTAGTTAGCTTGCGATAGGATTAATGAATTGCTGGGTTGGGGAATTATTTAAGAGTTGACTTGGGATTAGGTTATGGGTTAATTAAGGGGTTGATTTAATGATTGATTTGAGGGTTGGGGGTTGCAGTTAATTTGATGATTTCGTTTAGGATTGCATTGTGATTGAGTTAGAGGATGAGTTGTAAATTAAGTTGGAGGTTGAGCTGAAGATTAAGTTAAGAGGGTCCAGTTAGGAATTGATTTGGGAGTTGAATTAATTTCCAAGGCCGAGGTTCTGTTCGCCTCATTAAACTCCCTCTATATTTTATATATAAAATTCTGTGATTTTAAATAAAATCAGGCTATCAACAATAACCAACCGGAATAACCAAGAATGGTGATCAGGGCCCTGTTGCACCAACTACTTATCACTTATTACTTATCAACTTATCATAATTTTTGATAATTTTCTATTGTACCAAATTGAAATTTGATAAGTATTTTATTGAGTTATAATAAGTAATAAGCACTCACTTATCAAAATTAAGTTGCACCAATTCGCGAAATGATAAATGATAAGTAATATTTGGATAAGCGATAAGTTTGAGATTTTTGATAAGTTTTTCGTATTTCTGTTGCACCAAAAGTTTTAACTTAGCAATAATCGAATACATTTTAATGATAATTATCCAAAATAGCAATAAGAAAAATTTCACTACTCAAATAAATTGATAAGAGCTACAAATTGTAGTGGCATGACGGAAGTCTGTTAAAAACGTTTTTATTTTCCCCTATTGTGTGTGGCCAATTAAAGTGGAACTTATCTATTTCTTGACAGATTATAATGAAATTTGACGTGAGCGATGGAATTGGGATTCTAAGGTGATTTCTGGATAAAGTTCTGGAATGTGGCCAAGTAAAGTGGAACTTCGCTATTTCTCAATAGGTTAGGTTAGGTTAGGTTGAAGTGGCTGCTATCGCACACTTAGGCCAGCAATGGCCCGTTGTGATACCACAGGATCCCATCTCCCCATTACTCCCGTTGAAACCAACCAGAGCTATTTATATAGCGTAATAAATCTCGCACTCCACAGTCCGCGAGTTCCGAAAGGCTGTCCATACCGTACACACCCAAATACTTATGCCTTCTGTATGATAGCGCCGGACATGAGCATAGGAAGTGTTCCAAAGTCTCCTCCTCCTCTTCGTCCATGCAACTTCTACAAAAGTCATTCGTCTGTATCCCCAGCCTTCTCGCATGCTCCCCAAAAAGGCAGTGACCTGTCATTATCCTTACGACCAATCCTATTTCTTGTCTTCCCAGGGATATTAGTACCTTGGAGCGCCGCAAGTCCAGTTTTGGCCAAACTTGCTTTGCTACCCTGCATGTGAGAGTGTTGATCCACCTCTCATTTGTCAAGGCGATTGCCTTTTTACTGAGCGCCCATTTTAGCACTGCCATAGGCCTCCCCAGACCTACCATTTCCGGCTGCATCTGGAGAGTCGTACCGTACCTAGCTAGTTCGTCCGCCCTGCAGTTCCCCGTGACGTCCGAGTGACCCGGGACCCAGATTATCTGGATGCTGAAATACTCGCTCATCTCGTTAAGAGATGATCGGCAATCCAGCGCCACCCGCGACTTCAGACAAACTGCCCCAAGTGACTTGATCGCTGCCTGACTGTCCACATAAATTGCGATATCCCTCCCGGATACCACATTATGCTTCAACCATGTCATGACTTGCCCGATCGCCACCACTTCAGCCTGGTACACGCTGCAGTAGTCAGGGAGACGAACAGAAATATTAACATTAAGTTTATCACAGAAGACTCCGGCTCCTACCTGATCGTCTAGCCTCGAGCCGTCCGTGAAAAATTGCACTGCCTCGTTTTCCAAGATTGATCCGTTTCTCCAGGATTCCCTTGAGGGAAAGATGGTACGGAAACCCTTATCGAAGCACAACGTTGGTGTAATATAATCCAGATTCGCCAGTTCTTCGCCAGCGAATCTACCTATCGTCGAGTGTCCCACCTGAAGACACTTCCATTGAGAGACAGCCAAGAGCCTCGTAGCCACGTTGGCTGCCATCTGTTTACCATAAAGGTCGATTGGAATAAGGTGGAACATAACCTCTAAAGCGCGTGTAGGTGTTGTCCTAAGCGCCCCGCTTATAAGCATACAGGCCGTTCTTTGCACCTTCTCCATCATACCTCTATAAGTTACCTTATCTAGAGCTGGCCACCAAACGCCAACCCCGTACATTAGCACAGGTCTTACCACGGCGGTATAGAGCCAGTATACCAGCTCCGGTTTCAAGCCCCATCTCTTACCTATAGCGTTTCTACACGAGTATAAGGCTACAATAGCCTTATTCACTCTTTCCAAAGTGTTAGGCTTCCAGCTGAGCTTACTATCAAAGATTATGCCCAGAAATCTCGCTCGGTCAGCAAAAACTAGTCCGCTGCCGTTTATGATAGGAGGGCTAACCACCGGAATTTTATATTTCCTAGTAAATAGTACCAGCTCTGTTTTGGACGGGTTAATCCCCAATCCACACTTGCTGGCCCATTTCGTAACGATCAGGAGTGCATTCTGCATAACATCCCTAATCGTATCTAGATATTTGCCTGAGACAGCTATCGCTACATCATCAGCATATGCTACAACCCCTATCCCCTCTCTCTCTAGTTCCAGCAGCAATCCATTAATCACTGCACTCCAGAGAATGGGGGACATTACACCTCCTTGTGGGGTTCCTCTAACCACCCGTCTTCTAATCTTGGACTCTCCCAGCTCCGAGGTAATAGTCCTGCTTACCAGCATCTGATTTATTAACCTACTTATAGAGCAGTCCACTTCCAAAAAAGACAATCCTTCCATGATCGCCTCCGTTTTTACATTATTAAAAGCACCCTCAATATCGAGAAATGCTACCATGCAAAACTCTTGCAAGTAAATTGATTTCTCAATAGATTATTATGAAATTTGACATGGGCGGTAGAAATGGGTTTCTAAAATGATTTTCTGAGGAAGTTTTGGAATATGGCCAATTAGGAAGGAACTTGGCCATATCTTATCCGATTTTGATGAAATTGAGCATGCACGATGGAAATGGGATTCTTAAATGATTTTTAGAGGAAGTTTTGGAATATGGCCAATTAGGGAGGAACTTGCCCATTTCTTATCCGAATTTGATGAAATTGAGCATGCACCATGGAAATGGGATTCTTAAAAGATTTTTAGAGAAAGTTCTGGAATATGGCCAATTAGGAAGGAACTTGCCCATTTCTTATCCGAATTTGATGAAATTGAGCATGCACGATGGAAATGGGATTCTTAAATAATTTTTATAAGAAGTTCTGGAATATGGCCATTTAGGAAGGAACTTGGCCATTTTTTATCCGAATTCGATGAAATTGAGCATGCACGATGGAAATGGGATTCTTAAATGATTTTTAGAGGGAGTTCTGGAATATGGCCAATTAGGAAGGAACTTGGCCATTTCTTATCCGAATTTGATGAAATTGAGCATGCACGATGGAAATGGGATTCTTAAATAATTTTTAGAAGAAGTTCTGGAATGTGGCCATTTAGGAAGGAACTTGGCCATTTTTTATCCGAATTCGATGAAATTGAGCATGCACGATGGAAATGGGATTCTTAAATGATTTTTAGAGGGATTTCTGGAATATGGCCAATTAGGAAGGAACTTGGCCATTCCTTATCCGAATTTGATGAAATTGAACATGTACGATCACCATAAATGCCGTATCTTCACTGATTGGGTCCTTCAAATGCATCAAAATGATCCGGATTTTCATCGAAAAATTATCATCAATGATGAGGACTATTTTTTACCTCAGAGGCTATGTTTATAAGCAGAATTGTCGCATTTGTAGTTTAGAAAATCCAAGAATGATTATTGAGAAGCCTCTCCATCCTCAACGTGTCACTGTTTGGGGCGGTTTTGGCCTGGCGGTGTGATAGGACCTTACTTTTTCGAAAATGAGGCTGGTGCAACTGTTAGGGTGAATGGATTGCGCTATACCGAGCTATGATTAATGATTTTTAATGGCCGGAATTGAAAGATATTGATGTGGACGACGTTTATTTTTAGCAAGACGGCGCTACGTGCCACACAAGCAACGAAACAATCGCAATTTTGCAAGAAAAGTTTCCTGACCGTGTTATTTCTCGAAGAGGTGATCACAATTGGCCACCGAGATCTTGTGATTTAACAACTTTCGACTTTTTTTTTGGGGCCCCGTGAAAGATAAGGTCTATGCCAATGCTCAACAATCGATTCAAGATTTCGAAGATTGGAAAGGGATTCGAAAAGGATATGGTGCTCCAAGCGTAGTCGTGGCGGCCATTTGGCTGATATCGTTTTCAAATGTTAATGGCATATTATCTTCCTCTTTACAATGAAATAAACATTTATTGATTCCTCTTAAAAAATACTCCTTTTTTTTAATATCAAAATGAAACCTTTTATTGGAAAATCCTATACATATAAAATAATCGTCCGTTCCGGTGCTGTGATTTTGGGTGACAGTGCTTACCCCCTTAAAGATTGGCTTATCCCACCATTGCGAAGAAATCCGGACGATGCAACAGAGCATAGATTTAATCGTGCTCATAAGCGGACGAGAAGAATAGTGGAAAATAGTTTTGGTTTGTATATGACGATTGCAATTTTTAAAGTTAAATTCAATTTGATTGTTAATAGGAATTCTGAAGGAAAATTTTCCTTGTTTAAATCATATACGGGTGGATCCAACTGTTGCAGGCAAAATCGTGTTAGTATGCTGCATTCTTCACAATGTTGCGATTAAAATGCGCAGCAATGATTTGGTTGATTTTGAGCCGGACGACTACTATGACGACGATGGTGACAGAATTTCTGAAGCTATAAATGGCGATGAGGAAATAAACAATCATGTTCTTCAGAGTTTAGTTCATTTTTTTAATTATTAATTTTATTATTATTTGATTTTTTAAAATAATTAAACATAATATTAAAAATATGAACACGTAGTGTATATCTATATAATATATATAACAATAAAGAATGAAAGAATAATACAATATATATGTAATTATGATTTGGAAATACAACAATTGGAAAGAGAACTAATTATCTAAAAGGTTATTCATGATCTGCTTTAACCGCTGCTAGTCACCTGCTAGTATCAATAGATAGTGGAATTTCCAGTTCTCTTTCCAGTTTTAATATTTCCAATTGGTTTTTGTAAATTTCTGTTTTTAACAATTTTATTTTCAAAGACTTAATTGTCTCTGCTGCTTCTGCTGCTTTATGTTTACTTGTTTTTGATTTTAACCGTTGATTAGGTGAGCCAATAGCTTCAGAAACACCGTCAGCTTCCTAGTCGGTTGATAAATAGCCAAGTTCCCTCCGACTTGGCCATATTCCAGAACTTCATCTAAAAATCATTTTAGAATCCCATTTTCATTGTACCTGTCGATTTTCATCTTAATCGGTTGAAAAATAGCCAAGTTCCATCCGACTTGGCCATATTCCAGAACTTCATCTAAAAATAGTTTTAGAATCCCATTTTCATTGTACCCGTCGATTTTCATCCTAATCGGTTGATAAATAGCCAAGTTCCATCCGGCGTGGCCATATTCCAGAACTTCATCTAAAAATCATTTTAGAATCCCATTTTCATTGTACCCGTCGATTTTCATCCTAATCGGTTGATAAATAGCCAAGTTCCATCCGGCGTGGCCATATTCCAGAACTTCATCTAAAAATCATTTTAGAATCCCATTTTCATTGTACCCGTCGATTTTCATCCTAATCGGTTGATAAATAGCCAAGTTCCATCCGGCGTGGCCATATTCCAGAACTTCATCTAAAAATCATTTTAGAATCCCATTTTCATTGTACCCGTCGATTTTCATCCTAATCGGTTGATAAATAGCCAAGTTCCATCCGGCGTGGCCATATTCCAGAACTTCATCTAAAACTCATTTTAGAATCCCATTTTCATTGTACCCGTCGATTTTCATCCTAATCGGTTGATAAATAGTCAAGTTCCATCCGGCGTGGCCATATTCCAGAACTTCATCTAAAAATCATTTTAGAATCCCATTTTCATTGTACCTGTCGATTTTCATCTTAATCGGTTAAAAAATAGCCAAGTTCCATCCGACTTGGCCATATTCCAGAACTTCATCTAAAAATCATTTTAGAATCCCATTTTCATTGTACCTGTCGATTTACATCCTAATCTGTTGATAAATAGCCAAGTTCCATCCGGATTGGCCATATTCCAGAACTTCATCTAAAGATCATTTTAGAATCCCATTTTCATTGTACCCGTCGATTTTCATCCTAATCGGTTGATAAATAACCAAGTTCCATTATACTCAAGGAACATTACAACTTATCATAAAAATTTGATAATTTGTCATTTGATAAGTTATAGACATTCTTATGTGCAACGCTTATCACTTATCATTATCAAAATTTGATAAGTTTCTAAATTGATAAGTGAGTGATTTTTTTTTACTTTTGGTGAAACACTTATTACTTATCATAATCAAAAAAACTAACTAAGTAGTTGGTGCAATAGGGCCCAGATCACAAAATCTTACATTAATTTGTCACAAAATTTTAGTTAATTTTTGGCACAATAAAAGTTAGTTGACAATTTGGGATATATTTTTGTGAATATTTTGTGACAAAATCCAAGTAATTTTATCGAACAGGAAAACAACATTTTGATCCTATTTGTCAAAAAATTTACGTTATTATTTGTGACAAATTTGTTCCGCAAAATGTTCGTTTCCGGGTGACACTCACCGCCAACCTCACCCACCAATTTTAATCCATTTTGCCACTAATTTTTCCCACATAGCTATTTTCCAACAATTACCATTTTATGTGAAATTTTTATCGTTTTTTCGTAACGCGTTGGTACTCGGGAAACTATTGAGAAATCGCATTTAAATTTTTAATTAAATTGAATTTAATCAGGAATTTTGAATACATTTATTGATTAAAACAGCAACACAATTTTTAATAGAGCTTTATTTGAATATTCGAAAATAATGAAAATTGTGGACAACTAATCATTTTTTTAAGTAATTTTTTAATTTCGGGAACGAATGGTAACACAAACTTAAAAGGTGATTTTTTTAAATATCCTGTTTTTGTATAATTCCACAGAATTAGCAATAGCTGGTACTGAAGAGTTAGAATGGCTTTTCGTGTGTATGAGCTAGAACAAGCAGAGAGAGAAAGATGTTGGTGTGGTTCGCCAAATAATCCAGATACACAAATTAAACCGAATTAATTAATTAGAATTGAAAATTTAAAAGTGGTATGGTTTGCTGTTCGTAACAATAAAGTACAATTATACATTTCAAAAACATCAACCACGAATGGCAGCAATAAAAAATATCCCACATTTTGTACATACAAAAATTGGAAAGAAAGTAGCATTTTATTGAATTGTAAACAAAAATTATTGAGATTTATGAACATAACTAAAAAAAATTCAAATGATTTCATTACGAAATGCAATAAGAAACGAAAAAACCATTCGATAATTTTAGTAACGTTCAGTTGCGAACATTTTCGTAATCCGATTTCAAGAATACCATTTTAGGGACTGACATTTTCATCATCTCTCTCGAAATTTAATTATTTCTTTATTCCTCTCTTCGTTAATTTTGTAATGGTTTCAAGAATACTAATTTATGATTTCACCATTCTATTACGAAAATAGCATTACGAAAATTTTCAGTGCCGACAATTTTCGAAAGGTTTAATTTCTTTGGGTGCGAATACTCGCTTATCCTGATTTCAAAATACCGATTTTCAACAAAATTGCAAAAATAGCCATATTCCAAAACAGAGCCGTAAATGCTTTCAAAAATACCATTTCTATCACACAAATCAAATTTTATCACAATCGGTCAGGAAATGGAGAAGTTTCATCCTACTTGACCGAATTTAAGAATTTATAATCCACCAATCATTCTATAGCTCAACAAATTTATTACCTTTTCCACTATAACGAAGTAATATTCTGTGTTTTTAAATGCTTTATGTTTAGCTGTATTCAATCAGAACCATCTTGATATGAATAGAGCCGGCATGTGAAAAATGAACTTAAAATAAGGGAATAGAAACACTAAAAATTCATTTATTTTCATAGTGTTTATATGAAAAAACGCGATTTCGATTGACGATAAAATATGAATTAAAAGTTAAACCCAGTTAAATCATTTTTTAAGAAATCGCTAACAAACAACTCAATGTCTTACTCATTTAAAACACAGATTCTCAAATTTCCCTATTTTCCAGCAATAATCAAAAGAAAATAAGGGAAATTAAATTAAAAAACATTCTACAACAACAACAATATGTATTATTAAAAAGAGAAAATTCAGTTTAATGACGACATCATATCTCCACATCTAAAACCAATGGTACGAAAAAAGACAACACGTCTCCGCTCAACAATCAAAATTTAAAAAAAATCAAAAAGAGCCAAACAGAATAAATTAAATCAATACAATGAGTGCGAGAAAAACAAAACATCAAAATAATCTAGCATGCTTTGCAAATTCAAAATAACTATAGAAACATATTCGAATTCAAATTGGAATGGAGCCAATGAAAGAGATGATTATTGTTTTGTTTATAAATTTCTAGTTATATTGGTGACGTATAGTATTACAAAAACAACAATATTTTAAATTTTAAAAGTGCCTTATTTTTCATGACGATTTTCACTTAGAAATAAACATTTTCAAGACTCGATTTTTCAATCAAATAATATTACATGTTTCATGAACATTTTCATATAAAAACAAAACAAAAGCTCACATTTCTAATAAACTAAATCTGTCAATGAAAATAAGCGTTTCCCCATATAGTTTCATAGTAAAGAAAAAATTGTTTGTACCTTATTTTAGGCTTAGGCTGGAGTCCAATTCCCGACTTATTTTGTGGAGACTGACTTATTTGAAAGTCTACAATAAGTCATCTCGCGAGGAGACTTATTGTAGACTTTCTTGACTTATTTGGAAAAGTTTCCCCAAAATTATATTTCATAAATTTTTTAATCGTTGTAGCTGTGATAAAATCGTCGTATGGTATTTTTATTTCCTTTCAAAATAAAAATAATATTGGTAATTGTATGAGATTGGACAAAATGCAGTTCAAACTATAAAACCTTTCCAATACACACTCTTCTCATAAGGTGCACTTCCAAATACTTCAGTATTTCTATGTCGTATTCTATGAGTTAGGACTAAAGCCGAATATTCCTGTTTACTAAAAAGCTAGTAACATCAATTGCGCCGGCGATTCTTCATTTTAATGATTAATTTTACGAAAATGTATAATTTATGTTTCGACATAAAACAAAAAAGGATCGCTAATAATTAGACTGTCAATTATTAATGTACGGTTATGTTCAAATAAGTCTCGATTTGAATTGGACCACCAAATGACTTATTTCAAGCCGCCATTTTGAATAAGTCAAATAAGTCGACTTATTTGAAATAAGTCGGGAATTGGACTTCAGCCTTAGTAAAAAATACAGTCGATACTGGAGGCTCTTATTTATACAGTAGGCTCTGATTCAATACGTTTATATTTTTCTTTAAAAGTTCGATTTCATTTTTAAAAAACCTTCTTATATACTAATCCTTGATGGAAGAAAATATATAAAGCGTATTCGATTGGACTGAAGAGTACAACTCTTCACTTCAGTTAATTGAGTTACTCTTCACTTAATTGAGTTACTGAAGAGAAGAGACTGTTCAATTGGTATCCTTCACTTCAGATAAATGTCAAAATAAAAATAAAACAATTTATTTCAGTTTGGCTTGTGTTTAGAAAAAATGTTTCAAAATGTAATTTTCTATTAATTTCTAGTAATTTATTATTAAAAATTATTTGTTTAGGTCGCAAATTCCCAACCAAACAGTCCCCTAAATCAACACTCGAGAACAAAAACAAACGAAATGAAAAAATACAAAAAATAAAAACAAATAACTCATCTGAAGTAACTTCATAAGCAAAATATCACTTCACTTAATCAGTTGCTCAATTTTTAACAGAAGTAAAGAGTTGGCAATCGAACAGTCTCTTCCCTTCTGTTACTTCAGATACAGCTACTACTTCAGTTAATTCAGTCCAATCGAACACGCTTTGAGTATTAGAATTTTGAACTGTAATGACAAATTAGAAATAGTTTTCAAAATTCAAATAGTACTAAGTCTGCCATTTTTGGAGTGAATGTTTCGGTTCCAGCAAAGGTTTATTTTGAAAGTATTTTAAAGGTTTATTTTGTGGAGGGGTTATTAGTGAACTTATACAATTTGATTCAAGCACATAATATAAAAATGGAGAAATATTGTACAGGATATTTTTTGCGATTGGAGATATTCAATTTTTAAAATATAGTTTTTGGTATTTAGGAATTTAGGAATTTAGGAATTTAGGAATTTTGAAAATATGAAAATCTAAGGATTTCAAATTTAAAAATTTGAATTAAGAAATTAAGAAAGTTACAAAAATTTATAAATGTGGAGCATTTCTGAAATTTTATTTGAGATTTAGTTAAGTATCTAGAAATTTGGAATTATTGCTATTAGATAAATGAAAATTTTAAATTTGCATTCTAGTTCAAATTTGATTTGTACCTCGATTAATTGAAAAAGGTGTTGAATAATTAATTTCATATTATCCTGAGCAAGGTCCTTAAAGCAAAACACTTGGCCAGACTCAAATTGGATGAATTTTAGTGAACTTATCGAACATGAGCTTTAAAGGAATAAATATTCACACCATCACTTAGACATTGCAAATTAATTCCATGGTTTTAAAGTGTAATTAGTTAATCACGATTCACGAACCATTTACAAATTAAGTTATAAACACACCCAGTTAAACATAATAACTTCTTCATAATCTTATTTAGGAAATTAAAATTATTTAATTCTCTTCAACTCTACACAGTTATTAAAATTAAATTTTATTAATTGAATTTTAATTCGGTACGTTTACATTTACAGTTATATCGCATATAAACCATTAAATTAAACTCATAAAACTATATACATTTATAATGTTCTTTTTTTTGTTTGTTAATACCACATTATGATCCCGCAAAGTAAAACTCAACCGTACATCCTGTATTTTTGCCTCATTCCGTAAATATCATTCTATATACATCATTCAACCATACATAGTATAATGTAAAATCTAGTTCTCTATATACACATACATATACATACCACTTTGAAATGTAAAATAAAATAAAAATAAAGCTCGACAAATTTGCAGTTGACAAAACATGAATCAGCCCAATAGTGAAACCGTATAGATTCAATATTAAAGTTATACTGTGTACGTATACACACTTTAAGGAACTTCCTTACATTAAAATTCCATATCTTCTACATGACTGAATCCTAATTATTTTGATAAAATTTATATTCGTTTCCTTTTTCCAACAACAACAGCAACAGTACACCAACAACAAAAAATGAGCAGAAGAAAATAGTCATAAAAAAAAATTGTGTGGTTTTGGTTCCTTTTTTTGAGCTCCTCGTCATATTTGTTATATACGTACGTATGTTGACACAACGCATGATCAAAAAATTATTAAACACACACAAATAAACACATTTGAGAAAAATTTGTATTACTGTGTGCACAAGTACATATACATCGGAAAAAAATATTTATTTGAAATATTATTACCTCAGATTGCAATCTGGGCTCAAATATCAACAAACAACAACAATACTAACTAAAACAGTAATAATCCGAATTATCATAATCAAACCAAAAAGGAAAACTAAAGTACAAAACTTTGTGTGAAAAATGAAAAATGAAAAATAAAATTTTTATTTTAAACAGTCTCAAAGCTCTTATACATAATAATTCAGTTTATGTTGATAATTTTTGTATTGTTTAGATTTTCCCTTTTTCACCAAATAAACTCATCAAAATGAAAACATTGGAGTACAGTAGAAATATATACGTGCGTACATTATAATCAAAAGCAACAACTCAACAAATTGTTCTGATGATTGAGTTATATGTGTACGCGCACGATATCTTATTTTGTTGAGAGTTCTGTATGTGAAACATAATCGAATGTAGCATAACTCGTAAAATTGTTTTATATCTTAAATAATTTTTTTTTTTGCTTCACATTTTGTTGCCCATTGTTGTTGTGTACAATTGGTAAAATATAGAATACAACAGTAAAATGATAACATTCCGGATTTTGTTCCATGCGCGCACTCTTCTTTCGAGCTATTTTATTGCGAAATCGAAAAATATACGCGTGGGTGCCAAAAATGATAATGACATTAAAAAATCAAAGGTTATCACGATTAAAGCGCAAACATGTTTCGTTTTCTCGATTTTTTATGTTATTTTTTTTTGCCAAAAGGACATAATGGATTTTCTTGGGTGGTTTCAAAGATATTTATTATTTTTGCACATTTAGCTCTCGGCTGAACAAATAGCTTCAAAATTTTAAGCATCCCAATATTTTCACATATTGTTTACTTTTCTTTACCATTCACATTTATACATATAACTAGCTGAAATATTCAGAATTATTTGGTTGCAAAAATTAATTTTCTTTTAGATAATATCTGAGTCAAAAATGGTTTTTTCAGGGGTGTGCTGGAGGGATTGAAGCAACAGGTGGGTTTTTTGTAGCGGTAAACAGTGGAATCTTTCTGTTTAAAATTAATCCAGCTGAGTGGATCAAATATTTTACCGCCTTCAGACAGTATATTTCGTTTTGTGGGCCTTGAATTCAGCAATACCTCGACCCGAAAAAGTGTCTTTCCTTGGATCATACTGCAGACCTAAACATTCACTGCCTTGTTAATGGCTGAATCTTCGATAGTTTTTAAATGATGTACTGGATTTCCAAGGGAATGTGACCTGTAATGTGACCTGATGTCAACGGGTATTTAGATTGCTCGAATATTTCTACACATTTTGTGGTAAGTTTAATTTTATTGAAAATCAGCTGAACAATAGTCCACAATCTCAGAGCTTTAAAAAATCGAAAATCTGCAATTATGCTCCGATTTCGATTATTGATACCTCTATCAATAGGTGTTGAGATCTGTAATTGGGATGCCAACGGGTATTTAGATTGCTCGAATATTTCTACATATTTTGTGGAAAATTTAATTTTATTAAAAATCAACTGAGCAATAGCCCACAAATTCAGAGCTTTAAAAATCGAAAATGTGCAATTATGCTCCGATTTTGATTATTGATACCTCTGTCAATAGGTGTTGAGACCTGTAATTGGGATGCCAACGGGTATTTAGATTGCTCAATTCTTTCGGCACATTTTGTGAAAAATTTAACTTTATTAAAATTCAACTGAACAATAGCCCACAAATGAAGTGCTTTCAAGTCGAAAATGTGCAATTATGCTCCGATTTCGATGATTGATACCTCTATCAATAGGGGTAGAGACCTGTAATTGTGATGGCAACGGGTATTTAGATAGTTTGAATATTTCTACACATTTTATGGAAAATTTAATTTTATTAAAAATCAACTGAGCAATAGCCCAAAATTGCAGAGCTTAAAAATCGAAAATCTGCAATTATGCTCCGATTTCGATGATTGATACCTGCAGCAATAGATGTTAAGACCTGTAATTGGGATGGCAAAGGGTATTAAGATTGTTCGAATATTTCTACACATTTTGTGGAAAATTTATATTTATTAAAAATCAACTGAGCAATAGCCCACAAATTCAGAGCTTTAAAAATCGAAAATTTGCAATTATGCTCCGATTTCGATGATTGATATCTCTATCAATAGGTGTTGAGACCTGTAATTGTGATAGCAACGGGTATTTAGATTACTCGAATATTTCTACACATTTTGTGGAAAGTTTAATTTTATTGAAAATCAGCTGAACAATAGTCCACAATCTCAGAGCTTTAAAAATCGAAAATCTGCAATTATGATCCGATTTCGATTATTGATACCTCTATCAATAGGTGTTGAGATCTATAATTGGGATGCGAAACGGGTATTTAGATTGCTCGAATATTTCTACACATTTTGTGGAAAGTTTAATTTTATTGAAAATCAGCTGAACAATAGCAGAGCCTTCTAGAGTATAGAGCCATAATCATTATGACGTATTTTTTCGAAGCTTTTTTAGTGGTATAACTTTTCATTAATTTCCATAGGAATCCATAGTAAAAATGGTGTTTTTTAGCTTCAAGTTTTTCAATGAAAACAGCAAAAATGTTACAAAATGTTTATACAAAAGTGTTCTACATATCTTTAGCAGCAATATACAAGAAGCGTATATTGGTATTAAGTAAATATTAATTGCAGAAATTTTAAAATTAAATTATTTCTAAAATATATTTTTCAAAGTTTCATTTTGAAAAATACATCAAAGTTGGCTCTGACGAATTAAAATAATACTTGCTAAATTTATCTTTAGTTTTACTAGTGTACGTTAGATGTCTCAGATTTATACAGAAAAATACGAAAAAGATTGTGTAATCACAAAATTATGACACGTTCTTAAATATTTTATGAATTTGTTTTGCTTTTTTTACAATTTTTGAACTTAAATTTCCCCAGGTGGCGATTTTTGGTACGGTTTTTCAAAATGTTTACTGCCCACTGCCATCTATGTATATTGGCTTAATGCACACGATTTGTAGTAAGCTTTTCTTTATAATTTGACCAGATAGCTGTTGTTATGAACTTTTTTTTATATTTTGGTTTAAATAAATCAATTATTACAAGAAAATGAAAATGATTTACTTAAACGACATTTATATATGTTGAAATTCAAACATTTATAAAAATATTTCAGAAATCATAATTAAGAATTTGTAACGTTTTCAATGACAAATTTGTCTTAAGAAAAAAAGTGATTTCCCATATGTTTTATGTGTTTTACTATGGAAATTTTGATTTTTTCGTCGTTTCTAATTCCCTTAAAAAAGCTTCGTTTTTTAGATTATGGCTTGTATAATCAAGGTTGCTTTGACAATAGTCCACAATCTCAGAGCTTTAAAAATCGAAAATCTGCAATTATGCTCCGATTTCGATTATTGATACCTCTGTCAATAGGTGTTGAGACCTGTAATTGGGATGCCAACGGGTATTTAGATTGCTCGAATATTTCTACACATTTTGTGGAAAATTTAATTTTATTGAAAATCAGCTGAACAATAGTCCACAATCTCAGAGCTTTAAAAATCGAAAATGTGCAATTATGCTCCGATTTCGATTATTGATGCCTCTATCAATAGGTGTAGAGACCTTTAATTGGGATGCCAACGGGTATTTAGATTGCTCGAATATTTCTACACATTTTGTGGAAAATTTAATTTTATTAAAAATCAACTGAGCAATAGCCCACCAATTCAGAGCTTTAAAAATCGAAAATCTGCAATTATGCTCCGATTTCGATTATTGATGCCTCTATCAATAGGTGTAGAGACCTTTAATTGGGATGCCAACGGGTATTTAGATTGCTCGAATATTTCTACACATTTTGTGGAAAATTTAATTTTATTAAAAAACAACTGAGCAATAGCCCACAAATGCAGAGCTTTAAAAATCGAACATGTGCAATTATGCTCCGATTTCGATGATTGATACCTGCAGCAATAGATGTTAAGACCTGTAATTGGGATGGCAACGGGTATTTAGATTGCTCGAATATTTCTACACATTTTGTGGAAAGTTTAATTTTATTGAAAATCAGCTGAACAATAGTCCACAATCTCAGAGCTTTAAAAATCGAAAATGTGCAATTATGCTCCGATTTCGATTATTGATGCCTCTATCAATAGGTGTAGAGACCTTTAATTGGGATGCCAACGGGTATTTAGATTGCTCGAATATTTCTACACATTTTGTGGAAAATTTAATTTTATTAAAAATCAACTGAGCAATAGCCCACCAATTCAGAGCTTTAAAAATCGAAAATCTGCAATTATGCTCCGATTTCGATAATTGATACCTATATCAATAGGTGTAGAGACCTGTAATTGTGATGGCAACGGGTATTTAGATAGTTTGAATATTTCTACCCATTTTATGGAAAATTTAATTTTATTAAAAATCAACTGAGCAATAGCCCACAAATTCAGAGCTTTAAAAATCGAAAATATGCAATTATGCTCCGATTTCGATTATTGATACCTCTGTCAATAGGTGTTGAGACCTTAAATTGGAATGCAAACGGGTATTTAGATTGCTCGAATATTTCTACACATTTTGTGGAAAGTTTAATTTTATTGAAAATCAGCTGAACAATAGTCCACAATCTCAGAGCTTTAAAAATCGAAAATGTGCAATTATGCTCCGATTTCGATTATTGATACCTGCAGCAATAGATGTTAAGACCTGTAATTGGGATGGCAACGGGTATTTAGATTGCTCGAATATTTCTACACATTTTGTGGAAAATTTAGTTTTATTAAAAATCAACTGAGCAATAGCCCACAAATTCAGAGCTTTAAAAATCGAAAATCTGCAATTATGCTCCGATTTCGATAATTGATACCTCTATCAATAGGTGTAGAGACCTGTAATTGTGATGGCAACGGGTATTTAGATAGTTTGAATATTTCTACACATTTTATGGAAAATTTAATTTTATTAAAAATCAACTGAGCAATAGCCCACAAATGCAGAGCTTTAAAAATCGAAAATGTGCAATTATGCTCCGATTTCGATTATTGATACCTGCAGCAATAGATGTTAAGACCTGTAATTGGGATGGCAACGGGTATTTAGATTGCTCGAATATTTCTACACATTTTGTGGAAAATTTAGTTTTATTAAAAATCAACTGAGCAATAGCCCACAAATTCAGAGCTTTAAAAATCGAAAATCTGCAATTATGCTCCGATTTCGATAATTGATACCTCTATCAATAGGTGTAGAGACCTGTAATTGTGATGGCAACGGGTATTTAGATAGTTTGAATATTTCTACACATTTTGTGGAAAATTTAGTTTTATTAAAAATCAACTGAGCAATAGCCCACAAATGCAGAGCTTTAAAAATCGAACATCTGCAATTATGCTCCGATTTCGATAATTGATACCTCTATCAATAGGTGTAGAGACCTGTAATTGTGATGGCAACGGGTATTTAGATAGTTTGAATATTTCTACACATTTTATGGAAAATTTAATTTTATTAAAAATCAACTGAGCAATAGCCCACAAATGCAGAGCTTTAAAAATCGAAAATGTGCAATTATGCTCCGATTTCGATTATTGATACCTGCAGCAATAGATGTTAAGACCTGTAATTGGGATGGCAACGGGTATTTAGATTGCTCGAATATTTCTACACATTTTGTGGAAAATTTAGTTTTATTAAAAATCAACTGAGCAATAGCCCACAAATTCAGAGCTTTAAAAATCGAAAATCTGCAATTATGCTCCGATTTCGATAATTGATACCTCTATCAATAGGTGTAGAGACCTGTAATTGTGATGGCAACGGGTATTTAGATAGTTTGAATATTTCTACACATTTTATGGAAAATTTAATTTTATTAAAAATCAGCTGAGCAATAGCCCACAAATGCAGAGCTTTAAAAATCGAAAATGTGCAATTATGCTCCGATTTCGATTATTGATACCTGCAGCAATAGATGTTAAGACCTGTAATTGGGATGGCAACGGGTATTTAGATTGCTCGAATATTTCTACACATTTTGTGGAAAATTTGTTTTATTAAAAATCAACTGAGCAATCGCCCACAAATTCAGAGCTTTAAAAATCGAAAATCTGCAATTATGCTCCGATTTCGATGATTGATATCTCTATCAATAGGTGTTGAGACCTGTAATTGTGATAGCAACGGGTATTTAGATTACTCGAAAATTTCTACACATTTTGTGGAAAGTTTAATTTTATTGAAAATCAGCTGAACAATAGTCCACAATCTCAGAGCTTTAAAAATCGAAAATCTGCAATTATGATCCGATTTCGTTTATTGATACCTCTATCAATAGGTGTTGAGATCTGTAATTGGGATGCGAAATGGGTATTTAGATTGCTCGAATATTTCTACATATTTTGTGGAAAGTTTAATTTTATTGAAAATCAGCTGAATAATAGTCCACAATCTCAGAGCTTTAAAAATCGAAAATCTGCAATTATGCTCCGATTTCGATTATTGATACCTCTGTCTATAGGTGTTGAGACCTGTAATTGGGATGCCAACGGGTATTTAGATTGCTCGAATATTTCTACACATTTTGTTAAAAATTTAATTTTATTAAAAATCAACTGAGCAATAGCCCACAAATGCAGAGCTTTAAAAATCGAACATGTGCAATTATGCTCCGATTTCGATGATTGATACCTGCAGCAATAGATGTTAAGACCTGTAATTGTGATGGCAACGGGTATTTAGATAGTTTGAATATTTCTACACATTTTGTGGAAAATTTAATTTTATTGAAAATCAACTGAACAATAGCAAAGTAACCTTGATTATACAAGCCATAATCTAAAAAACGAAGCTTTTATAAAGGAATTAGAAACGCGAAAAAAACCAAACTTTTCATAGTAAAACACACAAAACATATGGGAAATCACTTTTTCTCCGAAGACAAATTTGTAAATGAAAACGTTGCAAATTCTCAATTATGATTTCTGAAATATTTTCATAAATGTTTGAATTTCAACATATATAAATGTCGTTTAAGTAAATCGTTCTCATTTTCTTGTAATAATTGGTTTATTTAAACCAAAATATAAAAAAAAGTTCATAACAACAGCATTCTGGTCAAATTAAAAAGAAAAGCTTACTACAAATCGTGTGCATTAAGCCAATATACATAGATGGCAGTGGGCAGTAAACATTTTGAAAAACCGTACCAAAAATCGCCACTTGGGGAAATTTAAGTTCAAAAATTGTAGGAAAAGCAAAACAAATTCTCAAAATATTAAGAACGTATCGTAATTTTGTGATTAAACAATTTTTTTCGTATTTTTCTGTATAAATCTGAGACATCTAACGTACACTAGTAAAACTAAAGATAAATGTAGCAAGTATTATTTTAATTCGTCAGAGCCAACTTTGATGTATTTTTCAAAATGAAAGTTCGAAAAATATATTTTAGAAATAATTTAATTTTAATATTTCTGCAATTAATATTTACTTAATACCAATAAACCCTTCCTGTATATTGTTGCTAAAGATATGTAGAACACTTTTGTATAAAAATTTTGTAACATTTTTGCTTTTTTCAATAAAAAACTTGAAGCTTAAAAACACCATTTTTACTATGGATTCCTATGGAAATTAGTGAAAAGTTATACCACTAAAAAAGCTTCTAAAAAATACGTCATAATGATTATGGCTCTATACTCTAGAAGGCTCTGACAATA
Source organism: Tipula helvola (assembly GCA_963556165.1). Taxonomy (NCBI): domain Eukaryota; kingdom Metazoa; phylum Arthropoda; class Insecta; order Diptera; family Tipulidae; genus Tipula; species Tipula helvola. The sequence continues at coordinate 265,438,342 of OY744482.1, read as the reverse complement.
GTCCACAATCTCAGAGCTTTAAAAATCGAAAATCTGCAATTATGCTCCGATTTCGATTATTGATGCCTCTATCAATAGGTGTAGAGACCTGTAATTGTGATGGCAACGGGTATTTAGATAGTTTGAGTATTTCTACACATTTTGTGGAAAATTTAATTTTATTGAAAATCAGCTGAACAATAGTCCACAATCTCAGAGCTTTAAAAATCGAAAATCTGCAATTATGCTCCGATTTCGATTATTGATGCCTCTATCAATAGGTGTAGAGACCTGTAATTGTGACGGCAACGGGTATTTAGAAAGTTTGAATATTTCTACACATTTTGTGGAAAATTTAGTTTTATTAAAAATCAACTGAGCAATAGCCCACAAATTCAGAGCTTTAAAAATCGAAAATCTGCAATTATGCTCCGATTTCGATGATTGATACCTCTATCAATAGGTGTAGAGACCTGTAATTGTGATGGCAACGGGTATTTAGATAGTTTGAGTATTTCTACACATTTTGTGGAAAATTTAATTTTATTGAAAATCAGCTGAACAATAGTCCACAATCTCAGAGCTTTAAAAATCGAAAATCTGCAATTATGCTCCGATTTCGATTATTGATGCCTCTATCAATAGGTGTAGAGACCTGTAATTGTGACGGCAACGGGTATTTAGATAGTTTGAATATTTCTACACATTTTGTGGAAAATTTAGTTTTATTAAAAATCAACTGAGCAATAGCCCACAAATTCAGAGCTTTAAAAATCGAAAATCTGCAATTATGCTCCGATTTCGATAATTGATACCTCTATCAATAGGTGTAGATACCTGTAATTGTGATGGCAACGGGTATTTAGATAGTTTGAATATTTCTACACATTTTATGGAAAATTTAATTTTATTAAAAATCAGCTGAGCAATAGCCCACAAATGCAGAGCTTTAAAAATCGAAAATGTGCAATTATGCTCCGATTTCGATTATTGATACCTGCAGCAATAGATGTTAAGACCTGTAATTGGGATGGCAACGGGTATTTAGATTGCTCGAATATTTCTACACATTTTGTGGAAAATTTGTTTTATTAAAAATCAACTGAGCAATAGCCCACAAATTCAGAGCTTTAAAAATCGAAAATCTGCAATTATGCTCCGATTTCGATGATTGATATCTCTATCAATAGGTGTTGAGACCTGTAATTGTGATAGCAACGGGTATTTAGATTACTCGAATATTTCTACACATTTTGTGGAAAGTTTAATTTTATTGAAAATCAACTGAACAATAGTCCACAATCTCAGAGCTTTAAAAATCGAAAATCTGCAATTATGATCCGATTTCGATTATTGATACCTCTATCAATAGGTGTTGAGATCTGTAATTGGGATGCGAAATGGGTATTTAGATTGCTCGAATATTTCTACACATTTTGTGGAAAGTTTAATTTTATTGAAAATCAGCTGAACAATAGTCCACAATCTCAGAGCTTTAAAAATCGAAAATCTGCAATTATGCTCCGATTTCGATTATTGATACCTCTGTCTATAGGTGTTGAGACCTGTAATTGGGATGCCAACGGGTATTTAGATTGCTCGAATATTTCTACACATTTTGTGGAAAATTTAATTTTATTAAAAATCAACTGAGCAATAGCCCACAAATTCAGAGCTTTAAAAATCGAAAATCTGCAATTAAGCTCCGATTTCGATAATTGATACCTCTATCAATAGGTGTAGAGACCTGTAATTGTGATGTCAACGGGTATTTAGATAGTTTGAATATTTCTACACATTTTGTGGAAAATTTAATTTTATTAAAAATCAACTGAGCAATAGCCCACAAATTCAGAGCTTTAAAAATCGAAAATCTGCAATTATGCTCCGATTTCGATGATTGATACCTCTATCAATAGGTGTAGAGACCTGTAATTGTGATGGCAACGGGTATTTAGATAGTTTGAGTATTTCTACACATTTTGTGGAAAATTTAATTTTATTGAAAATCAGCTGAACAATAGTCCACAATCTCAGAGCTTTAAAAATCGAAAATCTGCAATTATGCTCCGATTTCGATTATTGATGCCTCTATCAATAGGTGTAGAGACCTGTAATTGTGACGGCAACGGGTATTTAGAAAGTTTGAATATTTCTACACATTTTGTGGAAAATTTAATTTTATTAAAAATCAACTGAGCAATAGCCCACAAATTCAGAGCTTTAAAAATCGAAAATCTGCAATTATGCTCCGATTTCGATGATTGATACCTCTATCAATAGGTGTAGAGACCTGTAATTGTGATGGCAACGGGTATTTAGATTGCTCGAATATTTCTACACATTTTGTGGAAAATTTAGTTTTATTAAAAATCAACTGAGCAATAGCCCACAAATTCAGAGCTTTAAAAATCGAAAATCTGCAATTATGCTCCGATTTCGATAATTGATACCTCTATCAATAGGTGTAGATACCTGTAATTGTGATGGCAACGGGTATTTAGATAGTTTGAATATTTCTACACATTTTATGGAAAATTTAATTTTATTAAAAATCAGCTGAGCAATAGCCCACAAATGCAGAGCTTTAAAAATCGAAAATGTGCAATTATGCTCCGATTTCGATTATTGATACCTGCAGCAATAGATGTTAAGACCTGTAATTGGGATGGCAACGGGTATTTAGATTGCTCGAATATTTCTACACATTTTGTGGAAAATTTGTTTTATTAAAAATCAACTGAGCAATAGCCCACAAATTCAGAGCTTTAAAAATCGAAAATCTGCAATTATGCTCCGATTTCGATGATTGATATCTCTATCAATAGGTGTTGAGACCTGTAATTGTGATAGCAACGGGTATTTAGATTACTCGAATATTTCTACACATTTTGTGGAAAGTTTAATTTTATTGAAAATCAGCTGAACAATAGTCCACAATCTCAGAGCTTTAAAAATCGAAAATCTGCAATTATGATCCGATTTCGATTATTGATACCTCTATCAATAGGTGTTGAGATCTGTAATTGGGATGCGAAATGGGTATTTGGATTGCTCGAATATTTCTACACATTTTGTGGAAAGTTTAATTTTATTGAAAATCAGCTGAACAATAGTCCACAATCTCAGAGCTTTAAAAATCGAAAATCTGCAATTATGCTCCGATTTCGATTATTGATACCTCTGTCTATAGGTGTTGAGACCTGTAATTGGGATGCCAACGGGTATTTAGATTGCTCGAATATTTCTACACATTTTGTGGAAAATTTAATTTTATTAAAAATCAACTGAGCAATAGCCCACAAATGCAGAGCTTTAAAAATCGAACATGTGCAATTATGCTCCGATTTCGATGATTGATACCTGCAGCAATAGATGTTAAGACCTGTAATTGTGATGGCAACGGGTATTTAGATAGTTTGAATATTTCTACACATTTTGTGGAAAATTTAATTTTATTGAAAATCAGCTGAACAATAGTCCACAATCTCAGAGCTTTAAAAATCGAAAATCTGCAATTATGCTCCGATTTCGATTATTGATGCCTCTATCAATAGGTGTAGAGACCTGTAATTGTGATGACAACGGGTATTTAGATAGTTTGAATATTTCTACACATTTTGTGGAAAATTTAATTTTATTGAAAATCAGCTGAACAATAGTCCACAATCTCAGAGCTTTAAAAATCGAAAATCTGCAATTATGCTCCGATTTCGATTATTGATGCCTCTATCAATAGGTGTAGAGACCTGTAATTGTGATGGCAACGGGTATTTAGATTGCTCGAATATTTCTACACATTTTGTGGAAAATTTAATTTTATTAAAAATCAACTGAGCAATAGCCCACAAATTCAGAGCTTTAAAAATCGAAAATCTGCAATTATGCTCCGATTTCGATGATTGATACCTCTATCAATAGGTGTAGAGACCTGTAATTGTGATGGCAACGGGTATTTAGATAGTTGGAGTATTTCTACACATTTTGTGGAAAATTTAATTTTATTGAAAATCAGCTGAACAATAGTCCACAATCTCAGAGCTTTAAAAATCGAAAATCTGCAATTATGCTCCGATTTCGATTATTGATGCCTCTATCAATAGGTGTAGAGACCTGTAATTGTGATGGCAACGGGTATTTAGATTGCTCGAATATTTCTACACATTTTGTGGAAAATTTAATTTTATTAAAAATCAACTGAGCAATAGCCCACAAATTCAGAGCTTTAAAAATCGAAAATCTGCAATTATGCTCCGATTTCGATAATTGATACCTCTATCAATAGGTGTAGAGACCTGTAATTGTGATGTCAACGGGTATTTAGATAGTTTGAATATTTCTACACATTTTGTGGAAAATTTAATTTTATTAAAAATCAACTGAGCAATAGCCCACAAATTCAGAGCTTTAAAAATCGAAAATCTGCAATTATGCTCCGATTTCGATAATTGATACCTCTATCAATAGGTGTAGAGACCTGTAATTGTGATGGCAACGGGTATTTAGATAGTTTGAATATTTCTACACATTTTATGGAAAATTTAATTTTATTGAAAATCAGCTGAACAATAGTCCACAATCTCAGAGCTTTAAAAATCGAAAATCTGCAATTATGCTCCGATTTCGATTATTGATGCCTCTATCAATAGGTGTAGAGACCTGTAATTGTGACGGCAACGGGTATTTAGATAGTTTGAATATTTCTACACATTTTGTGGAAAATTTAATTTTATTAAAAATCAACTGAGCAATAGCCCACAAATTCAGAGCTTTAAAAATCGAAAATCTGCAATTATGCTCCGATTTCGATGATTGATACCTCTATCAATAGGTGTAGAGACCTGTAATTGTGATGGCAACGGGTATTTAGATAGTTTGAGTATTTCTACACATTTTGTGGAAAATTTAATTTTATTGAAAATCAGCTGAACAATAGTCCACAATCTCAGAGCTTTAAAAATCGAAAATCTGCAATTATGCTCCGATTTCGATTATTGATGCCTCTATCAATAGGTGTAGAGACCTGTAATTGTGATGACAACGGGTATTTAGATAGTTTGAATATTTCTACACATTTTGTGGAAAATTTAATTTTATTGAAAATCAGCTGAACAATAGTCCACAATCTCAGAGCTTTAAAAATCGAAAATCTGCAATTATGCTCCGATTTCGATTATTGATGCCTCTATCAATAGGTGTAGAGACCTGTAATTGTGATGGCAACGGGTATTTAGATTGCTCGAATATTTCTACACATTTTGTGGAAAATTTAATTTTATTAAAAATCAACTGAGCAATAGCCCACAAATTCAGAGCTTTAAAAATCGAAAATCTGCAATTATGCTCCGATTTCGATGATTGATACCTCTATCAATAGGTGTAGAGACCTGTAATTGTGATGGCAACGGGTATTTAGATAGTTTGAGTATTTCTACACATTTTGTGGAAAATTTAATTTTATTGAAAATCAGCTGAACAATAGTCCACAATCTCAGAGCTTTAAAAATCGAAAATCTGCAATTATGCTCCGATTTCGATTATTGATGCCTCTATCAATAGGTGTAGAGACCTGTAATTGTGACGGCAACGGGTATTTAGAAAGTTTGAATATTTCTACACATTTTGTGGAAAATTTAATTTTATTAAAAATCAACTGAGCAATAGCCCACAAATTCAGAGCTTTAAAAATCGAAAATCTGCAATTATGCTCCGATTTCGATTATTGATACCTCTATCAATAGGTGTAGAGACCTGTAATTGTGATGGCAACGGATATTTAGATAGTTTGAGTATTTCTACACATTTTGTGGAAAATTTAATTTTATTGAAAATCAGCTGAACAATAGTCCACAATCTCAGAGCTTTAAAAATCGAAAATCTGCAATTATGCTCCGATTTCGATTATTGATGCCTCTATCAATAGGTGTTGAGACCTGTAATTGTGATGACAACGGGTATTTAGATAGTTTGAATATTTCTACACATTTTGTGGAAAATTTAATTTTATTGAAAATCAGCTGAACAATAGTCCACAATCTCAGAGCTTTAAAAATCGAAAATCTGCAATTATGCTCCGATTTCGATTATTGATGCCTCTATCAATAGGTGTAGAGACCTGTAATTGTGACGGCAACGGGTATTTAGATAGTTTGAATATTTCTACACATTTTGTGGAAAATTTAATTTTATTAAAAATCAACTGAGCAATAGCCCACAAATTCAGAGCTTTAAAAATCGAAAATCTGCAATTATGCTCCGATTTCGATGATTGATACCTCTATCAATAGGTGTAGAGACCTGTAATTGTGATGGCAACGGGTATTTAGATAGTTTGAGTATTTCTACACATTTTGTGGAAAATTTAATTTTATTGAAAATCAGCTGAACAATAGTCCACAATCTCAGAGCTTTAAAAATCGAAAATCTGCAATTATGCTCCGATTTCGATTATTGATGCCTCTATCAATAGGTGTAGAGACCTGTAATTGTGACGGCAACGGGTATTTAGAAAGTTTGAATATTTCTACACATTTTGTGGAAAATTTAATTTTATTAAAAATCAACTGAGCAATAGCCCACAAATTCAGAGCTTTAAAAATCGAAAATCTGCAATTATGCTCCGATTTCGATGATTGATACCTCTATCAATAGGTGTAGAGACCTGTAATTGTGATGGCAACGGGTATTTAGATAGTTTGAGTATTTCTACACATTTTGTGGAAAATTTAATTTTATTGAAAATCAGCTGAACAATAGTCCACAATCTCAGAGCTTTAAAAATCGAAAATCTGCAATTATGCTCCGATTTCGATTATTGATGCCTCTATCAATAGGTGTAGAGACCTATAATTGTGATGACAACGGGTATTTAGATAGTTTGAATATTTCTACACATTTTGTGGAAAATTTAATTTTATTGAAAATCAGCTGAACAATAGTCCACAATCTCAGAGCTTTAAAAATCGAAAATCTGCAATTATGCTCCGATTTCGATTATTGATGCCTCTATCAATAGGTGTAGAGACCTGTAATTGTGATGGCAACGGGTATTTAGATTGCTCGAATATTTCTACACATTTTGTGGAAAATTTAATTTTATTAAAAATCAACTGAGCAATAGCCCACAAATTCAGAGCTTTAAAAATCGAAAATCTGCAATTATGCTCCGATTTCGATAATTGATACCTCTATCAATAGGTGTAGAGACCTGTAATTGTGATGTCAACGGGTATTTAGATAGTTTGAATATTTCTACACATTTTGTGGAAAATTTAATTTTATTAAAAATCAACTGAGCAATAGCCCACAAATTCAGAGCTTTAAAAATCGAAAATCTGCAATTATGCTCCGATTTCGATAATTGATACCTCTATCAATAGGTGTAGAGACCTGTAATTGTGATGGCAACGGGTATTTAGATAGTTTGAATATTTCTACACATTTTATGGAAAATTTAATTTTATTGAAAATCAGCTGAACAATAGTCCACAATCTCAGAGCTTTAAAAATCGAAAATCTGCAATTATGCTCCGATTTCGATTATTGATGCCTCTATCAATAGGTGTAGAGACCTGTAATTGTGACGGCAACGGGTATTTAGATAGTTTGAATATTTCTACACATTTTGTGGAAAATTTAATTTTATTAAAAATCAACTGAGCAATAGCCCACAAATTCAGAGCTTTAAAAATCGAAAATCTGCAATTATGCTCCGATTTCGATGATTGATACCTCTATCAATAGGTGTAGAGACCTGTAATTGTGATGGCAACGGGTATTTAGATAGTTTGAGTATTTCTACACATTTTGTGGAAAATTTAATTTTATTGAAAATCAGCTGAACAATAGTCCACAATCTCAGAGCTTTAAAAATCGAAAATCTGCAATTATGCTCCGATTTCGATTATTGATGCCTCTATCAATAGGTGTAGAGACCTGTAATTGTGACGGCAACGGGTATTTAGATAGTTTGAATATTTCTACACATTTTGTGGAAAATTTAATTTTATTGAAAATCAGCTGAACAATAGTCCACAATCTCAGAGCTTTAAAAATCGAAAATCTGCAATTATGCTCCGATTTCGATTATTGATGCCTCTATCAATAGGTGTAGAGACCTGTAATTGTGATGACAACGGGTATTTAGATAGTTTGAATATTTCTACACATTTTGTGGAAAATTTAATTTTATTGAAAATCAGCTGAACAATAGTCCACAATCTCAGAGCTTTAAAAATCGAAAATCTGCAATTATGCTCCGATTTCGATTATTGATGCCTCTATCAATAGGTGTAGAGACCTGTAATTGTGATGGCAACGGGTATTTAGATTGCTCGAATATTTCTACACATTTTGTGGAAAATTTAATTTTATTAAAAATCAACTGAGCAATAGCCCACAAATTCAGAGCTTTAAAAATCGAAAATCTGCAATTATGCTCCGATTTCGATAATTGATACCTCTATCAATAGGTGTAGAGACCTGTAATTGTGATGGCAACGGGTATTTAGATAGTTTGAATATTTCTACACATTTTATGGAAAATTTAATTTTATTGAAAATCAGCTGAACAATAGTCCACAATCTCAGAGCTTTAAAAATCGAAAATCTGCAATTATGCTCCGATTTCGATTATTGATGCCTCTATCAATAGGTGTAGAGACCTGTAATTGTGACGGCAACGGGTATTTAGATAGTTTGAATATTTCTACACATTTTGTGGAAAATTTAATTTTATTAAAAATCAACTGAGCAATAGCCCACAAATTCAGAGCTTTAAAAATCGAAAATCTGCAATTATGCTCCGATTTCGATGATTGATACCTCTATCAATAGGTGTAGAGACCTGTAATTGTGATGGCAACGGGTATTTAGATTGCTCGAATATTTCTACACATTTTGTGGAAAATTTAATTTTATTAAAAATCAACTGAGCAATAGCCCACAAATTCAGAGCTTTAAAAATCGAAAATCTGCAATTATGCTCCGATTTCGATGATTGATACCTCTATCAATAGGTGTAGAGACCTGTAATTGTGATGGCAACGGGTATTTAGATAGTTTGAGTATTTCTACACATTTTGTGGAAAATTTAATTTTATTGAAAATCAGTTGAACAATAGTCCACAATCTCAGAGCTTTAAAAATCGAAAATCTGCAATTATGCTCCGATTTCGATTATTGATGCCTCTATCAATAGGTGTAGAGACCTGTAATTGTGACGGCAACGGGTATTTAGATAGTTTGAATATTTCTACACATTTTGTGGAAAATTTAATTTTATTAAAAATCAACTGAGCAATAGCCCACAAATTCAGAGCTTTAAAAATCGAAAATCTGCAATTATGCTCCGATTTCGATGATTGATACCTCTATCAATAGGTGTAGAGACCTGTAATTGTGATGGCAACGGATATTTAGATTGCTCGAATATTTCTACACATTTTGTGGAAAATTTAATTTTATTAAAAATCAACTGAGCAATAGCCCACAAATTCAGAGCTTTAAAAATCGAAAATCTGCAATTATGCTCCGATTTCGATAATTGATACCTCTATCAATAGGTGTAGAGACCTGTAATTGTGATGGCAACGGGTATTTAGATAGTTTGAATATTTCTACACATTTTGTGGAAAATTTAATTTTATTAAAAATCAACTGAGCAATAGCCCACAAATTCAAAGCTTTAAAAATCGAAAATCTGCAATTATGCTCCGATTTCGATGATTGATACCTCTATCAATAGGTGTAGAGACCTGTAATTGTGATGGCAACGGGTATTTAGATAGTTTGAATATTTCTACACATTTTGTGGAAAATTTAATTTTATTGAAAATCAGCTGAACAATAGTCCACAATCTCAGAGCTTTAAAAATCGAAAATCTGCAATTATGCTCCGATTTCGATTATTGATGCCTCTATCAATAGGTGTAGAGACCTGTAATTGTGATGGCAACGGGTATTTAGATAGTTTGAATATTTCTACACATTTTGTGGAAAATTTAATTTTATTGAAAATCAACTGAGCAATAGCCCACAAATTCAGAGCTTTAAAAATCGAAAATCTGCAATTATGCTCCGATTTCGATGATTGATACCTCTATCAATAGGTGTAGAGACCTGTAATTGTGATGGCAACGGGTATTTAGATTGCTCGAATATTTCTACACATTTTGTGGAAAATTTAATTTTATTAAAAATCAACTGAGCAATAGCCCACAAATTCAGAGCTTTAAAAATCGAAAATCTGCAATTATGCTCCGATTTCGATGATTGATACCTCTATCAATAGGTGTAGAGACCTGTAATTGTGATGGCAACGAGTATTTAGATAGTTTGAATATTTCTACACATTTTGTGGAAAATTTAATTTTATTAAAAATCAACTGAGCAATAGCCCACAAATTCAGAGCTTTAAAAATCGAAAATCTGCAATTATGCTCCGATTTCGATGATTGATACCTCTATCAATAGGTGTAGAGACCTGTAATTGTGATGGCAACGGGTATTTAGATTGCTCGAATATTTCTACACATTTTGTGGAAAGTTTAATTTTATTGAAAATCAGCTGAACAATAGTCCACAATCTCAGAGCTTTAAAAATCGAAAATGTGCAATTATGCTCCGATTTCGATTATTGATGCCTCTATCAATAGGTGTTGAGACCTTGTATTGGGATGGCAACGGGTATTTAGATTGCTCGAATATTTCTACACATTTTGTGGAAAATTTAATTTTATTGAAAATCAGCTGAACAATAGTCCACAATCTCAGAGCTTTAAAAATAGAAAATCTGCAATTATGCTCCGATTTCGATTATTGATGCCTCTATCAATAGGTGTAGAGACCTGTAATTGTGATGGCAACGGGTATTTAGATAGTTTGAATATTTCTACACATTTTGTGGAAAATTTAATTTTATTAAAAATCAACTGAGCAATAGCCCACAAATTCAGAGCTTTAAAAATCGAAAATCTGCAATTATGCTCCGATTTCGATGATTAATACCTCTATCAATAGGTGTAGAGACCTGTAATTGTGATGGCAACGGGTATTTAGATAGTTTGAATATTTCTACACATTTTGTGGAAAATTTAATTTTATTAAAAATCAACTGAGCAATAGCCCACAAATTCAGAGCTTTAAAAATCGAAAATCTGCAATTATGCTCCGATTTCGATAATTGATACCTCTATCAATAGGTGTAGAGACCTGTAATTGTGATGGCAACGGGTATTTAGATAGTTTGAATATTTCTACACATTTTGTGGAAAATTTAATTTTATTGAAAATCAGTTGAACAATAGTCCACAATTCAGAGCTTTAAAAATCGAAAATCTGCAATTATGCTCCGATTTCGATGATTGATGCCTCTATCAATAGATGTAGAGACCTGTAATTGTGATGGCAACGGGTATTTAGATAGTTTGAATATTTCTACACATTTTGTGGAAAATTTAATTTTATTAAAAATCAACTGAGCAATAGCCCACAAATTCAGAGCTTTAAAAATCGAAAACTGCAATTATGCTCCGATTTCGATGATTGATACCTCTATCAATAGGTGTAGAGACCTGTAATTGTGATGGCAACGGGTATTTAGATAGTTTGAGTATTTCTACACATTTTGTGGAAAATTTAATTTTATTGAAAATCAGTTGAACAATAGCCCACAATCTCAGAGCTTTAAAAATCGAAAATCTGCAATTATGCTCCGATTTCGATGATTGATGCCTCTATCAATAGGTGTAGAGACCTGTAATTGTGATGGCAACGGGTATTTAGATAGTTTGAATATTTCTACACATTTTGTGGAAAATTTAATTTTAATTAAAATCAACTGAGCAATAGCCCACAAATTCAGAGCTTAAAAATCGAAAATCTGCAATTATGCTCCGATTTCGATGATTGATACCTCTATCAATAGGTGTAGAGACCTGTAATTGTGATGGCAACGGGTATTTAGACTGCTCGAATATTTCTACACATTTTGTGGAAAATTTAATTTTATTAAAAATCAACTGAGCAATAGCCCACAAATTCAGAGCTTTAAAAATCGAAAATCTGCAATTATGCTCCGATTTCGATAATTGATACCTCTATCAATTGGTGTAGAGACCTGTAATTGTGATGGCAACGGGTATTTAGATAGTTTGAATATTTCTACACATTTTGTGGAAAATTTAATTTTATTAAAAATCAACTGAGCAATAGCCCACAAATTCAAAGCTTTAAAAATCGAAAATTTGCAATTATGCTCCGATTTCGATGATTGATACCTCTATCAATAGGTGTAGAGACCTGTAATTGTGATGGCAACGGGTATTTAGATAGTTTGAATATTTCTACACATTTTGTGGAAAATTTAATTTTATTAAAAATCAACTGAGCAATAGCCCACAAATTCAGAGCTTTAAAAATCGAAAATCTGCAATTATGGTCCGATTTCGATGATTGATACCTCTATCAATAGGTGTAGAGACCTGTAATTGTGATGGCAACGGGTATTTAGATTGCTCGAATATTTCTACACATTTTGTGGAAAATTTAATTTTATTAAAAATCAACTGAGCAATAGCCCACAAATTCAGAGCTTTAAAAATCGAAAATCTGCAATTATGCTCCGATTTCGATGATTGATACCTCTATCAATAGGTGTAGAGACCTGTAATTGTGATGGCAACGGGTATTTAGATTGCTCGAATATTTCTACACATTTTGTGGAAAGTTTAATTTTATTGAAAATCAGCTGAACAATAGTCCACAATCTCAGAGCTTTAAAAATCGAAAATGTGCAATTATGCTCCGATTTCGATTATTGATGCCTCTATCAATAGGTGTTGAGACCTTGTATTGGGATGCCAACGGGTATTTAGATTGCTCGAATATTTCTACACATTTTGTGGAAAATTTAATTTTATTGAAAATCAGCTGAACAATAGTCCACAATCTCAGAGCTTTAAAAATCGAAAATCTGCAATTATGCTCCGATTTCGATTATTGATGCCTCTATCAATAGGTGTAGAGACCTGTAATTGTGATGGCAACGGGTATTTAGATAGTTTGAATATTTCTACACATTTTGTGGAAAATTTAATTTTATTAAAAATCAACTGAGCAATAGCCCACAAATTCAGAGCTTTAAAAATCGAAAATCTGCAATTATGCTCCGATTTCGATGATTAATACCTCTATCAATAGGTGTAGAGACCTGTAATTGTGATGGCAACGGGTATTTAGATAGTTTGAATATTTCTACACATTTTGTGGAAAATTTAATTTTATTAAAAATCAACTGAGCAATAGCCCACAAATTCAGAGCTTTAAAAATCGAAAATCTGCAATTATGCTCCGATTTCGATAATTGATACCTCTATCAATAGGTGTAGAGACCTGTAATTGTGATGGCAACGGGTATTTAGATAGTTTGAATATTTCTACACATTTTGTGGAAAATTTAATTTTATTGAAAATCAGTTGAACAATAGTCCACAATTCAGAGCTTTAAAAATCGAAAATCTGCAATTATGCTCCGATTTCGATGATTGATGCCTCTATCAATAGATGTAGAGACCTGTAATTGTGATGGCAACGGGTATTTAGATAGTTTGAATATTTCTACACATTTTGTGGAAAATTTAATTTTATTAAAAATCAACTGAGCAATAGCCCACAAATGTCAGAGCTTTAAAAATCGAAAACTGCAATTATGCTCCGATTTCGATGATTGATACCTCTATCAATAGGTGTAGAGACCTGTAATTGTGATGGCAACGGGTATTTAGATAGTTTGAGTATTTCTACACATTTTGTGGAAAATTTAATTTTATTAAAAATCAACTGAGCAATAGCCCACAAATTCAGAGCTTAAAAATCGAAAATCTGCAATTATGCTCCGATTTCGATTATTGATGCCTCTATCAATAGGTGTAGAGACCTGTAATTGTGATGGCAACGGGTATTTAGATAGTTTGAATATTTCTACACATTTTGTGGAAAATTTAATTTTATTAAAAATCAACTGAGCAATAGCCCACAAATTCAGAGCTTTAAAAATCGAAAATCTGCAATTATGCTCCGATTTCGATGATTAATACCTCTATCAATAGGTGTAGAGACCTGTAATTGTGATGGCAACGGGTATTTAGATAGTTTGAATATTTCTACACATTTTGTGGAAAATTTAATTTTATTAAAAATCAACTGAGCAATAGCCCACAAATTCAGAGCTTTAAAAATCGAAAATCTGCAATTATGCTCCGATTTCGATAATTGATACCTCTATCAATAGGTGTAGAGACCTGTAATTGTGATGGCAACGGGTATTTAGATAGTTTGAATATTTCTACACATTTTGTGGAAAATTTAATTTTATTGAAAATCAGTTGAACAATAGTCCACAATTCAGAGCTTTAAAAATCGAAAATCTGCAATTATGCTCCGATTTCGATGATTGATGCCTCTATCAATAGATGTAGAGACCTGTAATTGTGATGGCAACGGGTATTTAGATAGTTTGAATATTTCTACACATTTTGTGGAAAATTTAATTTTATTAAAAATCAACTGAGCAATAGCCCACAAATTCAGAGCTTTAAAAATCGAAAACTGCAATTATGCTCCGATTTCGATGATTGATACCTCTATCAATAGGTGTAGAGACCTGTAATTGTGATGGCAACGGGTATTTAGACTGCTCGAATATTTCTACACATTTTGTGGAAAATTTAATTTTATTAAAAATCAACTGAGCAATAGCCCACAATTCAGAGCTTTAAAAATCGAAAATCTGCAATTATGCTCCGATTTCGATGATTGATGCCTCTATCAATAGGTGTAGAGACCTGTAATTGTGATGGCAACGGGTATTTAGATAGTTTGAATATTTCTACACATTTTGTGGAAAATTTAATTTTATTAAAAATCAACTGAGCAATAGCCCACAAATTCAGAGCTTAAAAATCGAAAATCTGCAATTATGCTCCGATTTCGATGATTGATACCTCTATCAATAGGTGTAGAGACCTGTAATTGTGATGGCAACGGGTATTTAGACTGCTCGAATATTTCTACACATTTTGTGGAAAATTTAATTTTATTAAAAATCAACTGAGCAATAGCCCACAATTCAGAGCTTTAAAAATCGAAAATCTGCAATTATGCTCCGATTTCGATAATTGATACCTCTATCAATTGGTGTAGAGACCTGTAATTGTGATGGCAACGGGTATTTAGATAGTTTGAATATTTCTACACATTTTGTGGAAAATTTAATTTTATTAAAAATCAACTGAGCAATAGCCCACAAATTCAAAGCTTTAAAAATCGAAAATTTGCAATTATGCTCCGATTTCGATGATTGATACCTCTATCAATAGGTGTAGAGACCTGTAATTGTGATGGCAACGGGTATTTAGATAGTTTGAATATTTCTACACATTTTGTGGAAAATTTAATTTTATTAAAAATCAACTGAGCAATAGCCCACAAATTCAGAGCTTTAAAAATCGAAAATCTGCAATTATGGTCCGATTTCGATGATTGATACCTCTATCAATAGGTGTAGAGACCTGTAATTGTGATGGCAACGGGTATTTAGATTGCTCGAATATTTCTACACATTTTGTGGAAAATTTAATTTTATTAAAAATCAACTGAGCAATAGCCCACAAATTCAGAGCTTTAAAAATCGAAAATCTGCGATTATGCTCCGATTTCGATGATTGATACCTCTATCAATAGGTGTAGAGACCTGTAATTGTGATGGCAACGAGTATTTAGATAGTTTGAATATTTCTACACATTTTGTGGAAAATTTAATTTTATTAAAAATCAACTGAGCAATAGCCCACAAATTCAGAGCTTTAAAAATAGAAAATCTGCGATTATGCTCCGATTTCGATGATTGATACCTCTATCAATAGGTGTAGAGACCTGTAATTGTGATGGCAACGAGTATTTAGATAGTTTGAATATTTCTACACATTTTGTGGAAAATTTAATTTTATTAAAAATCAACTGAGCAATAGCCCACAAATTCAGAGCTTTAAAAATCGAAAATCTGCGATTATGCTCCGATTTCGATGATTGATACCTCTATCAATAGGTGTAGAGACCTGTAATTGTGATGGCAACGGGTATTTAGATTGCTCGAATATTTCTACACATTTTGTGGAAAGTTTAATTTTATTGAAAATCAGCTGAACAATAGTCCACAATCTCAGAGCTTTAAAAATCGAAAATGTGCAATTATGCTCCGATTTCGATTATTGATGCCTCTATCAATAGGTGTTGAGACCTTTAATTGGGATGCCAACGGGTATTTAGATTGCTCGAATATTTCTACACATTTTGTGGAAAATTTAATTTTATTGAAAATCAGCTGAACAATAGTCCACAATCTCAGAGCTTTAAAAATCGAAAATCTGCAATTATGCTCCGATTTCGATTATTGATGCCTCTATCAATAGGTGTAGAGACCTGTAATTGTGATGGCAACGGGTATTTAGATAGTTTGAATATTTCTACACATTTTGTGGAAAATTTAATTTTATTAAAAATCAACTGAGCAATAGCCCACAAATTCAGAGCTTTAAAAATCGAAAATCTGCAATTATGTTTCGATTTCGATGATTGATACCTCTATCAATAGGTGTAGAGACCTGTAATTGTGATGGCAACGGGTATTTAGATTGCTCGAATATTTCTACACATTTTGTGGAAAATTTAATTTTATTAAAAATCAACTGAGCAATAGCCCACAAATTCAGAGCTTTAAAAATCGAAAATCTGCGATTATGCTCCGATTTCGATGATTGATACCTCTATCAATAGGTGTAGAGACCTGTAATTGTGATGGCAACGAGTATTTAGATAGTTTGAATATTTCTACACATTTTGTGGAAAATTTAATTTTATTAAAAATCAACTGAGCAATAGCCCACAAATTCAGAGCTTTAAAAATAGAAAATCTGCGATTATGCTCCGATTTCGATGATTGATACCTCTATCAATAGGTGTAGAGACCTGTAATTGTGATGGCAACGAGTATTTAGATAGTTTGAATATTTCTACACATTTTGTGGAAAATTTAATTTTATTAAAAATCAACTGAGCAATAGCCCACAAATTCAGAGCTTTAAAAATCGAAAATCTGCGATTATGCTCCGATTTCGATGATTGATACCTCTATCAATAGGTGTAGAGACCTGTAATTGTGATGGCAACGGGTATTTAGATTGCTCGAATATTTCTACACATTTTGTGGAAAGTTTAATTTTATTGAAAATCAGCTGAACAATAGTCCACAATCTCAGAGCTTTAAAAATCGAAAATGTGCAATTATGCTCCGATTTCGATTATTGATGCCTCTATCAATAGGTGTTGAGACCTTTAATTGGGATGCCAACGGGTATTTAGATTGCTCGAATATTTCTACACATTTTGTGGAAAATTTAATTTTATTGAAAATCAGCTGAACAATAGTCCACAATCTCAGAGCTTTAAAAATCGAAAATCTGTAATTATGCTCCGATTTCGATTATTGATGCCTCTATCAATAGGTGTAGAGACCTGTAATTGTGATGGCAACGGGTATTTAGATAGTTTGAATATTTCTACACATTTTGTGGAAAATTTAATTTGATTAAAAATCAACTGAGCAATAGCCCACAAATTCAGAGCTTTAAAAATCGAAAATGTGCAATTATGCTCCGATTTCGATTATTGATGCCTCTATCAATAGGTGTTGAGACCTGTAATTGTGATGGCAACGGGTATTTAGATAGTTTGAATATTTCTACACATTTTGTGGAAAATTTAATTTTATTAAAAATCAACTGAGCAATAGCCCACAAATTCAGAGCTTTAAAAATCGAAAATCTGCAATTATGCTCCGATTTCGATGATTGATACCTCTATCAATAGGTGTAGAGACCTGTAATTGTGATGGCAACGGGTATTTAGATAGTTTGAATATTTCTACACATTTTATGGAAAATTTAATTTTATTGAAAATCAGCTGAACAATAGTCCACAATCTCAGAGCTTTAAAAATCGAAAATCTGCAATTATGCTCCGATTTCGATTATTGATGCCTCTATCAATAGGTGTAGAGACCTGTAATTGTGATGGCAACGGGTATTTAGATAGTTTGAATATTTCTACACATTTTGTGGAAAATTTAATTTTATTAAAAATCAACTGAGCAATAGCCCACAAATTCAGAGCTTTAAAAATCGAAAATCTGCAATTATGCTCCGATTTCGATGATTGATACCTCTATCAATAGGTGTAGAGACCTGTAATTGTGATGGCAACGGGTATTTAGATTGTTCGAATATTTCTACACATTTTGTGGAAAATTTAATTTTATTAAAAATCAACTGAGCAATAGCCCACAAATTCAGAGCTTTAAAAATCGAAAATCTGCAATTATGCTCCGATTTCGATAATTGATACCTCTATCAATAGGTGTAGAGACCTGTAATTGTGATGGCAACGGGTATTTAGATAGTTTGAATATTTCTACATATTTTGTGGAAAATTTAATTTTATTAAAAATCAACTGAGCAATAGCCCACAAATTCAAAGCTTTAAAAATCGAAAATCTGCAATTATGCTCCGATTTTGATGATTGATACCTCTATCAATAGGTGTAGAGACCTGTAATTGTGATGGCAATGGGTATTTAGATAGTTTGAATATTTCTACACATTTTGTGGAAAATTTAATTTTATTGAAAATCAGCTGAACAATAGTCTACAATCTCAGAGCTTTAAAAATCGAAAATCTGCAATTATGCTCCGATTTCGATTATTGATGCCTCTATCAATAGGTGTAGAGATTTGTAATATTGATGGCAACGGGTATTTAGATAGTTTGACTATTTCTACACATTTTGTGGAAAATTTAATTTTATTAAAAATCAACTGAGCAATAGCCCACAAATTCAGAGCTTTAAAAATCGAAAATGTGCAATTATGCTCCGATTTCGATTATTGATGCCTCTATCAATAGGTGTTGAGACCTTTAATTGGGATGCCAACGGGTATTTAGATTGCTCGAATATTTCTACATATTTTGTGGAAAGTATAATTTTATTGAAAATCAGCTGAACAATAGTCCACAATCTCAGAGCTTTAAAAATCGAAAATCTGCAATTATGCTCCGATTTCGATTATTGATGCCTCTATCAATAGGTGTAGAGACCTGTAATTGTGATGGCAACGGGTATTTAGATAGTTTGAATATTTCTACACATTTTGTGGAAAATTTAATTTTATTAAAAATCAACTGAGCAATAGCCCACAAATTCAGAGCTTTAAAAATCGAAAATCTGCAATTATGCTCCGATTTCGATGATTGATACCTCTATCAATAGGTGTAGAGACCTGTAATTGTGATGGCAACGGGTATTTAGATTGCTCGAATATTTCTACACATTTTGTGGAAAATTTAATTTTATTAAAAATCAACTGAGCAATAGCCCACAAATTCAGAGCTTTAAAAATCGAAAATCTGCAATTATGCTCCGATTTCGATGATTGATACCTCTATCAATAGGTGTAGAGACCTGTAATTGTGATGACAACGGGTATTTAGATTGCTCGAATATTTCTACACATTTTGTGGAAAATTAAATTTTATTAAAAATCAACTGAGCAATAGCCCACAAATTCAGAGCTTTAAAAATCGAAAATCTGCAATTATGCTCCGATTTCGATAATTGATACCTCTATCAATAGGTGTAGAGACCTGTAATTGTGATGGCAACGGGTATTTAGATAGCTCGAATATTTCTACACATTTTGTGGAAAATTTAATTTTATTAAAAATCAACTGAGCAATAGCCCACAAATTCAGAGCTTTAAAAATCGAAAATCTGCAATTATGCTCCGATTTCGATGATTAATATCTCTATCAATAGGTGTAGAGACCTGTAATTGTGATGGCAACGAGTATTTAGATAGTTTGAATATTTCTACACATTTTGTGGAAAATTTAATTTTATTAAAAATCAACTGAGCAATAGCTCACAAATTCAGTGCTTTAAAAATAGAAAATCTGCAATTATGCTCCGATTTCGATAATTGATACCTCTATCAATAGGTGTAGAGACCTGTAATTGTGATGGAAACGGGTATTTAGATTGCTCGAATATTTCTACACATTTTGTGGAAAATTTAATTTTATTAAAAATCAACTGAGCAATAGCCCACAAATTCAGAGCTTTAAAAATCGAAAATCTGCAATTATGCTCCGATTTCGATGATTGATACCTCTATCAATAGGTGTAGAGACCTGTAATTGTGATAACAACGGGTATTTAGATTGCTCGAATATTTCTACACATTTTGTGGAAAATTTAATTTTATTAAAAATCAACTGAGCAATAGCCCACAAATTCAGAGCTTTAAAAATCGAAAATCTGCAATTATGCTCCGATTTCGATGATTGATACCTCTATCAATAGGTGTAGAGACCTGTAATTGTGATGGCAACGGGTATTTAGATTGCTCGAATATTTCTACACATTTTGTGGAAAATTTAATTTTATTAAAAATCAACTGAGCAATAGCCCACAAATTCAGAGCTTTAAAAATCGAAAATCTGCAATTATGCTCCGATTTCGATGATTGATACCTCTATCAATAGGTGTAGAGACCTGTAATTGTGATGACAACGGGTATTTAGATTGCTCGAATATTTCTACACATTTTGTGGAAAATTAAATTTTATTAAAAATCAACTGAGCAATAGCCCACAAATTCAGAGCTTTAAAAATCGAAAATCTGCAATTATGCTCCGATTTCGATAATTGATACCTCTATCAATAGGTGTAGAGACCTGTAATTGTGATGGCAACGGGTATTTAGATAGCTCGAATATTTCTACACATTTTGTGGAAAATTTAATTTTATTAAAAATCAACTGAGCAATAGCCCACAAATTCAGAGCTTTAAAAATCGAAAATCTGCAATTATGCTCCGATTTCGATGATTAATATCTCTATCAATAGGTGTAGAGACCTGTAATTGTGATGGCAACGAGTATTTAGATAGTTTGAATATTTCTACACATTTTGTGGAAAATTTAATTTTATTAAAAATCAACTGAGCAATAGCTCACAAATTCAGTGCTTTAAAAATAGAAAATCTGCAATTATGCTCCGATTTCGATAATTGATACCTCTATCAATAGGTGTAGAGACCTGTAATTGTGATGGCAACGGGTATTTAGATTGCTCGAATATTTCTACACATTTTGTGGAAAATTTAATTTTATTAAAAATCAACTGAGCAATAGCCCACAAATTCAGAGCTTTAAAAATCGAAAATCTGCAATTATGCTCCGATTTCGATAATTGATACCTCTATCAATAGGTGTAGAGACCTGTAATTGTGATGGCAACGGGTATTTAGATAGTTTGAATATTTCTACACATTTTGTGGAAAATTTAATTTTATTGAAAATCAGCTGAACAATAGTCCACAATCTCAGAGCTTTAAAAATCGAAAATCTGCAATTATGTTCCGATTTCGATTATTGATGCCTCTATCAATAGGTGTAGAGACCTGTAATTGTGATGGCAACGGGTATTTAGATAGTTTGAATATTTCTACACATTTTGTGGAAAATTTAATTTTATTAAAAATCAACTGTGCAATAGCCCACAAATTCAGAGCTTTAAAAATCGAAAATCTGCAATTATGCTCCGATTTCGATGATTGATACCTCTATCAATAGGTGTAGAGACCTGTAATTGTGATGACAACGGGTATTTAGATTGCTCGAATATTTCTACACATTTTGTGGAAAATTTAATTTTATTAAAAATCAACTGAGCAATAGCCCACAAATTCAGAGCTTTAAAAATCGAAAATCTGCAATTATGCTCCGATTTCGATAATTGATACCTCTATCAATAGGTGTAGAGACCTGTAATTGTGATGGCAACGGGTATTTAGATAGCTCGAATATTTCTACACATTTTGTGGAAAATTTAATTTTATTAAAAATCAACTGATCAATAGCCCACAAATTCAGAGCTTTAAAAATCGAAAATCTGCAATTATGCTCCGATTTCGATGATTAATATCTCTATCAATAGGTGTAGAGACCTGTAATTGTGATGGCAACGGGTATTTAGATTGCTCGAATATTTCTACACATTTTGTGGAAAGTTTAATTTTATTGAAAATCAGCTGAACAATAGTCCACAATCTCAGAGCTTTAAAAATCGAAAATCTGCAATTATGCTCCGATTTCGATTATTGATGGAATGCCAACGGGTATTTAGATTGCTCGAATATTTCTACACATTTTGTGGAAAGTTTAATTTTATTGAAAATCAGCTGAACAATAGTCCACAAATTCAGAGCTTTAAAAATCGAAAATGTGCAATTATGCTCCGATTTCGATTATTGATGCCTCTATCAATAGGTGTAGAGACCTGTAATTGTGATGGCAACGGGTATTTAGATAGTTTGAATATTTCTACACATTTTGTGGAAAATTTAATTTTATTAAAAATCAACTGAGCAATAGCCCACAAATTCAGAGCTTTAAAAATCGAAAATCTGCAATTATGCTCCGATTTCGATGATTGATACCTCTATCAATAGGTGTAGAGACCTGTAATTGTGATGGCAACGGGTATTTAGATAGTTTGAATATTTCTACAAATTTTATGGAAAATTTAATTTTATTAAAAATCAACTGAACAATAGCCCACAAATTCATAGCTTTGAAAATCGAAAATCTGCAATTAAGCTCCGATTTCGATGATTGATGCCTCTATCAATAGGTGTTGAGACCTTTAATTGGGATGCCAACGGGTATTTAGATTGCTCGAATATTTCTACACATTTTGTGGAAAGTTTAATTTTATTGAAAATCAGCTGAACAATAGTCCACAATCTCAGAGCTTTAAAAATCGAAAATCTGCAATTATGCTCCGATTTCGATTATTGATGGAATGCCAACGGGTATTTAGATTGCTCGAATATTTCTACACATTTTGTGGAAAGTTTAATTTTATTGAAAATCAGCTGAACAATAGTCCACAAATTCAGAGCTTTAAAAATCGAAAATGTGCAATTATGCTCCGATTTCGATTATTGATGCCTCTATCAATAGGTGTAGAGACCTGTAATTGTGATGGCAACGGGTATTTAGATAGTTTGAATATTTCTACACATTTTGTGGAAAATTTAATTTTATTAAAAATCAACTGAGCAATAGCCCACAAATTCAGAGCTTTAAAAATCGAAAATCTGCAATTATGCTCCGATTTCGATGATTGATACCTCTATCAATAGGTGTAGAGACCTGTAATTGTGATGGCAACGGGTATTTAGATAGTTTGAATATTTCTACAAATTTTATGGAAAATTTAATTTTATTAAAAATCAACTGAACAATAGCCCACAAATTCATAGCTTTGAAAATCGAAAATCTGCAATTAAGCTCCGATTTCGATGATTGATGCCTCTATCAATAGGTGTTGAGACCTTTAATTGGGATGCCAACGGGTATTTAGATTGCTCGAATATTTCTACACATTTTGTGGAAAGTTTAATTTTATTGAAAATCAGCTGAACAATAGTCCACAACCTCAGAGCTTTAAAAATCGAAAATCTGCAATTATGCTCCGATTTCGATTATTGATGCCTCTATCAATAGGTGTTGAGACCTTTAATTGGGATGCCAACGGGTATTTAGATTGCTCGAATATTTCTACACATTTTGTGGAAAATTTAATTTTATTAAAAATCAACTGAACAATAGCCCCAAATTCAGAGCTTTAAAAATCGAAAATCTGCAGGTAAGCTCCGATTTCGATTATTGATACCTCTGTCAATAGGTGTTGAGACCTGTAATTGTTGAAAATCAGCTGAACAATAGTCCACAATCTCAGAGCTTTAAAAATCGAATATGTGCAATTATGCTCCGATTTCGATGATTGATACCTGCAGCAATATATGTTAAGACCTGTAATTGGGATGCCAACGGGTATTTAGATTGCTCGAATATTTCTACACATTTTGTGGATAATTTAGTTTTATTAAAAATCAACTGAGCAATAGCCCACAAATTCAGAGCTTTAAAAATCGAAAATCTGCAATTATGCTCCGATCTCGATGAATGATACCTCTATCAATAGGTGTTGAGATCTGTAATTGTGATGCCAACGGGTATTTAGATTGCTCGAATATTTCTATACATTTTGTGGAAAATTTAAATTTACTAAAATTCAACTGAACAATAGCCCCAAATTCAGAGCTTTAAAAATCGAAAATCTGCAATTATGCTCCGATTTCGATGATTGATACCTCTATCAATAGGTGTTGAGATCTGTAACTGTGATGCCAACGGGTATTTTGATTGCTCGAATATTTCTACACATTTTGTGGAAAATTTAATTTTATTGAAAATCAACTGAAC
Source organism: Tipula helvola (assembly GCA_963556165.1). NCBI lineage: Eukaryota > Metazoa > Arthropoda > Insecta > Diptera > Tipulidae > Tipula > Tipula helvola. The sequence goes on along the minus strand of OY744482.1, from coordinate 265,413,916 downwards.
AATAGCCCACAAATTCAGAGCTTTAAAAATCGAAAATCTGCAATTATGCTCCGATTTCGATGATTGATACCTCTATCAATAGGTGTTGAGATCTGTAATTGTGATGCCAACGGGTATTTCGATTGCTCGAATATTTCTATACATTTTGTGGAAAATTTAATTTTATTAAAAATCAACTGAACAATAGCCCACAAATTCAGAGCTTTAAAAATCGAAAATCTGCAATTATGCTGCGATTTCGATGATTGATACCTCTATCAATAGGTGTTGAGATCTGTAATTGTGATGCCAACGGGTATTTAGATTGCTCGAATATTTCTATACATTTTGTGGAAAATTTAATTTTATTAAAAATCAACTGAACAATAGCCCACAAATTCAGAGCTTTAAAAATCGAAAATCTGCAATTATGCTGCGATTTCGATGATTGATACCTCTATCAATAGGTGTTGAGATCTGTAATTGTGATGGCAACGGGTATTTAGATAGTTTGAATATTTCTACACATTTTGTGGAAAATTTAATTTTATTGAAAATCAGCTGAACAATAGTCCACAATCTCAGAGCTTTAAAAATCGAAAATCTGCAATTATGTTCCGATTTCGATTATTGATGCCTCTATCAATAGGTGTAGAGACCTGTAATTGTGATGGCAACGGGTATTTAGATAGTTTGAATATTTCTACACATTTTGTGGAAAATTTAATTTTATTAAAAATCAACTGTGCAATAGCCCACAAATTCAGAGCTTTAAAAATCGAAAATCTGCAATTATGCTCCGATTTCGATGATTGATACCTCTATCAATAGGTGTAGAGACCTGTAATTGTGATGACAACGGGTATTTAGATTGCTCGAATATTTCTACACATTTTGTGGAAAATTTAATTTTATTAAAAATCAACTGAGCAATAGCCCACAAATTCAGAGCTTTAAAAATCGAAAATCTGCAATTATGCTCCGATTTCGATAATTGATACCTCTATCAATAGGTGTAGAGACCTGTAATTGTGATGGCAACGGGTATTTAGATAGCTCGAATATTTCTACACATTTTGTGGAAAATTTAATTTTATTAAAAATCAACTGATCAATAGCCCACAAATTCAGAGCTTTAAAAATCGAAAATCTGCAATTATGCTCCGATTTCGATGATTAATATCTCTATCAATAGGTGTAGAGACCTGTAATTGTGATGGCAACGGGTATTTAGATTGCTCGAATATTTCTACACATTTTGTGGAAAGTTTAATTTTATTGAAAATCAGCTGAACAATAGTCCACAATCTCAGAGCTTTAAAAATCGAAAATCTGCAATTATGCTCCGATTTCGATTATTGATGGAATGCCAACGGGTATTTAGATTGCTCGAATATTTCTACACATTTTGTGGAAAGTTTAATTTTATTGAAAATCAGCTGAACAATAGTCCACAAATTCAGAGCTTTAAAAATCGAAAATGTGCAATTATGCTCCGATTTCGATTATTGATGCCTCTATCAATAGGTGTAGAGACCTGTAATTGTGATGGCAACGGGTATTTAGATAGTTTGAATATTTCTACACATTTTGTGGAAAATTTAATTTTATTAAAAATCAACTGAGCAATAGCCCACAAATTCAGAGCTTTAAAAATCGAAAATCTGCAATTATGCTCCGATTTCGATGATTGATACCTCTATCAATAGGTGTAGAGACCTGTAATTGTGATGGCAACGGGTATTTAGATAGTTTGAATATTTCTACAAATTTTATGGAAAATTTAATTTTATTAAAAATCAACTGAACAATAGCCCACAAATTCATAGCTTTGAAAATCGAAAATCTGCAATTAAGCTCCGATTTCGATGATTGATGCCTCTATCAATAGGTGTTGAGACCTTTAATTGGGATGCCAACGGGTATTTAGATTGCTCGAATATTTCTACACATTTTGTGGAAAGTTTAATTTTATTGAAAATCAGCTGAACAATAGTCCACAATCTCAGAGCTTTAAAAATCGAAAATCTGCAATTATGCTCCGATTTCGATTATTGATGGAATGCCAACGGGTATTTAGATTGCTCGAATATTTCTACACATTTTGTGGAAAGTTTAATTTTATTGAAAATCAGCTGAACAATAGTCCACAAATTCAGAGCTTTAAAAATCGAAAATGTGCAATTATGCTCCGATTTCGATTATTGATGCCTCTATCAATAGGTGTAGAGACCTGTAATTGTGATGGCAACGGGTATTTAGATAGTTTGAATATTTCTACACATTTTGTGGAAAATTTAATTTTATTAAAAATCAACTGAGCAATAGCCCACAAATTCAGAGCTTTAAAAATCGAAAATCTGCAATTATGCTCCGATTTCGATGATTGATACCTCTATCAATAGGTGTAGAGACCTGTAATTGTGATGGCAACGGGTATTTAGATAGTTTGAATATTTCTACAAATTTTATGGAAAATTTAATTTTATTAAAAATCAACTGAACAATAGCCCACAAATTCATAGCTTTGAAAATCGAAAATCTGCAATTAAGCTCCGATTTCGATGATTGATGCCTCTATCAATAGGTGTTGAGACCTTTAATTGGGATGCCAACGGGTATTTAGATTGCTCGAATATTTCTACACATTTTGTGGAAAGTTTAATTTTATTGAAAATCAGCTGAACAATAGTCCACAACCTCAGAGCTTTAAAAATCGAAAATCTGCAATTATGCTCCGATTTCGATTATTGATGCCTCTATCAATAGGTGTTGAGACCTTTAATTGGGATGCCAACGGGTATTTAGATTGCTCGAATATTTCTACACATTTTGTGGAAAATTTAATTTTATTAAAAATCAACTGAACAATAGCCCCAAATTCAGAGCTTTAAAAATCGAAAATCTGCAGGTAAGCTCCGATTTCGATTATTGATACCTCTGTCAATAGGTGTTGAGACCTGTAATTGTTGAAAATCAGCTGAACAATAGTCCACAATCTCAGAGCTTTAAAAATCGAATATGTGCAATTATGCTCCGATTTCGATGATTGATACCTGCAGCAATATATGTTAAGACCTGTAATTGGGATGCCAACGGGTATTTAGATTGCTCGAATATTTCTACACATTTTGTGGATAATTTAGTTTTATTAAAAATCAACTGAGCAATAGCCCACAAATTCAGAGCTTTAAAAATCGAAAATCTGCAATTATGCTCCGATCTCGATGAATGATACCTCTATCAATAGGTGTTGAGATCTGTAATTGTGATGCCAACGGGTATTTAGATTGCTCGAATATTTCTATACATTTTGTGGAAAATTTAAATTTACTAAAATTCAACTGAACAATAGCCCCAAATTCAGAGCTTTAAAAATCGAAAATCTGCAATTATGCTCCGATTTCGATGATTGATACCTCTATCAATAGGTGTTGAGATCTGTAACTGTGATGCCAACGGGTATTTTGATTGCTCGAATATTTCTACACATTTTGTGGAAAATTTAATTTTATTGAAAATCAACTGAACAATAGCCCACAAATTCAGAGCTTTAAAAATCGAAAATCTGCAATTATGCTCCGATTTCGATGATTGATACCTCTATCAATAGGTGTTGAGATCTGTAATTGTGATGCCAACGGGTATTTCGATTGCTCGAATATTTCTATACATTTTGTGGAAAATTTAATTTTATTAAAAATCAACTGAACAATAGCCCACAAATTCAGAGCTTTAAAAATCGAAAATCTGCAATTATGCTGCGATTTCGATGATTGATACCTCTATCAATAGGTGTTGAGATCTGTAATTGTGATGCCAACGGGTATTTAGATTGCTCGAATATTTCTATACATTTTGTGGAAAATTTAATTTTATTAAAAATCAACTGAACAATAGCCCACAAATTCAGAGCTTTAAAAATCGAAAATCTGCAATTATGCTCCGATTTCGATGATTGATACCTCTATCAATAGGTGTTGAGATCTGTAATTGTGATGCCAACGGGTATTTAGATTGCTCGAATATTTCTATACATTTTGTGGAAAATTTAATTTTATTGAAAATCAGCTGAACAATAGCCCACAAATTCAGAGCTTTAAAAATCGAAAATCTGCAATTATGCTCCGATTTCGATGATTGATACCTCTATCAATAGGTGTTGAGATCTGTGATTGTGATGCCAACGGGTATTTAGATTGCTCGAATATTTCTATACATTTTGTGGAAAATTTAATTTTATTAAAAATCAACTGAACAATAGCCCACAAATTCAGAGCTTTAAAAATCGAAAATCTGCAATTATGCTCCGATTTCGATGATTGATACCTCTATCAATAGGTGTTGAGATCTGTAATTGTGATGCCAACGGGTATTTAGATTGCTCGAATATTTCTATACATTTTGTGGAAAATTTAATTTTATTGAAAATCAGCTGAACAATAGCCCACAAATTCAGAGCTTTAAAAATTGAAAATCTGCAATTATGCTCCGATTTCGATGATTGATACCTCTATCAATAGGTGTTGAGATCTGTAATTGTGATGCCAACGGGTATTTCGATTGCTCGAATATTTCTACACATTTTGTGGAAAATTTAATTTTATTGAAAATCAACTGAGCAATAGCCCACAAATTCAGAGCTTTAAAAATCGAAAATCTGCAATTATGCTCCGATTTCGATGATTGATACCTCTATCAATAGGTGTAGAGACCTGTAATTGTGATGGCAACGGGTATTTAGATAGTTTGAATATTTCTACACATTTTGTGGAACATTTAATTTTATTAAAAATCAACTGAACAATAGCCCCAAATTCAGAGCTTTAAAAATCGAAAATCTGCAGGTAAGCTCCGATTTCGATTATTGATACCTCTGTCAATAGGTGTTGAGACCTGTAATTGTTGAAAATCAGCTGAACAATAGCCCACAAATTCAGAGCTTTAAAAATCGAAAATCTGCAATTATGCTCCGATTTCGATGATTGATACCTCTATCAATAGGTGTAGAGACCTGTAATTGGGATGGCAAAGAATATTTAGATTGCTCGAATATTTCTACATATTTTGTGGAAAATTTAATTTTACTAAAAATCAACTGAGCAATAGCCCACAAATTCAGAGCTTTAAAAATCGAAAATCTGCAATTATGCTCCGATTTCGATGATTGATACCTCTATCAATAGGTGTAGAGACCTGTAATTGTGATGGCAACGGGTATTTAGATAGTTTGAATATTTCTACACATTTTGTGGAAAATTTAATTTTATTAAAAATCAACTGAACAATAGCCCCAAATTCAGAGCTTTAAAAATCGAAAATCTGCAATTATGCTCCGATTTCGATGATTGATACCTCTATCAATAGGTGTTGAGATCTGTAATTGTGATGCCAACGGGTATTTCGATTGCTCGAATATTTCTACACATTTTGTGGAAAATTTAATTTTATTGAAAATCAACTGAACAATAGCCCACAAATTCAGAGCTTTAAAAATCGAAAATCTGCAATTATGCTCCGATTTCGATGATTGATACCTCTATCAATAGGTGTAGAGACCTGTAATTGGGATGGCAAAGAATATTTAGATTGCTCGAATATTTCTACATATTTTGTGGAAAATTTAATTTTACTAAAAATCAACTGAGCAATAGCCCACAAATTCAGAGCTTTAAAAATCGAAAATCTGCAATTATGCTCCGATTTCGATGATTGATACCTCTATCAATAGGTGTAGAGATCTGTAATTGTGATGCCAACGGGTATTTAGATTGCTCGAATATTTCTATACATTTTGTGGAAAATTTAATTTTATTAAAAATCAACTGAACAATAGCCCACAAATTCAGAGCTTTAAAAATCGAAAATCTGCAATTATGCTCCGATTTCGATGATTGATACCTCTATCAATAGGTGTTGAGATCTGTAATTGTGATGACAACGGGTATTTCGATTGCTCGAATATTTCTACACATTTTGTGGAAAATTTAATTTTATTAAAAATCAACTGAACAATAGCCCCAAATTCAGAGCTTTAAAAATCGAAAATCTGCAGGTAAGCTCCGATTTCGATTATTGATACCTCTGTCAATAGGTGTTGAGACCTGTAATTGTTGAAAATCAGCTGAACAATAGCCCACAAATTCAGAGCTTTAAAAATCGAAAATCTGCAATTATGCTCCGATTTCGATGATTGATACCTCTATCAATAGGTGTTGAGATCTGTAATTGTGATGCCAACGGGTATTTAGAATTCTCGAATATTTCTACACATTTTGTGGAAAATTTAATTTTATTAAAAATCAACTGAACAATAGCCCCAAATTCAGAGCTTTAAAAATCGAAAATCTGCAATTATGCTCCGATTTCGATGATTGATACCTCTATCAATAGGTGTTGAGATCTGTAATTGTGATGCCAACGGGTATTTCGATTGCTCGAATATTTCTACACATTTTGTGGAAAATTTAATTTTATTGAAAATCAACTGAACAATAGCCCCAAATTCAGAGCTTTAAAAATCGAAAATCTGCAATTATGCTCCGATTTCGATGATTGATACCTCTATCAATAGGTGTAGAGATCTGTAATTGTGATGCCAACGGGTATTTAGATTGCTCGAATATTTCTATACATTTTGTGGAAAATTTAATTTTATTAAAAATCAACTGAACAATAGCCCACAAATTCAGAGCTTTAAAAATCGAAAATCTGCAATTATGCTCCGATTTCGATGATTGATACCTCTATCAATAGGTGTTGAGATCTGTAATTGTGATGACAACGGGTATTTCGATTGCTCGAATATTTCTACACATTTTGTGGAAAATTTAATTTTATTGAAAATCAACTGAACAATAGCCCACAAATTCAGAGCTTTAAAAATCGAAAATCTGCAATTATGCTCCGATTTCGATGATTGATACCTCTATCAATAGGTGTTGAGATCTGTAATTGTGATGCCAACGGGTATTTCGATTGCTCGAATATTTCTACACATTTTGTGGAAAATTTAATTTTATTGAAAATCAACTGAACAATAGCCCCAAATTCAGAGCTTTAAAAATCGAAAATCTGCAATTATGCTCCGATTTCGATGATTGATACCTCTATCAATAGGTGTAGAGATCTGTAATTGTGATGCCAACGGGTATTTAGATTGCTCGAATATTTCTATACATTTTGTGGAAAATTTAATTTTATTAAAAATCAACTGAACAATAGCCCACAAATTCAGAGCTTTAAAAATCGAAAATCTGCAATTATGCTCCGATTTCGATGATTGATACCTCTATCAATAGGTGTAGAGATCTGTAATTGTGATGCCAACGGGTATTTAGATTGCTCGAATATTTCTATACATTTTGTGGAAAATTTAATTTTATTAAAAATCAACTGAACAATAGCCCACAAATTCAGAGCTTTAAAAATCGAAAATCTGCAATTATGCTCCGATTTCGATGATTGATACCTCTATCAATAGGTGTTGAGATCTGTAATTGTGATGCCAACGGGTATTTAGATTGCTCGAATATTTCTATACATTTTGTGAAAAATTTAATTTTATTAAAAATCAACTGAGCAATAGCCCACAAATTCAGAGCTTTAAAAATCGAAAATCTGCAATTATGCTCCGATTTCGATGATTGATACCTCTATCAATAGGTGTAGAGACCTGTAATTGTGATGGCAACGGGTATTTAGATAGTTTGAATATTTCTACACATTTTGTGGAAAATTTAATTTTATTAAAAATCAACTGAACAATAGCCCCAAATTCAGAGCTTTAAAAATCGAAAATCTGCAGGTAAGCTCCGATTTCGATTATTGATACCTCTGTCAATAGGTGTTGAGACCTGTAATTGTTGAAAATCAGCTGAACAATAGCCCACAAATTCAGAGCTTTAAAAATCGAAAATCTGCAATTATGCTCCGATTTCGATGATTGATACCTCTATCAATAGGTGTTGAGATCTGTAATTGTGATGCCAACGGGTATTTAGAATTCTCGAATATTTCTACACATTTTGTGGAAAATTTAATTTTATTAAAAATCAACTGAACAATAGCCCCAAATTCAGAGCTTTAAAAATCGAAAATCTGCAATTATGCTCCGATTTCGATGATTGATACCTCTATCAATAGGTGTTGAGATCTGTAATTGTGATGCCAACGGGTATTTCGATTGCTCGAATATTTCTATACATTTTGTGGAAAATTTAATTTTATTAAAAATCAACTGAACAATAGCCCACAAATTCAGAGCTTTAAAAATCGAAAATCTGCAATTATGCTCCGATTTCGATGATTGATACCTCTATCAATAGGTGTAGAGATCTGTAATTGTGATGCCAACGGGTATTTAGATTGCTCGAATATTTCTATACATTTTGTGGAAAATTTAATTTTATTAAAAATCAACTGAACAATAGCCCACAAATTCAGAGCTTTAAAAATCGAAAATCTGCAATTATGCTGCGATTTCGATGATTGATACCTCTATCAATAGGTGTTGAGATCTGTAATTGTGATGCCAACGGGTATTTAGATTGCTCGAATATTTCTATACATTTTGTGGAAAATTTAATTTTATTAAAAATCAACTGAACAATAGCCCACAAATTCAGAGCTTTAAAAATCGAAAATCTGCAATTATGCTCCGATTTCGATGATTGATACCTCTATCAATAGGTGTTGAGATCTGTAATTGTGATGACAACGGGTATTTCGATTGCTCGAATATTTCTACACATTTTGTGGAAAATTTAATTTTATTGAAAATCAACTGAACAATAGCCCACAAATTCAGAGCTTTAAAAATCGAAAATCTGCAATTATGCTCCGATTTCGATGATTGATACCTCTATCAATAGGTGTTGAGATCTGTAATTGTGATGCCAACGGGTATTTAGATTGCTCGAATATTTCTATACATTTTGTGGAAAATTTAATTTTATTAAAAATCAACTGAACAATAGCCCACAAATTCAGAGCTTTAAAAATCGAAAATCTGCAATTATGCTCCGATTTCGATGATTGATACCTCTATCAATAGGTGTTGAGATCTGTAATTGGGATGCCAACGGGTATTTAGATTGCTCGAATATTTCTATACATTTTGTGGAAAATTTAATTTTATTGAAAATCAGCTGAACAATAGCCCACAAATTCAGAGCTTTAAAAATCGAAAATCTGCAATTATGCTCCGATTTCGATGATTGATACCTCTATCAATAGGTGTTGAGATCTGTAATTGTGATGCCAACGGGTATTTCGATTGCTCGAATATTTCTACACATTTTGTGGAAAATTTAATTTTATTGAAAATCAACTGAACAATAGCCCACAAATTCAGAGCTTTAAAAATCGAAAATCTGCAATTATGCTCCGATTTCGATGATTGATACCTCTATCAATAGGTGTTGAGATCTGTAATTGTGATGCCAACGGGTATTTAGATTGCTCGAATATTTCTATACATTTTGTGAAAAATTTAATTTTATTAAAAATCAACTGAGCAATAGCCCACAAATTCAGAGCTTTAAAAATCGAAAATCTGCAATTATGCTCCGATTTCGATGATTGATACCTCTATCAATAGGTGTAGAGACCTGTAATTGTGATGGCAACGGGTATTTAGATAGTTTGAATATTTCTACACATTTTGTGGAAAATTTAATTTTATTAAAAATCAACTGAACAATAGCCCCAAATTCAGAGCTTTAAAAATCGAAAATCTGCAGGTAAGCTCCGATTTCGATTATTGATACCTCTGTCAATAGGTGTTGAGACCTGTAATTGTTGAAAATCAGCTGAACAATAGCCCACAAATTCAGAGCTTTAAAAATCGAAAATCTGCAATTATGCTCCGATTTCGATGATTGATACCTCTATCAATAGGTGTTGAGATCTGTAATTGTGATGCCAACGGGTATTTAGAATTCTCGAATATTTCTACACATTTTGTGGAAAATTTAATTTTATTAAAAATCAACTGAACAATAGCCCCAAATTCAGAGCTTTAAAAATCGAAAATCTGCAATTATGCTCCGATTTCGATGATTGATACCTCTATCAATAGGTGTTGAGATCTGTAATTGTGATGCCAACGGGTATTTCGATTGCTCGAATATTTCTATACATTTTGTGGAAAATTTAATTTTATTAAAAATCAACTGAACAATAGCCCACAAATTCAGAGCTTTAAAAATCGAAAATCTGCAATTATGCTCCGATTTCGATGATTGATACCTCTATCAATAGGTGTAGAGATCTGTAATTGTGATGCCAACGGGTATTTAGATTGCTCGAATATTTCTATACATTTTGTGGAAAATTTAATTTTATTAAAAATCAACTGAACAATAGCCCACAAATTCAGAGCTTTAAAAATCGAAAATCTGCAATTATGCTGCGATTTCGATGATTGATACCTCTATCAATAGGTGTTGAGATCTGTAATTGTGATGCCAACGGGTATTTAGATTGCTCGAATATTTCTATACATTTTGTGGAAAATTTAATTTTATTAAAAATCAACTGAACAATAGCCCACAAATTCAGAGCTTTAAAAATCGAAAATCTGCAATTATGCTCCGATTTCGATGATTGATACCTCTATCAATAGGTGTTGAGATCTGTAATTGTGATGACAACGGGTATTTCGATTGCTCGAATATTTCTACACATTTTGTGGAAAATTTAATTTTATTGAAAATCAACTGAACAATAGCCCACAAATTCAGAGCTTTAAAAATCGAAAATCTGCAATTATGCTCCGATTTCGATGATTGATACCTCTATCAATAGGTGTTGAGATCTGTAATTGTGATGCCAACGGGTATTTAGATTGCTCGAATATTTCTATACATTTTGTGGAAAATTTAATTTTATTAAAAATCAACTGAACAATAGCCCACAAATTCAGAGCTTTAAAAATCGAAAATCTGCAATTATGCTCCGATTTCGATGATTGATACCTCTATCAATAGGTGTTGAGATCTGTAATTGGGATGCCAACGGGTATTTAGATTGCTCGAATATTTCTATACATTTTGTGGAAAATTTAATTTTATTAAAAATCAACTGAACAATAGCCCACAAATTCAGAGCTTTAAAAATCGAAAATCTGCAATTATGCTCCGATTTCGATGATTGATACCTCTATCAATAGGTGTTGAGATCTGTAATTGTGATGCCAACGGGTATTTCGATTGCTCGAATATTTCTACACATTTTGTGGAAAATTTAATTTTATTGAAAATCAACTGAACAATAGCCCACAAATTCAGAGCTTTAAAAATCGAAAATCTGCAATTATGCTCCGATTTCGATGATTGATACCTCTATCAATAGGTGTTGAGATCTGTAATTGTGATGCCAACGGGTATTTAGATTGCTCGAATATTTCTATACATTTTGTGGAAAATTTAATTTTATTAAAAATCAACTGAACAATAGCCCACAAATTCAGAGCTTTAAAAATCGAAAATCTGCAATTATGCTGCGATTTCGATGATTGATACCTCTATCAATAGGTGTTGAGATCTGTAATTGTGATGCCAACGGGTATTTAGATTGCTCGAATATTTCTATACATTTTGTGGAAAATTTAATTTTATTGAAAATCAGCTGAACAATAGCCCACAAATTCAGAGCTTTAAAAATCGAAAATCTGCAATTATGCTCCGATTTCGATGATTGATACCTCTATCAATAGGTGTTGAGATCTGTAATTGTGATGCCAACGGGTATTTCGATTGCTCGAATATTTCTACACATTTTGTGGAAAATTTAATTTTATTGAAAATCAACTGAACAATAGCCCACAAATTCAGAGCTTTAAAAATCGAAAATCTACAATTATGCTCCGATTTCGATAAATGATACCTCTATCAATAGGTGTAGAGACTTGTAATTGTTATGGCAACGGGTATTCAGATTGCTCGAATATTTCTACACATTTTATGGAATATTTAATTTTATTAAAAATCCATTGAGCAATAGCAGAGCTTTCTAGAGTATAGAGCCATAATCATTATGACGTATTTTTTAGAAGCATTTTTAGTGGTATAACTTTTCACTAATTTCCATAGGAATCCATAGTAAAAATGGTGTTTATTAGCTTCAAGTTTTACAATGAAAAAAGCAAAATTGTTACAAAATTTTTATACAAAAGTGTTCTACATATCTTTAGCAGCAATATATAAGAAGGGTATATGGGTATTAAGTAAATATTAATTGCAGAAATATTAAAATTAAATTATTTCTAAAATATATTTTTCGAACTTTCATTTTGAAAAATACATCAAAGTTGGCTCTGACGAATTAAAATAATACTTGCTACATTTATCTTTAGTTTTACTAGTGTACGTTAGATGTCTCAGATTTATACAGAAAAATACGAAAAAGATTGTGTAATCACAAAATTATGACACGTTCTTAATATTTTGTGAATTTGTTTTGCTTTTCCTGTAATTTTTGAACTTAAAATTTCCCCAGGTGGCAATTTTTGGTACGATTTTTAAAAAATGTATACTGCTATCTATGTAATGTATATTTAGTTAATGCACACAATTTGTAGTAAGCTTTTCTTTTTAATTTGACCAGAATGCTGTTGTTATGAACTTTTTTTTATATTTTCGTTTAAATAAATCAATTATTACAAGAAAATGAAAACGATTTACTTAAACGACATTTATATATGTTAAAATTTAAACATTTATGAAAATATTTCAGAAATCATAATTAAGAAATTATAACGTTTTCATTGACAAATTTGTTTAAGAAAAAAAGTGATTTCCCATATGTTTTATGTGTTTTACTATGGAAATTTTGATTTTTCGTCGTTTCTAATTCCCTTAAAAAAGCTTCGTTTTTTAGATTATGGCTTGTATAATCAAGGTTGCTTTGGCAATAGCCCACAAATTCAGAGCTTTAAAAATCAAAAATCTGCAATTATGCTCCGATTTCGATAAATGATACCTCTATCAATAGGTGTTGAGACTTATAATTGTGATACCAACGGGTATTCAGATTGCTCGAATATTTCTACACATTTTGTGGAAAATTTAATTTTATTGAAAATATACGGAACTGGTGATCAGAATATGATATGTATATGATTAGAATTAGACACCCACTTCCGCAAATTAAAGCCGTAGTTGGATAACGTGATTTTTATCGCAGTTTTTAGCCTTTGTGTTTCTTCTAATCTATCTCCACCTGTCATGAGGTCATCTACATAAATATTTTTCTCGATTGTTTCAGCTGTGACTGGATCAGAATTCATGAAATTTGAGCGATTTGATTAAGTGCCCTTCTGGCTAAATAAGGAGCAAATAACAAGGGATAATTCCATGGGACATTTTTTGAAAGGTAATCGGATTTGGAATCGTCCTTCTGAATTTATCTGGTAACTGTCTTGGAAACTTTGTTTGGCATTGATTCCAATTTCCAAAAGTGTTTTCAGGTCTCATCAATGTTGTATTTAGTTAAGTTGTTCATGAATCCATTTAGGCGGCTTCCACATTTGTTGTATTATCGTTGATATTGCCTGCCACGACCCGTCCAAAAATCGTGTTTTGTAGAACAGGTCCATTGTAATTAAGTCTAACTCCATCAACCAAAATGTTGAAAAAAATCTATTTCATTTGAAATAAATAATAAATAAAAAAATACCGCGAGCTAATATCTTCATCCTTACTATGCCTTCATGGTTATTGTGTAACAGCTGACAAATTTTTGAACTTAATGGTTGCGGAATGACAGTAAGATTTCCATAGAAAGCACATTCATCTTGAAAACTAAATTGTTTTTATGACGTGAATAATATTTTAATTCTTCTGTAACTTTGGGTGGCCATACACATATTGGTATACTTCTTTTAATAGGCCATCCCTAAACAAATATTGCCGAACATCTTCCAAGCTTATAGGAACTTCTTCGGCTAAGTTCAGATTTATTGAATCAGCTTCAATTTCGGATTTCTGTTTTAACGGTGCCCGGGAAAAGGCATTTGCATTTGCCACTCAACGGCAATTAGCAAAACAAACAGGAGATGTTTACGAGCAATGGGCAAAGATCAATAAACTCGGTAAATGGGTCCCACACGATTTGAATGAACGTCAAATAGAAAATCGCGAAGTCACTTGTGAAATGCTACATCAACGCCACGAAAGGAAATCATTTTTGTATAGAATTGTGATGGGTGACGAAAAATGGATTTATTTTGAAAACCGGAAGCGGAAAAAATCGTGGCTTTCACCTGACGAAGCGTCCTTCAACACCAAGGTCAAATCGCTTCGGCAAGAAGATCATGCTCTGAGTCTGGTATGACCAGAGCGGTATTGTGTATTATGAACTCTTGAAGCCCGGCGAAACCATTAATACACAATATTATCGCCAACAAATGATTAATTTAAACCACGCATTAATCGAAAGACGACCGGAATGGGCCGGAAGACATGGCAAAGTGATTTTGTTACACGACAATGCAATAATACACAAGTAAGTACTATTAATGATTATTTTTATAGTATTTTATATTAAAGTTAACTGTACATATTACTCTCTAGAAATGAATAGTTGAACAGTTGTCTCTAATAAAGGCAAAGATAAATTATTCATCGACGGGTATAGTTATTACTTAGGGCGAAAAAGGAAAGAACCGTTTAATTGGAAATGCAGCCAGCATCAGAAATGTTTCTGTAATGTGCGCGTTGCAACATGTTTATTAAATAATAAACATCAAGCGATTAAACCACCATTCGCACATTCCCATGCACCAATCACCAACGAAAAAGTTATTGCAGAAACCAATCAAAATATAAAATCTAGGGCTAAAACTACCGACCTACCACCGTCCTGTATAAGTACAGAGGCAATTGTTGCTCCATCTAGCGAATCACGGGTATATCTGCCTGGTAAAGAGTCGCAGAAAAATAAGATTCATCGTGCGCGTGCTGGTACCACGAATGAGCCCAACAGTTTGGAAGAGATTGATATTCCTCAACAACTTCGATATCTCGAAGGAGAGTTATATGTATTAAACGAAGAAATTTGTGAGGGAGACAAAATTATTTTACTGGGCACCATCTCCTCATTAAAGCTACTTTCAGAATGCAGTTGTTGGATTATGGATGGAACTTTCGATGTAGTTCCTTCCATAATGCGGCAACTATTTTCTATACATGGAATCATTGAAAGGGAAATAGTACCACTAGTTTCTTGCTTAATGAGTAAAAAAACAAAGAAATGTTACGACCAAATGTTTCTTCAATTAAGGAAAATATGCCTTGAGAATGAAATCAACATTAATCCACAAAGAATTTTGTGTGATTTTGTAAAAGCCATTGTTTAAGGGCTGCCTAGAGGTCCGGCGTCTTTAGGAAAGGGGGAATAGAGCTGTTCACCAGCTCCGTACCCTTCCTTTACGGTGAGCCCCAGCAGGCTGTTCTGGTCATGTTTTAGGTAGTGCTGGCTGTGGGCCCACGATCTGCGTGAGGGGTCCTGAGCGTGATTCGCAAGTGAACGTACTACCTCCTCGTGGTGGCCTCCGGTAACTGTTGGCTCGTTTTACCGAACAACAGGCTAAAGTACGACGCTAAAGGAGGGCATTAACCATGAAAAAAAAACAAATCTAAGGTGAGACACGTGCGCCGAAGGATGAATGATCATGGGTTAGTTGGTCGCGAGCACGGAACTCCGGATACCAGGCGACCTCCGGTTTCAATCAGCCTTACCACGGTAAGAGGCGCTGCCGTGGTGGACCTTTCATTCCTCAAACAAATCAAAAAATTTATGGATTCATTATTAACAAGAAAAAACAATAAGTGCGGGTGCTGCTTCAAACGCACCAATCTCAGAAGATGCCAAGGACCAGTCAGGCCCTGCTTCTGTGATCAAAAATCAAATTGTAAACCTTAGCACGGACGCAGTGCAGGGTTCTCCAACACATGGCATTTTAATGCCTGAAATGGATACCCTATCCACGTCGACAACGGCCGAAATAGGAAACGACCTTGAGGAATTCGAGCTCGAGGAGACGGTTAAGAGGACGACGCTGCCTTGCAGCAATGCAAGGAAAATATCAGGGACAGAATTGTCCCGGCAAGTAAAAGGAACAGGTCGGATGACGACGCTACCCCACTAGGGATAGCACTAAAGAGCGGGAAAATTTCCAGTCCCTCATCAAAGGCACTGGAAGCCGACCCAAAAGATGTCACAGAGGGCGACAATAAGGAGAGTTGCCCCGAGAACACTACCTACAGTAATGCGGTGAAGGCCATCAAGGTAGAAAATACCGACCAAGGCTTCCCAGAGGTTAAACTGGGCATTGCACAGATCCTGGCCATACAAGATGCTATCATGGACACAGTGGCGGAGCTGCTGCTAGATGGTGTCAGCCCAAACTTCCTGGGATGTCGCACCAGAAACGGGTGGCTTACGGTGAACTGTGCCGATGTGGCTTAGGGTCACTTTGCCCTCACTCAAACCATAGGACGGAGCATCCCTGAAGGCAGTTGGGGAGGAGGAGTTGCCTCGTCCAAAAATTATGTTTGTTTACCTGCCACGAGGTGGTAAGGAAACAAATGAGAAAATGCTGCATCGTCTGGCGGTCCAAAATAAGGACCTAAGAGACGCAGACTGGAGAATCATTTCGAGGAAGGAGCGAGAAGGCGACCTCCCTCAAGTCACTATGTCTGTCTCACACAAAACGGCGGAGACACTCAAATGGACGTCAAAGTCAGCTTTGGCTGGGAACTCTGGCCGCGGTGGTGGGGTTACTGGGCGGGGGGAGGACAGGAAACATGTCACCCCCGGCACAGAGAGACCGGTCAAACCGAGCCAGGGAAGGAGGGGAAAAAGCCGTGGGCTGACTCCTAGAGGTAGGGTAGCAATTTAGCAACCTATAGTGATACCAGGCTCTTCGGAGCCTAAGAAGGACAATATGGAGCCGTGATACAGCAATGGTACAGAAGAATAAAACAACAACAACAGCAAAACTGAGGTTCGTGCAGCATCGATCGAAGACGGCAACCAACAACGTAAATCGTCTTTTCATGATCAACGACTGGGACATAGCGCTCATACAGGAGCCTTGGACCAACAACGGGAAGATAAAAGGTTTTGCGGCCAATACAGGTAAGCTAATCTACGACACGGCTGCAGATAGGCCGAGGACAGCAAAGTCTCTGTCGCTCAAGGCACAATATCTTCTCTATTAATCAATTTATTTCTAGGGATACCACGGCTGTTTCAATTGAAATGCTCTTGCCTAAAGGTGGCAGGAGGGTGATTATCATCGCTTCCGCATATTTTCCAGGGGATGAGAATGACCCCCCTCCAGCATTGATACAGAGCTTCGTGAATTATTACATGTCACACACCATGAAGTCTGGGGAAGCAGCGACACCAATTTAATAGGTGACCAACTTTTTGAATTCTGCCTTAGTAACAACTTAGCAGTAAATAATATGGGGAATAATTCGACCTTTGTGAATGCAGTTAGGAGAGAGGTACTGGATCTTACCCTGTCTGACATGGGTACCTCCAGTGAAATTCTCATCTGGCATGTGTCCAAGGAAGCTTCCCTCTCAGATCATATGTACATCAGGTTTGATATCAATATCCCTTCGAGACAAGAGTTGGTGGTAAGGATACCCAAACGCACCAACTGGCCAGTCTATAACGATATACTTTTAGATAACCTAGCTGGTCTGCAGACCTTGATAAACTCTGTCGAAGATCTCGACAGAGTAGCGAATGAAGTTACAGAGGCAATAATCAATGCCTACCACTCAAGCTCACCACTTGTGCATATCAGAGGCACAAGGGATGTTCCTCGGTGGAACTAAAAATGGAAAACATGAGACGAAATGTCCGTAAACTTTTTAATAGGGCTAAGAGGACGAACGATTGGACTACCTATCAGTACTCCCTTACCCAGTATAATAAATCCCGCAGGCAGAGCAAAAGATTAAGCTGGAGAGACTTCTGTGAAAAAATAGACAAGCTACCCACGGCGTATCGACTACAGAAGGCACTCTCTTTGGAGTACAGGAATCCCTTGGGGTCTGTAAGGAAACCAGATGGAGGGACAACCATAACCAGGGAAGAGACTCTGGAATGTCTAGTGAAAGGTCACTTTCCAGAATGTATTATTCTGAGTGATCAGGAGGAATCCTACGCAAGTAATGTATATCCGTATCGGGTTTCAAGGAGGGCTCAGAAGTTCTCGAGGAAGTTTTTTTACGCCGGAAAGGATAAGCTGGGCATTCAAATCCTTTGGACCTTTCAAATCACCGGGAGGGCACTGCATATATCCCGCCTTTCTACAGCAAGGCCTGTAGATTTTGCTGCATTATCTTACTTTACTCTTCAGAGCCAGTCACAGCTTGGAATATGTTCCAAAACGCTGGAGAGAAGTTCGGGTGATTTTTATCACAAAAGTGGGAAATAGATCCTCAGAATAAATTAGGTCGTACAGATCTATTAGTCTCACATCTTTTCTACTGAAAACCATGAAAAAAATTCTGGGACTTTGTATTAAATCCTATACCCTCCAAAGTCACCCTCTGGACTCTCGGCAGCACGCCTACCAAGCAGGGAAATCTACAGAAACAGCTCTTCACGAACTGACATCGGAAATCGAGGACAAAAACCAGGAGGATTACGGCCTCCTTTGGAAACAAAACCATTACTATAGCAGCCACCAGGGGCTGTGCCAAGGGAGGCGACCTCTCTCCCCTGTTATGGCTGATTGTGATGGATCAATTACTCACAATCAAATCTAGACTTCTCAAACATTATCTATGCGGACGACCTAGTCTTGATGGTTAAGGGCAGATTCGCAAATACAGTAGGGGAAGAATGAAACAAGCCCTCGAGGTAGTAATTGACTGGTGCACGGAGGTGGGCCTTACGGTAAATCCTAATAATGTCAGCTGCACTCTCTTTACTAACCGGAGGAAAACTGCCCTCCCGTCAATAGCTTCGGGGGGGGGGGGGGGGGGGGGGTAACTCTCTAACTGTCAAAGGAGATTAAATATCTGGGTGTCGTACTTGATCAGAAACTGACATGGAATCCCCACTTAAAGCATATAACAAACAAGGCCAATAAGGCCTACTTCACCTGCCAAAGAATGATTGGCAAAACGTGGGGACTGAGCCCACAAATGTTGGTTTGGCTCTACCGGGCCGTTATAAGACCTATGGTCTCTTATGCGGCGTTTGTGTGGTGGCCTAATACGGAGCAGACTGGTGCACGAGGAATCCTGGTTAATTTGTGTAGGGGCAACTGGAGCAATGAGGACTTGTCCAACAGCTGCCCTTGAGAGAATAATGGGGCTCTCACCACTGCACCTACACATTAACACAAGGAGCCGGTTCAAGAGGTCTGAGCCTGAAAATCACTGACAAAATTAAAACCATGAGGTAACCATGATACAACAATATCCTACATAAATTCAATCTCAAGGAGGAATTGATCCAACTATCAGATTTGATGGTAAGGACAATCGATTGTCGGAGGAATTTTAACATCAGGTTGCCGGATAGGGCACTGGTAGAGAATATTATCTCATCACTCCCCCGCCATGCTATGGTATGGTATACGGATGGGTCAAAGTCGGACGGGGGTACCAGTGCAGGGATAGTTGGGCCTAACCGGGAACTATGCATACCGCTGGGCAGCTCCCACACAGTTTTTCAGGGAGAGACCCTTGCTATTGAGGTATGTGTGCTTCAATGTCTCAAAAAGAAATGTAGGAAGACCGAGATCTATATAATTTCGGACAGCCAGGCAGCTTTGCTAGCTCTAGGAGCTTCAGTGTTCAACTCGAAATTGATCTGGAGCTGCTACTGCAATTTATTAGAACTGGGTAAAGAAAACAAAATTACCCTTTTGTGGTCTCCTGGCCACTCCACCATTAAGAGAAATGAGGCAGCAGAACGTTGTGCAAAAACGGGAGCAAGTTGGGTTTTCCTGGGTCCAAGTCCTAGTATCGCTTTTTCAAAAACCCATTTGGAAAGGGGTATGGGACTGGGAGCAGAACCATAGGATTTTACTCTGGGAGTCCTCCATTGGGATGAGACAGATCAAGAAACTACTCAGTTACAATATTACACATCTGGGAGAATTTTGTAATGCAATATTTTGTAGTTGCAACATTTTATAGTTGCAAGATTTTTTATCAATGTTTCTTTAACTGAATACTGTTTTACTGATAATTTTTTGATACAGTGTATATAAACAAATTTTATCATACAAATATAAATAAACCGCAGAAATAAAACAATGAAAAATACGAACAAAGTAATAATTTTTTCAAAACAAAAACAAAAAAGTTCTAGATAAATTCAATTCCATTTAAGTGAATAAACCAAGAAAAATAATAATAATAAACTAAACCAGAAAATTGCACACACAAACACCATAAAATAAAATCTCTTGTTGATCTACTTCAATCAACAAAATTTCTTTATTTTCTTTATTCCCATCAACAACAATCATTCAGAAAATTGGTTAACAAAGAAAAAAAAAATTAACGAATCATGGTGATGATCCATAGCTACTACACTAACCAGATGGATAGACATTAAGAAAATAACAACTTTACCAAAAAACAAAACTTTTACGCAAACACCTCCACATCTCCTTTGATTGACTCCATATTTACTCATCGTAAGTAAATAATGGTGGGTGTTGTTTGTCTTTGAGCTTTTTGTTTTACTATTTTTCATTTTGGTATTTACGGCTGTGTTGTTTATATAAAAATCATAAAAATTCCAAAGGAATACCTCCGAGTATGTACCAGAAAAAAAATCTTCTCATCATCAATTACAATGAAATGTTCGAGCTTACACACAGAACACAAATCAACCATTTAGAAATTAAATGAATGAAAGGAAATAAAAATACTCATTGAGGAGATGCTACGGGTTAACTTGAATCCTTTTAATTTTGTGTGTTTGAATATTTTTGTGAATCCAGACCAATCTCTACAACTGTGTACACTAATTCTTCTCGTTACGATTACTTTTTTAATGATTTTGAAGTATGTACATATCTTGATGTTATGGCTGTATTGTTAAATGGTAGGGCGGAATATATAAAGTTTCGGTAAAATGAATTTCAACCATCTTTATATTCATTAGCTTTCGTTCGGTACATACAGATATTATTTTAAGTAGCTTTGTATGAAACTGTATCATTATTTACCGAAAAATATCGAGAATGTAATAATTTTGCGCCGATAAAATAAGAAATCGATTATTTCATTTAATTTTTTTATTTTTTGTTCGCACATGTATGACCTGGCACATGGGTTTGAGTTATTTGAGTTATGTATACTGTTTACACTCTAGAGATTTTTAATCTTTTATTTTTTTTTATGTGTGCTTTTATTAAACAACAGAATATAATATAGGTAGAAAGAATAAAATTATTGATGCTTAATACTAGTTAACATTGTTACTTAGATTTTTTGAGACAGCAAAATGTTTTATGCGTTCGGGGAAACTTTGTATCATCTTTTTGGCCTTGAAGTCGATTTCCAATACTTTTTTATTGCTACTTCTAACTGTTTTTTTCTTGGATACAATATATACGAGTCATTATTTAGCATCTATGAAAATTAAGTGAAAAAGCACACTGAAAGTACTTCAATGCTCAAAGCATTCGTTGTAAAAAAAAAAAACATTAAGGTTCAGAAAGCCCTTAAAATAGTCGACCAATAGGTTTAAGCAACTTTTTCAAAACTGCCCTAAACCAAATAAGATGACTTGTTTAGGCTTTGATTGCTAATTGTGGAAATATTCCTAATATAGTTAGCCATAAGGTACACAAATTTCAGAATTTGGACCTCCCTTACAACATTTTGAAGAACTATAATTTGGCTAAATCTTTAAATTCAAACTTCTTGGTTACAAAAAGAAGTACGGAAGTGGATTGAAACAGATCATCGTAGTATTAGACAACAGTACACACAATAGTTCGCTGTCACAATATTTTTCATCCGCCTGTTAATCAACGTCACAATTGCGTAACCGAAACTAAGTTGTGTTACAATTGTCTTCGGTCTAATTAAAAGGTTACAACATGCCCAGTGATTTGCGCGCTGACAGCACTGCACTTCATCACATCATTGGTTGCTATACAGAAGCGCCGGTGAGCAAAACTCAAGCAACCTAGATTATACAGATCCATAGCCTAAATACGAAGCTTTTATAAAATAATTAGGGGGAGAAAACCAAACTTTTAATAGTAAAACTCATAAAACATACGGGAAATCACTTTCTTTCGCAAAGACAAATTCAATAAGGTGCAACGACAATCTCTGAAGACAGCTGGAATAAATTTAGAGTCTGAATGTTTCTCTCATAGTAAATTATATGTGGTTTGCTCCCAAGTCAGCAATCCAAAAAAAACTATTTATCTATGTAAAAGATGGTGAAACACGAAACATTATCCAGACGCTTTTTCTTGAAATAAGTACCAGTATTTAATCTTATTTATTTAAATATATTTTATTACTAAAATGTTGTCATCGTTTGTTTACATCAAGGAGTTCGATTTCTTTATACTTTGAAACTACAATTATTTAATTGTATTTGCTATAATAGGTACAGATGAAAAATTTGAAGTTTATTACTTTGCTAAAATAAAATAAAACATATTTTTTTATCCCGGGCAAAGCCGAGTACTCCAACTAGTTCTTTTATAAAGATCGATTTTATTTTTTATTGGAGTAAACTTTCTGTTTTTTTCTGTTCCAAGTTCCTGACCCTCGTAATTTTTTGCTTTTTATGACTCATACACAAATACACACACACATACACGACCACATATCTCGTATTCTATCATGATACATCGGCTTAGGTTAGGTTAAAAATCGCGCGATTTTTAACCTAATCTAAGCCGATGTATCATGATAAAATACGGGATTTTGGCATACGTGATTTTGGTAAACGGGATTTTGTAATACGGGATTTTGGAATACGGGATTTTGTAATACGGTATTATGTATACGGGATTTTGTAAACGGTATTTTGTCATACGGGCAACTGTACCCAACCCGAATTTCATGACCAAATCATTTGCATAGTTACTGAATATGCCACATCGCAACAGTTCCGCCAAGATATATGGAATTGGACTCAAAGTCGCCGCATATTCCGGCAGCTCACTAATAACATTAAAATCTCATACTAACGAGTTGCCTACCATAATAACGAGCGACCACCCAATCACAACTATTGATAATATTGAATCTTGGGCAATCCTTTAAATATACATAAAAGTCACCAATCCTGAATTTTTTAAGCTCCAAGATGTGGACTTCCTGTTGGGTACAGAAATTTCAACCACGTTGAGCAATCAGACTACTAAAGTTACCCGAAACTTACATGCCGAAAGTGAAAAGCCGATAATGCATGACCACGTTAATGTCAATTAAAAGAAACACATCGGTAATGCAGATTGTGTTATCCTAGCCGAACATAAAAAATTAAATCGTTATCAATCGATAGTGTTTAGCCGAAAAAACGATGAATGCTTAGATAGCAGTGAAGAATTTTGTCAATATTCTTATGTAAAACATTTCTTCAGTTCTTCGTTGATATAGTAGTGAAAAATTTGCGAAACACAAAAAATATTTAAAATTGGAATAAAATCAGCTTCTAGGGTGTTGTGTCTGGAGATGGATTGCATTGATGTGACTTGTTAATAGCTTTCTGTGGGAAATCTGAGAAAATTTGATAAAGTATTCAGCCGAAAGTAAAATAATGATAATACAGAATATGTTATTGCAGCCGAAGATATTTAGACTGATTTTATACAAAATCTATCTCCAGAACAAGTTACATCAATGCAATCCTTCTCCAGGCGTAACACTCTAGAGGCTGATTTTATTCAAATTTTCTAATGATTTTGGGAAATCGAATTTTCCCAGATTTCCCACGAGAAGCTGTAATTGATATTTTTCTAGCTGTATCTATTCACAAATCACATAAATCGTTTTTATATGATTCTTCATATATACACTCTAGACTCTAGAGGCTGGTTTTATTAAAATTTGGTGGAGTCTTCTGATATTCCGAAATCTTCCACACAACAAAATTTTCCACGTAAGACTACTTAAATTGTTATTGCAATACATGGATCCTATTTACTTTTGACTGATAACCACTAAATTTTAATACATATTTCTAATAACGTAATCTGCATCATCGTCTTTTAACTTTCGATTAAAATTTCAAGTTTGGAATTGGGAATTTGAGATTTGAAATTTGAAATTTAAAATATGAAACTTAAAATTTGAAATTTGGAATATGAAATCTTGGATTTTGGATTTCGGAATTTGGGGTTTGGGATTTGAATTTTGAACTTTTAAATTTAAAATATGAAATTTAGAATATGGGATTTGAAATAGAAATTTGGTATTTGAAAATTGAAATTTAGAATTTTAAATTTGAAGTTAGAAATTTAGAATTTGAAATTTGGAATTAAAATTTCAAGTTTGGAATTTGAAGAAATTACAAAATTAAGATTTAAAATTTGGAATTCAAAATTTGAAATTTAAGAACTAACATTTTGAATTTTTAATTTGAAATTTGAAATTTAAAATTAAAATTTAAAATTTGGAATTTGAAATTAAGATTTAAGATTTAAAAGTTTGAATTTGGAATTTGAAATTTGCAATAAGAAATTTAAAATTTGGAATTTGGAACTGGAAATTTGGAATTTAAAATTTGGTGTTTGAAGTTTGTAATTTGGAATTTGAGATTAAAAATTTAGGGTTTAAAATTTGAAATTTGGAATATGAAATGTTGGATATTGGAATTTGCGATTTAAAATTAAAATTGAAAATTTAGTATTTTAAATTTAAGATTTAATATTTAAAATTTGGAATTTGGAGTTTCAAATTTGGAAATTAAGATTTAGAATTTAGAATTTTAAATTTGGAGTTTGAAATTTAAAATTTAGATTTTAGAATTTGAAATTTGAATTTAAATTTTGGAATTTGAGATTTGGAGTTTGAGGTTTAAAATTTGGAATTTGGAATTTGAGATTTAAAATGTCAAGTTTAAAATTTGCATTTTGGAATATAAAATTTTGAATTTTGGGGTTGGAATTTGAAATTTGGAATGTTTAATGTGGGATTTAACATTTTAAATTTGGAGTTTGAAATTTGAAATTTAGAATTTGGAATTCGAAATTTGGAATTTGGGATGTAGAGTTTGAAATTTGAAATTTAGTTTGGAATTTGGAATTTGAAATTAAAAATTAAAATTTAACATTTGGAATTTAGATTTAACATATAAAATTTTGAATTTGCAATTTGGAATTTAAAATTAAAATTTAAAATTTGAAATTTGGAATTTGGAATTTGGAATTTGAAATTTAAAATTTGGAAGTGGAAATTTTAAATTTAAGATTTAAAGCTTGATATTTGGAAATAAAAAAAAATAAATGAAATAAATATTTCAATTTTTACAATTTTATTTTTAATTTACATTAATTCTATTTTTAAACAAAATTTTAAAGGTAAAGTTATTGCCTTTGCTGATGATCTAGCGTTTGCATATAATAGTTGTGATTATACTTCTGCAGTATCATACATTAATCACGATTTAAAAATTCTGTCCAATTGGTTCACGGCGCACAAGCTATTATTGAGTTCTAAAACTAAAACAATGCTCTTTAATTTAAATGATAATGGTTCGGTTAGTAATGACGTAGTTTATCACGACCGGCATTGCCCTAGGAATGGCCCGTGCATTAATAAATGCTTGCCTATTGAATCTGTTGCTAACATTAAATATTTGGGCCTAAACGTCGATTGTAGATTAGACTGGAAGCATCATATGTTAGAATTGTCAAACTCTCTGCATTCTGGTATTAGGCAAATGTATCTACTGCGGTCACACTGTCCACCTGGTATTCTTAAAATATTTTATCACGCCTTAATTGAGTCCAGACTGCGTTATGGTATTTGTTGCTGGGGTGGTACATATTTTGAGACGATCACACCATTAGTAGTAGCTCAAAAGCATATAGTTAGATTGATGCATTTCAAGAATAAACGTAGCCCTTCTTGGCCATTATTCTTGAGCAGTAGACTTCTTCCATTGAAACATCTTTATGTTTTTAAGGTTATGAATAAATATTTTGAAATTAGTGGCAATCGTTATTTGAGTTGTCACAGTTATTTACTGGGTAAAAATATCATGCATTTCAGAAGCGTTCCAAAATTTTACAAAACGTATTTTTATAATTATTTTTTAGTAAGTGCTCCAACCATTTTTAATAAACTTCCGATTGATATCCGTAGCTTGAATTCTAAATCTAAATTTCTGGCAAGTTTGAAAGTTTGGCTAGTCCAATTTAGTAATATTGATTTTTTATTTACAATCATTATTTAATTTTTCACTTATAATTTTGTATGCTAGTTATTTGAGGAGAGGTAAGTTTTTGCATGAATAGGGAATGATGTTGTCTTTGAAATGAGGGGTTCAATAATTTAAAACTGATTTTTCTTTTTTATATAACAAATCTTTTTATATTGCCTAAATTATTTTTTGTTATATGATTTTTACATCGTATTGGTTGTATTGTGTAGTATTTTTTTAACTATTTTTATTCCAATTATTGTATTTTATTATTTTATTATTATTAGCTAAAGGGATGCCTGCTACTGACCTTGTGGGACAAAAGGCACTTCCTTATTTATTTCATTTTTTTTTTTTTTCGTAATTATATGTATATGTGATATAGTTATAATTTTTGTAATGAAATAAATAAAAAATAAACAAATTTGAATTTGGAATTTGAAATTTTTAATTTTTAATTTGAGATTTAAAAATTTGAATTTGTAATTTGAAAAAAAAAGATTGAATAATTGTTGCCAAAATCTGAAATCTGAAATTTGAAATTTGAAATTTGAAATTTGAAATTTGAAATTTGAAATTTGAAATTTGAAATTTGAAATTTGAAATTTAAATTTAAAATTTAAATTTGAAATTTAAAATTTGGAATTTTGAAATTGAAATTTAGAATTTGAAATATGAAATTTAGAATTTTAAATTTTAAATTTAAAATTTAAAACTTGGAATATGAAATTTTGGATTTT
Source organism: Tipula helvola (assembly GCA_963556165.1). Taxonomy (NCBI): domain Eukaryota; kingdom Metazoa; phylum Arthropoda; class Insecta; order Diptera; family Tipulidae; genus Tipula; species Tipula helvola. Next base: position 265,386,803 of record OY744482.1, on the reverse strand, counting down.
GGAATTGGGATTTGGAATTTTAAATTTAAAGTTTGAAATTTGGAATGTGGGATTTGAAATTTAGAATTTGGGTCTTGAAATTTACAATTTAGAATTTGAAATTTAGGATTTGGAATTTGACGTTTGTAATTTAAAGTTTAAAATTTGAAATTTAAAATTAAGATTTAAAATTTCGTATTTGGAAAAAAAATTAATATTTGGAATTTGAAATTTTTTTTTTTTTTTAATTTGGAATTTGAGATATAAAATTTAGAATTTACTTTTTTAATCGTTCAAGATGAAGAGTTTTTGAATTCAAGTAGTTTGTTCATATGTAACATTGTTGGTTAGGGCAAGGTTAATAAAAATTTAGATTTCTAAATCATAATGATTCTGAATTTGAATTTATATATCTTCTTCTAGCGGGAATTTTGTATATCAGATTGTGCGTTTAAAATTATAATACATTTATTAGCCAAATCATATATTTATTTATGCTAATTGATTGTCATATATGATACTAACAAGAACCTACTAATATGGAGACTGAAATTATTTTATTTAATTCCAGATCTAATTTAAGTTTTTTCGCAGTGGGATTTTAAGCAGAATAACCATAAGCAATTATTTATTTAAATTTTCTTTTTTTTTTGGTAATCTCTAGAGTCAAAAGCTATTGATTTGGAAATGAAATATTATGAGGTTTCAATTTTTTAGAATTTTAGTTTATAATGTTAAAAAAAAAGATATTTAGTAGGGTAGGCCGGGGCAAATTTTTACATGGGGCAAGTTGTTATAGAGCGATTTACTCGTAAACCAATGATAATATCGACTTGGCACAAAACAGTAATTTGCTAGTTATGTAAATATTCAGTCCTCTAGTAGAGAGAAAAGTTTATTACGACTGTTCTTTTTTCTTGTATTTTAACTTGTTTAACTATAATTTTGAACGTAACTAACTGTAAATGAACGCTTTAGTTATTTTTGTATAAGTTTAAATAATTTATTTCATTGTTAATCGTATTAATCGTGCAAAAAAGTGTTTTTTATTACAAAATCCACGTTGAGACCCATTGTTACACGTGTGACGGGGCATATAGTTACGTGTGACAACCTGCCCCGTATAAAATTATTATTACCGAACCTTAAAAATAAATAAATAATTCAATTTATTTGACGATTTATCAGTTATCAAGCAGTTTTAACATCATGAGGAAGTACAGAAAGAAAACTATCGGCAGAAAATACCATGAAAGTTGCTGTAAATCGAGTATCAAACAAAATCTTAGCGTTGGGTCCGTTGCTAGAAGAAAGCGGAAACTCAGCGGAAGTTCCAATAGAAGCACTGAGGTATGTATACGCAAAAAATTCAGTGTTTAATAAGGACGAAGGAAATAAACTGGTAAAATATATAAAGCACCCATCCGAGTTATATTTCGGTTTGACACCTATAGAACTGAGAAAATTCGCTTATCAGTGTGCGATTTCCTTAAATAAAAATATTCCGGAATCTTGGTCGTTAAATAAGCCGACAGGACCAGATTGTTGTCAATTTTTCTAAATAAAAATCCTAATTTGTCTATTCGGATTTAAGAAACGACCAGTTTTAGTCATGCACAAATCGCATTCATGTTGACGCCCTTTTCGATTTACTAGATACAGTATAAAGAAAGTTTAAATTTGCTGCTTGCGATATTTGGAATGTTGGCGAAACCGGTGTCACAACTGTAAAGAAATTGTGCCCAATTATAGCTGAAAAGGGAACAAAGCAAGTTTAAGGGCTAAATAGGAGAGCTGGTAAAAGTAAACAGTATGTGGTGCAGTAAATCTACCAGTTCCTTTATTCCACTGCAGTTCATTTTTCCACGAAAGCGATATAAACATCACTTTATCCTCGATGCTCCAAGTCGATCTATAGGTTCAGGAAATAAGTCTGTCTTGATGACAACGGAAGAGTTCTTCCAATTTATGAAGCATTTTATTCACTATGACCTTCTCTGGATCAACCGGTCTCACTGCTCCTCGATAACCACGAGTCACATTTTCCCACTAATACTATAAAGTTGACTAAAGATAACGGAATTGTTATGTTGTAATTCCCACCTCATTGTTCACATAAAATGCAACCATTGTATCAAATCGTATATGGTCCCTCTAAAAATATTTGTCAAGTGCTTAAGATGCGTGGATGCGAAACAACACCGGAAAATCATCTATGACCGCTATAACAGTCTTATATACCACCGCTGCTCCAAAAAAAAATGTTTAGCAAGCTGATAGACATAAAAAACGATTGTGTGAAGAATCATTTGCTAGGCTGTTTATGTATAGGCAAAGTTTATACCAATACGATTTAAATTAATTTCTAAAAATCTCAGTCGAGGCGTGATAAAGACCTCGATTGACCTGTAAGCCATAGGTTATTTTACCAACAAGTACATTTTTTATTGGAAGACAATTTATCGATCTGAGATATTAAATCGAAAATGATTCTGTGCCAACTATACCTATACATTTTCATTCGTACATTTATATACTCTGAATCGATTAGACATAACCAATACATTTGTTTTCTGACATAGATTTATAAAATCAATCATTTCTTTATTAATTATGATATTAATCAGCTTTTTTATATTAATTAAAAACCTAGGCTGATACCACTATTTTATTCAATAATTTCTTTATTAATTTAATTAATATCTTAAATTTTGATTTGAATTTTTAACATTGTTAAAGCCTATTGGTACTTTTAATGCCTATTGCCTTATTTGTTAGTGATTTGCGACGGTATACGCCTAAAACTGCTGACTTCCAAAGAAATACTGTTTAACGAGCAAATGGCGTGGTGTGAAGTTTATGACAAATTAATAAAAAAGCTCACAACAGCCAAAAAGTGTAGCTGCCAACATTACACCACGCCAAATTTTGCTTAATTTTTAATCTGTTCTCTATATACTGCGGTAAAAAATGTTTTTGTTTACTTATTTAAAATTGAACCATTAATTATTGCCATTTATGTGACTTACATAAGTTTAAAACACAATAAAAACGATTTGTATTTTCTAGGCTGCTTCACGGGTCAGAAAACGCTATTGCATTACATTTGGAGGTGGGATTTCATGAATATTTGTGCCAAACCGACTCGTGTGGGCTCATATTTTTATTTTAACAAATTTTCCTATTACAACAAAAAAATGTTTGAGGAGTTTGTTGGCTATTATCTATTAACAATTATCTTAGAGGAAGGTGTGCAAATCTGACTATACCGTTGTATTCAGTAGGATTTCATGAATATTTGGGCGAAACGATATTGTTACGCATTTTTATTTGAATCAATTTCTCAAAGAGTGTATTTGGAGTTTTATCATTAACAAGTAATCATACTCTTAGGTACACATATTGACATCTTTTATTAGCATTAAAACGATTCGTTTTGATTAAAACTGAATTCCATGGCATAGTCAGATCTGAGTACATACTTCTTCGATTACTTGTCAATGGCCATCAAAATCCACGTACACTATTTCGATATAGAGACAGTGTGATATAGAGTTGTCGAGATAGAATATTCGCGAAATCCTAGTGAATACCATGGAATAGTCAGATTTCGTAACTGTCTGTACGATTACTGGTTAATGGTCATCAAACATCACCTGCACTTTTTAGTGTAATTAATCATCTGTTGTCAGGTTTTGCATATTTGTCATTTTTTTTTTTGTCAGAAACTTCACTTTAGTGCTTGCGGGCAGATTCAAGTCTGATTTATTTTCCGGCTCAGAGTACTGTAACGATCATTTAACGTACGTGTAACGTACAACGTTTTATTTCATACTATATGGGACATTAATTCGATTTTTTCATTTAAAATTAAATTTTAAAGTAAAAACATGAGTTTGAAATTTAGAGAAAATCAATCCAAATGATTTTCAAATTATCAAGTTACCCTAGTTATTTTTTTTTTTTGTCTGGTTTTACAGTCTACTCTACTGTAATAGCTCGTTTTCCGGACACTTTTGTTCTCTGACGTAATGATTCATTTCCCGGACTGAAATCAATCACGTAAACATTGATTTTCGGTATAGTATGAAATAAATAATTTTACATTCGCAGTATCCACTTAAATTTATGACAATTAAAAATGTCAAAATTCTCTAAATAAGTTTGTAAAGCCCAATCAGTTTTGGATATTTAAACTTTTGCCAAATCAATTTTAAAAAGTATGAGACAAATCTTCAATATATGCTGGTATTTCCAGACCAATTTAATTTTTTTCCTATAGGAATTTTTGGTAACTAAGACAGAATTAATTATTTTAGTAGTTTATACAAAAACTAAGGATTTATGGGTTTCCTGAATGTAATTATTAACAGGTATATATTATATTAAACCAATATAGAGAAAAGTGAACCTCTGGATTATCGATTTTCATAATAACCAAAAGTGCGAGTAAAAAAGAAAATGTATAAGCTAAAATGACTTAACAGTCGTGAATATATTTTTTAACTTAATTGAACTTGAAAATATTTGATTCTATTCTGAACTTAAATATTTTCCTAATAAAAACGAAACAATAAGTGTATTGCTTTGGTAAAAAAAGATTAGATTTAGGTTTGGATTTATAATTTCAGAAAGCAACCCGCAAAGATTTATTTTTTAATTTAATTTTTGTTTGATGTGTTTCATATGAAGCAAATTCTAGTAGTAGGTATTGAAACTAAAAATCGGATTTGATTTAAGTAAACTCAAAAAATAATTGGATTTAGCTGAATCTTTTTTGGATTTATTTAATGCAATTGTTGTTGTATTTTTTTGTAAATTTACCAAAGCAATACACTAAATATTGCATATAAAGACTCAACCGACGGAGCCAAATTTGTTGAAAACTTAAAAAAACTTGGGTGGTCTAATAACCCAGTCTAATCATTTTCTATACTAATATTATAAAAAGGTAAAGTTTGTATGTTTAGATGTAAGAGATAATCTCCGAAACTACTCATCTGATTTCAAAAATTCTTTCACCAATATTAGAATGTCCCTTCATGGTGGACATATGTGTAGGCTATATATTATTACTTTAAAATAAAAGGGCTTTTCGTGGAGACAAATTTTATATAATAATTATACGACTAAGTAGTAAGAAAATTATTATTTTCAATATTATTTTGAAGGCTTTGATCGAAAGATTTGTTTTTACTTTTGACTTTTGATACAAATAGAAAATATTTGTAGTACATTATCCAGACAATTGCCACTTCGTTTAGAAGTCAAATGGTTTAAGTGTGGATTTTAGCCAAATTCACAATTTCGTAAGGTGATTTTAAAGGTAAGCACTTTATACAATATCAAAAACTCTAACGGGCAACGAAAAAATCAGCTGGGCCATTTTTAAATCATAAATTCGATATAGCAATTAGTTCAAATATAATGGTGCAGTGGGAGACAATGCGCGATGGATCTAAATGGATCCATCGTACGTATTAAAAAAAACCTGTGAATTAAAAAACAGCGAGCGTAAGTGTTTGCAAGTTAGTCGCTTACAGGAATATGCTGGAAGGTGTTTTGCTAAAATAAGTCACTAAATAAATCAACTACGGATTTTGTTATTTGTATTTGACACTCAAAAGCTATATCGACGTGAGGCCAAAATGCCCTTTGAACATACCGGTTTTCCCAAGGAAATGGAATGGACCATCTTATTTAAGGGGTTTTGGAAGATCATATTGAGTAATAGTGAGAGGAAAACTATTGGATCACTGGAAAAAACGAACGCATATTACAGTTTGTGGAACATATGCAGAATGCAACCCATAGGTAGTGATTTGTGCAAGTTAGTTTCCTATTTTCCGGAAATTAAAAAGGTGGGATAAACTATAAAGCTTTATAGTGAAAACGGATGAAGCCGAAACTAATAATGAATTTCCAATTATTAATCGATTAATCAAACAGCCTCCATTTCATGTTCACCTGGTTGAGGTACCTTTTAATCTACCTGAGCCCGGTCTACCTTGCTGGCCCTACGAAAGTCTTTTGTGTTGTACTATTATTTCGTACTTTTAACCTTATTGACCTACCATTATCATTTGTTGAACGATATAGTGGATATCCATCATTGCCTGTAGTTATTTCTGAAATCAATTGTCTTGGATATCGTTTAGAGCACTTACCATCAATCTTACATGGCGAAAGTATATTAAGTGTCCCACATGGGCCATGTATCATAGCAGAATTGCCAAGAAAATATGTCTTTAGAAATTTGCATTGTTCATCAGGAATGGGCAATAATGAACCAGCAATTTGATATATTTAACCTTGCACTTTATGGTTCGTCTTGCTGGTCCTAAGAAAGTCTTTGTATCATTATTTTGTATCTAGGGGATTTTTATAAACCAATATAATAAAGTTCTGCTGGCAGTTCTGCTATGAGACATGGCCCATGTGGGAAACTTAATTATATTCACCATGTATGATAGATGACAAGTGCTCTAACTAAACGAAATCCAAGACAATTGATTCCAGAAGCAATTATAGGCAATGATGGATATCCACTATATCGTTCAACAGTTGACAACTAGTGGTGGAAATCTATCGATAGTACTATCGATATATCGATAGTTTCGTACTATCGAAAACAATCGATACTTTTTATATACTATCGATATATCGACCTATCCAAGTAAGAATATGACAAGTGAAAAATACTGTTTTTTCAGGAGAGGAGTATAAAGGTTTAATTAGTTCTTTTCGCTGCTAGGAATAAGCGGATCACTTTAATTGTATCGTTTATACTGAAGAGTATTATAAAGTGGCTTTGAATTCTTTTAACTGGATTTTTAGTTAAAAACGCATTAATTTAAGAATATAAAATCAGTCATAACCTTATCAATTTTAGAGATAATACTTTAAGATTTTATCATAATAAGAATTCGACATCGTAGAGTCCAAAAATCGTATTCCCTTAAAACTATGATAACTGACGTTTTCATGGTCTTAATTGGATAGATCGATATTGATATTTTATTCGTACAAGAGCGTTTTGCTATTATGCGATATAACTTTAGTTACGTTTTTCTTGTTGTCATTCCTTTTATATGCTAGTCAAATTATTGGTGATCAACCAACCCAAACGGTCTGAAAGCCAAAAAATGTTGAGATGCTGATTTTCTTACATAAAAACGATTGGCTGCTTTGAAAACAAAGTGGGAAACTGGGAAACTTACCGATTATAATAACCTTCCTTGACTTTATAGTTTCTGGTTGTAGTCAACCTATATGTAATTGAATAAAGTTTATAAATTTATTATCCGATAGTATCGATAGTATATCGATAGTCTTTTAATTTCTGCCGATAGTTTTCTATCGATTGTTTTTTATGTTACTATCGATACTATCGATAGTTGAAATTGTCGATAGTTTTCCACCTCTATTGACAACGGTAGGTCAATAATTGTAGGTTAAAAGTACAAAATACAACACAAAAGACTATCGTAGGGCCAGCAAGGCGGACCAGGCTAAACAAAGCACGTCAAAAATAATTGTTATGAATGCTCTTTCTCATATTATTTTGGTTTTCTGGTAGCTTAAATAAAAACTCAGGATTATAAGCTGCATTTACTGGCATAGAACAACGTCTAGGTGGTGTATCATATTAAAGCTGCTCCAGTGTATAAAAACAGGGTACTATTTTCTGAAAGATGTTAATTTTGTTTGAAGCCCCTGGCTTCAATAATTCAGAAGGCATTCATTTGTACTCCAATTCTTCAACAATTTGCTAGTCATGTTTTTTGAATAAAATCCTCTCAGAATAATAAATTAGATTAGTGCAAAATAACATTTCATTTAGGGAATTGAATGACCTTAAACCTTGCGGTTCAAAAATAGTTGAGTTATTTTTCATCCCACCTGTACATTTTTAATTAATATTTCATGCATGAAACTGTTAATTTTATCATTATTAATCATTTCTTGCTGCATAATATGATTTTATTTAATTTAATCATTTAGATTCTAAGCGTCACACATTATATTACAAAACATCAAATGAAAAAAATATTCTGCATTCGCTGTATTTCAAAAAGAATACACTCGAAATAACGGATATGAAGTTAGCCCGAAAAAAAGCATTTTTATCCCGAAAAATTAATGTGTCCACGCTAAATTCAATATAAAAAGCGTTTTAGCACGAAAAATTATAGAAAATTAAGTTAAATTACACTTCATCCCGAAAAAAAATATTTATAAGAAACAATCTTTTTAGTCATGATTATTTCAGGCATTCATATTTTACAATCTGATACAAATAAATGCCTTTCAGCCTGAAAATAACAAAAAACACTCCCAAAAACAATACAACTCGAAAAAAATTAGGTTTATTTCTGAAAACATTTACACATATTTTTCGTTTTTCTTCGAGACACATCTGAATCAATAAATGTTCTTTAATCAATTTATCATAAATTACAAGTTACATGTTATGCGTTCTTATAACACAGAAAGACACTGAAAAACAAAAGAGATTATGGATATTGGAACATTTCAGGACCAAGATTCAATCAAATATTATTAATAAAAATTTTTATTATTTCTACTAGTATATGACACTAGGTTAGTATGCATATTTCCAAATTAAAACATTAAGCCCATTACCATACGATGGGGATTGTGCGGATGTATTTGCCAAATTCTTAATTTATTTAAAACAATAATGAAACCAGCCTTTTCTCCAAACGTTATAAATTTAATCCAATTTTATTAAATAAGCTTTTAATACAAAAATTATGTTGCCAATTAGATGCTTACAGCTCGCTTGTTAAAGTAAAAGTGGCCGAGTAGATAATCATAAAATTATTTAGTCATAAAACCAAAAACGCGCCAACTGCCATTCACAATTATTTCTTCTAATAAAATGGTGAATAAAATGATAATAAGTTCTAGATGCTCAAACATAGATGGCACTTCGATTCGTAAGTAGAACCTTTATAGCAAATTAAGAAAACAATGATCAGCTGTCAAACGCTTTTGACAGTAATATTGTTGTTGGGTAAGTTGGTCGCCTTTGTTTTTTTATTTTAATTTTTAAATACATAATAAATAATAATAAACTTTAAATTCCATTAGGTACAATTAATTCAATAATATAAAATAGGCGTGAATATAATATAAGATAAGTAAACATAATAATTTAAGTTAATACATTATTTGTTCAAATTTGATTTTTATTTTCAGCTGCTGATAATCCTGGACAGGGATCAGGAACATTTCTGGCCCAAGATTCAATCAAATATTTTTATTCAAAATGCTTATTATTTCTACTACTGTATCTCTATTCACCGACCGACGAATTTCTCATGGAACAAGTACCTTATTATTTAATTAATAATTAATAATGAATATTTAATAGTTAATAATTATTAATTAACAATTATATTTAATAATAAAAAATTAAATAATAATAATTAATAATGAACTCCTCGAATCGTTTCGTTCTCTAAGCTTCACACAATTATTCATTCAGGAGAGCCCGTTTATAGGGATCCTCGCTCATACAATCATTCATTCAGGAGAGCCCGTTTATAGGGATCCTCGCTCATACAATCATTCATTCAGAAGAGCCCGTTTATAATTTTCAGGCCTATTTCTATATAGCGTGTAGTCCATATAATCGACGAAAAACACTATTTTGGTGTTTTTGTACCGTTATTCACAGGCATTGCTCGATATATTTATTTATTTATTTATTGTACTTTAACAATAATTTAGTATTAAAAGGAAAAGCACAGATGGAAACAGAGTAAACGGAACAACAGAACAAAACTAAAATGATGAAGCTGCTTCCATTAGGCAGAAAAACCTTTTAAATTTTTTCAAACAATTTCCATCTCATGCATACACATTCTATTTTGAGCAATAGCTCATTTACAATAAAATGTACAGCAAGAGGTGAAATAATATTAAAATTTAACAATAATAATAATAATATTAAAAATAAATTTAAAAAAACTACGTATTGCCCATCAATCACGCCACTCCAAAAATTTTGACTTAAATAATTTGGCCGATCCTAAACTCTTAATTTCCAATGGAATTGAATTCCAAAGAGAAACTCCCCTAACGTAAAAGGATTTGTTTAGCGACCTACAACTATTTTTGGCCGGAATCAGGCGGAAGTTTGAGGAATGAGACCTGCTAAAAAGTAACTTCCTATAAAGATAACAAGGCTTCTTAGCTTTGAGAAGTTTAAAAATAAAAAGACAAACGCGAAATTCGTAAAAGGTAGATAAACTACATCCTAAAACAAGGCTAGAGTATGCCACTAGAATTCCGTATCCATCCCAAATATATATATATTTCTTACCTCTGTTACGATGCGATGGCGATAAGAGTTATTTGCAGGCTCCTTTCCATACAGCTGATATTCCATATAATCGATAAAAAAAACCTAATTTACAAAATATTGCAAATGAGAAAAAAAAAAAAATTTTTTTTGTTTTAGTATATAAGGAAATTTTTTCCTCATTTTTTTTTAATTCGTTTTCAGACCTCGTGCTGGTATCATCGTATTATTTTTTGTGATTAATTTTATTGTGTTTGAACCTATAAACAGATTTTTTTAAAACTTATTGACCCTTTGCTTGATTTTGGATAATTCTTTAATTACTGATTAATATTATTGCTTGCTTTCGTAAACTATTGACCACGGCTTTTTAAGGACATCCTCTAACAACAATTAAATTATTTTCGAAACCTATGGTTTCTAGCAAATAAGACCCTGCATTCTATAGGATATTTCTATTTTACAATTTGTAAAACACTGCTTTCATTTATATTTGACGTTGGCTTTGCATTTCGGACATCCTTTAACCACGATTAAAACACGCCTCTAAGAAAATCGACTCGGCATACACCAGGAAAATTCTAGCTTACGCTTATTGAATTATTATAATATTGTGTTTTCATTATCAAAATGGAAAATCAGGTTAAAAAAGTTGCGCGATTTAATTATAAAAAGAAACGAAGTGCCGTTAGCGCGGAGACTGAAAAATGCTATACAAAAACTGCAATTTTCGCACATAAAATTTACCGCCTCAAACAGTAGAGAAATGGCTCGTTTGTGTCAAACAATAAAGATCAAGAACAATATCACAAACCGCACTCAATTATATTATATCTGGCGCAGATATTTTAAAACCAGTCTCGCTTCAAACAGAGACGATGAGAATACAGATATAGCTGTAACACCAAACGAAGAAGTTATCGATAGTAATGAGCAAAATGAAAAAAGTACTGAATATGTTGACGAAAACAATATTTATGTTGATAATCCTTAAACAGAGCAATTAGTAAGTGAGTCTATTTCGATTAATCGCATAGAATTAATTGATTGTCACACTTCAAACCATGCATTAGATGAGTTATCTTTCAGCAACGTGCAGGAGAGGTAACAGGCTCTCATATCGTTGAAAATGTTACGTCGAACAGAAAAGAAAACTCTGAATCTGTAAATTTGATTCAATGTACTAACCAAATAAAAAAAAATATTGGGAAACTCGCATATAAGAAATGTCAATTTACCTTAAACATTCCTAATAATATTTGGAAAAAAATATTTATACAAGGCGATGAGAAACTGGAACCATATTTGTATAGATCAGTAATTACTGAAAATTTGACTAAACTAACTGGATGTCTAATAAAAATTAAGGGGTACGATATTTTAAAGAGTCGGGTGTCAATTAGAACCTACTGTGCCCATAAAAATCTTAATCAGACTTGTCGGAAGTATAAATTAATAAATCGAAATTTAAGCCAGGGAATATTCGATGTTTATGCTATAAGTGATTCTATCATTCACACGTCAAAAAAGTTTAGTTTTACTTCAGGTTATAACCGAGATATTTATAAAAAAAAATTACTACAAAAATCTGTCGAGAAAGTGGCTGAAAATTTAATTGATGAAGAAGACATCGATTTTGTTAAAAAACACAATACAATACAAAAATCTAAATCCCACGACGTATTGAGAAAAATTAGGTCAGAAGCATTACAATCAAACGATAAAAACTCCGATGATTTTCTCGACATTGATGAAGAATGGAAAATGGGTGAACTAAACGATGAAAAATATATACAAAAAATTATGCTTCGTCCTTTCATAGTAATGACGTATAGTGCAATGCAGAATAATATACTAAAACTAATGAGAGACATGGATAAGGATAAAGATCTTCCAGTATATTTGGACGCTACTGGAAGTTTAGTCCGGGCTCCTTTTAAACCATGTCCAAGCATATTGTATTACGCACTGGTAATAGCTGCAAAAACTAGTGATTCCGACGTTGCATCAGCGTTTCCACTTAGTGATATGGTTAGTTCAAGCCATACAACTGATTCAATTGGCGGTTGGCTTAAATCGTACAGGCTACATGTAGAGGCAAATTTTAAAAAATGGCCCATATTTAATTCTGTGATCATTGATTTCTCTTTTTCTGAACTGAACTCAGTACTCAGTGCATTCAATGATATGGATATTATTGAATATCTTACAGCAACCCATAGTTTGGTTAATAATACCTCTTGCTACAAATCCAAAGATTCCCTGGTAAAGGTATATTTATGCTGTTGTCATTTAACACACACAATAGCGGAAGACATAGACAAACATTTCTCTAAATTACCATCAAATTATAAAATACTCAAAGAGGTGTTCGCGTCAATTTTCATGACATCAAATTATGGCACCATAAAAGAGATATGGAAATTTCTTGTAATAATTTTGAAATCAAAATATATCAGAAATAATGTGCAAGAAGCACTCGAATCATTAGCTAACTTAATTATAACCAATGATATAGATTTTGAAAATATAACAATAAGTAATAAAACAGATAAACATAGGGATAACTCAAGGCCTATATATTTACAGAGTCCATATTTTCAAGACATGAAAAAAATTATGGACGAAGTCGATTCAAGTGAAAATCAAGAAAATTGTGGTATAGTTGGAGGATTGAATAGTTTGTATAATCCTAATTTCATGAATGTAGTTTTGAAAAAATATATGACTTATTTGCCTTTATGGAGTGGTATTATTAATGATGGTGTAAGGCAAAGCAACAGCCACGTGGAGAATTACTTTGCTACAATTAAACGAAGATTTAAAACTTCGAATAATATCGGTAAGTTGCCAACAAAAGTGGGGCGATTCGTAAGAAACATACATGACCGAAATGTTACAATTCATAGGCAAATTTTAGCTGGGATACCCAAAAAATCCATAAAAGAAGTAAAATGTAATGTTCAAAACTGTACGCCCAATAATGAACCATCCATTCATGACATCCAACTCTGCCAATCAGTGTGGAAGCGAAAAAATTCGGACATTTTAACTCCGAAAAATAAAACGTCATCTTTTAATTTGACAAATTTAAAAGAAATTAATAATCAGTCACCAAGAGAGCGGATTATCACTTCATTAAAAATTTTAAGTCAAAATTCGAAGGAGCACGATGATTTCAGCACTCCAAAACGACCACGTAAAGTAACGAAAAAAAGTATATTGCCCTTACTAATAAACAATTTTACCAATAAAGCATTACCAGTACTGCAAAATGGAAGTAACACCTGCGATTACTACTCAAACACATGCGCATTTGATTCATTAGTTCAGGCTTTGGCTGCAGCAGTGAACCTATTGGGGATAAATAAAAGCAATATAGTTGAAGGAAGAGTTCAAAAAATCATTGAAAGTATTCTGAGCAACGATTTAAAAAAGGCATATTATATTCGAAAAGAAATGTTAATTGAGATTTTTGGCGTTCAGGAAAACTGCGAATGTAATATTCAGGATATTGCAGGGTACATGCTTAAAAGCATTCCTAGCTTAACTGCAGAGCTAAAATGCCAACATTGCGAAACGGTAGTCGAAGAAGAAAGAAACTTCCTTCTAGTAAATTTATTTAAATTAATGGAAGTAGGACTTGCAAATTTGGGTCAATGTATAGAGGAAGTGCCATCTCAAAACTGCCCAGTATGCTTAAATAAAATGAATCCTGGAAACAAAACATACAACAAAATAATTTGTATTTACACCGAGTATCCTACCCAAAGCAAACCGAGACTTACGATAGATCGGATTGAATCGACACTTTTTCTTGAGAATACTCCTTACAATTTCACAGATATTATTAGTTATGAACAATTGGGGGAAAATGGCCATTTTATAAGCTACTGTAAATCCAATGATAAATGGCGCTGTTATGATGATTTGAAACAATATGTGGTTGTCGTGAGAAATATAAAAAGCATCGAAGTGAACCCACATATGGTTATTTATACCAGATATTCAAATCAATAAGCTCCTCAATTAATATTTTTGGGAGCGTATTAATTACTAATCATCAATCACTAATTATTAATTATAAATTAATAAATATTAATTATTAAACGAACCGAAGGGGCAATAAAACCATCAAACAAGTAACTACTGGCAAGCCAGACGTTTCGTTTCTCTTGCAAATGAAAGAAGATCCCTCTAAACGGGCTCTCCGTCGTGAGTGAAATAGATTCCATTGGCTTGGATGCTCCATATGAATGATTGTATAAGCGAGGATCCCTATAAACAGGCTCTCCAGAATGAATGATTGTGTGAAGCTCAGAGAACGAAACGTTGCGGAGAGTTCATTAAAAATTATTAATCATTAATCATTTATTATTATTTAATAATTCATTATTAATTATTATTAATTATTAATTATAAATTATACATTACTAATTATTAATTAATAATTTACATTATTAATCAATAATTATTAATTATAAATTATTAATAATTAATTATTAATTAATTATTAAACGAGCCGAAGAACAAAACCGTCAACCAAGTAACTACTAGCGAACCAGACGTTTCGTTTCTCTTGGAAATGAAAGAGGCTCCCTATAAACGGGCTCTCCGTCGTGAGTGAAATGGATTCCATTGGCTTGGATGCTCCATATGAATGATTGTATGTGCGAGGATCCCTATAAACGGGCTCTCCTGAATGAATGATTGTATGTGCGAGGATCCCTATAAACGGGCTCTCCTGAATGAATGATTGTATGAGCGAGGATCCCTATAAACGGGTTCTCCTGAATGAATGATTGTATGAGCGAGGATTCCTATAAACGGGCTCTCCTGAATGAATGATTGTATGAGCGGGGATCCCTATAAACGGGCTCTCGTGAATGAATGAATGTATGAGCGAGGATCCCCATAAACGGGCTCTTCTGAATGAATGATTGTATGAGCGAGGATCCCTATAAACGGGCTCTCCTGAATGAATAATTGTATGAGCGAGGATCCCTATAAACGGGCTCTCCTGAATGAATGATGTGTGAAGCTTAGAGAACGAAACGAATCGAGGAGTTCGTTATTAATTATGATTATTTAATTATTTATTATTAAATATAATTGTTAATTATTAACTATTAAATATTCATTATTAATTATTAATTAAATCATAAGATACTTGTTCCATGAGAAATTCGTCGGTCGGTGTATAGAGATACAGTAGTAGAAATAATGAGCATTTTTATTAAAAATATTTGATTGAATCTTGGCCCAGAAATGTTCCTGATCCCCATCGTATGGTAATGGGCTTAAAGTTTTAATTTGGCAATAGGCATACTAACCTAGTGCTGTACACCAATATGGCTAGCAATCTCTGTGAATAGAGATACAATAGTAGAAATAATTAAAAAATTTTATTAATAATATTTGATTGAATCTTGGTCCTGAAATGTTCCAATATCCATAATCTCTTTTGTTTTTCAGTGTCTTTCTATGTTATAAGAACGCATAACATGTAACTTGTAATTTATGATAAATTGATTAAAGAACATTTATTGATTCAGATGTGTCTCGAAGAAAAACGAAAAATATGTGTAAATGTTTTCAGAAATAAACCTAATTTTTTTCGAGTTGTATTATTTTTGGGAGTGTTTTTTGTTATTTTCAGGCTGAAAGGCATTTATTTGTATCAGATTGTAAAATATGAATGCCTGAAATAATCATGACTAAAAAGATTGTTTCTTATAAATATTTTTTTTCGGGATGAAGTGTAATTTAACTTAATTTTCTATGATTTTTCGTGCTAAAAGGCTTTTTATATTGAATTTAGCGTGGACACATTAATTTTTCGGGATGAAAATGCTTTTTTTCGGGCTAGTATTGATTTTAGCAAAGAAATACACCACAATTAAAAAGGCCTTTTCGGGATGATTTTTCGGGCTAACTTCACATACATCTCGAAATGAAGGATACATTTAGGTTACATTTTGAATTAATGAACGAAAACACTCTAAGTTTGCACATATCCGTTGTTCTCAATGGTTCATAGTGAAACTGACGGTGTTGCTTCATTAATATAACCAAAGGCTAGAAATTTAACCGTCATTTTTTAATGGCACCTTCCCCATATTTCTAGAACCACTATGTGAGCAGACTTCCTCTACCTTCAGCACATGGAGATTCTTTAGACTAAAATCACTTTTGCAGGCACCGCTCTCAAATTAAAAATATTTTCATTCTGTAAAACTGCTCCTAAAAAGGAAATGCTCATGAACAGTTTACAAGTTTTTAACATTCATAATTATTTTAATTTGTTTACCGAAGGAATAATGGCAGCACAGAAGGAATGAGAAGGGATGTGCATTTTAATCTTCAAGATTGATCTTGAATTTAATCTTGAAGATTGGGTTTATATTTCTGGAACAGGGCAGATTCAAGTTTATAAGACTCCACCGAAAACAAACATTCAAATTATTAAAAGAAGCATATTCACATTTCGTGTGTAGGAAAGATAATCAAAGTTAGAGGAGATGTTAGAATACAAAATCATTTGAAGTGCTCGGTTCTGAACTTGGTTGAGTGTAGACAGGTTACAGGTAGATCTTTGGTGTGCCAGCCTAATTATCTAGCCTATGTATGTGCCATTTCTATCTGATCATACATACGTGTATGATTTATAAATTAGGGTAAAAGTCCCGAATTAAAGACACTTCTTTATTTGAGCAAGCCAAGAATAGGTTTAGGCGTGCCCACACTGGATCACTCCCAAAGTAAGTGAATATTGGTCGTTTGAAGGTGAAAATCCACGACTGAAACTGTAGCAAATCACTCTGTGAGAGAGTTTTTTTCGATGAAATAAAGTAGAAGTACGTAAAATAAAAAACAAGGGGTGTGTGCTGTTTACAGCATAAAAATAAATTTGATTGAAAGTATCAGATAGATCATTAATGAAAATAAAAAATGTTTTGCGGAAAGGACGAATCCCTGAGAGACACTAACATTTAGTGTATGAGAGACACTAACATTTAGTGTACTGTTGGAAGTCCAATTGCTCTCAATTTGTACAGTAATTCTTATGTACCATGCTGTTGACGAGGTTAAATAAAACACCGATTGAATAACCACGTTGAAACCCGTAGTGGTGGTCTAAACCGTTCGAATTCTTTCAGGTAATCAATCAATTTTTTTTGGGGAATTATGGGGAAAAGATAATCACTTCCACAAAAGAGGGTGTTATTTGACCCTTACCTCCAAAACTGGTTCGTTGTAGTTTTGTCAACTAATAACAAACTAATGGCAGAAATTTTAACTTAAATGGAGCTTCGAAGTTTATTTACTAAATGCCCACATGTAATAGATTTATATTTTACGTAACTGTGTTTCTGCACGGAAAATGAAGATGGGTTTCACAGGTCATGTACAGTTAATCGTACTGGTGTCTAGAAATTTCTTATTTTGTAGTTGCCTATATTAATCACACGCAGCGTCTTCGCTAAACTTTATGGCGCCACTGGCAGAATATTTTTTGCTCCCCACTTTGATGAGAATTCTAAAAAATAACAATTTTTGAAAAATATAAGCACCCATTGCGTTCTCTCCCAAATTTCCCTTTTCCAGAATTTACACATCAACCAATTTGTTTTGAAAGTTTCTCAGAAAAAGCCAAAGATGCACTATGAAATAAAATGAATTTTGTCAGGTCAAGACGCATTTTATCAAAATGGATCGTAATGTAATGGATTTCGTAAATCTAATGTAATGAAATAATAAATATAAGTATGATAGGAGTACTAGCTCTTCATGGGCGGATCCAGCTTTTAAATTGGGGGGGGGGGGGGGGGGTTATATAAATAAGCAGATATATCTTTTTTACACAACCCAATTTTAATTTTTATAAAATATATTGTATTTAGGTAAGGACATGGTCGCACGAAGTTTATGATTCTTTCTTCTTTAGCCCTCAATCCATGAACCAGGGTCGTTTTCGTCCTGGCCAAAACTACTTTTTGTAATTTTTCCATATGCAATTAAAAAAAATCAAAAAAAAAAACGATTGTTTCTTGAATAAGGATGCTCAAAGATAATCCGTGAATTATTTAAGATTTTTTTATTCATAATTGTTGATTTTATAGCGCAAAGACGAAAACGACCCTGGTTCATAGAATTAATAAGGTGCTTAAAATAACTTCATGGATTGAGGGTTAGTGTTAGTAGTTTAGCTATCAAGCTATCAATTAGGATATGACATATGCGTATAAATACTAAATTTTTTGTTTACATTATATTTTCAATTGACGTTATTTAATCCATTTTTTTAACATTATTTCTGTAAAATATCGAGTATTAATCCCGCTGAACTTAACAAGTGCATATAACACTTAGACAGTTAATATGTACGTATGTGTAGTTGAATTATTTGCGTTGATTTTAATGATTAAAATGAATATTTTTAGAGGTGTTTGTTTCATTTTGGGAGGGGTAATTACCCCCTCTACCACTCCCTTGTATCCGCGCCTGTAGCTCTTCTCAAGCTGAGCTTTGCTAGAAGTTCTGAATAATTATAGCAAACAAATACCTTTAAAGGGCAGGCGGTAACCTAAAAAGATTTCCGCAAATCACAAAAAACATTCTGTAAGCAGTACGAACATTACCAATAAAAAATGTATTTATTTGTAATGTTGATACCGCTTTCTTGTGAATTTTCTTGTGAATTGGATAATGAAGAAATATCATAATTTTAGGTTTCGGAACTTTTAGCTAAACTCATCTTGAAAGTGCCGTACATGTCTTTATTATTGTCTCGCTCAAGATCCAAATGAAGCACCCAACGAACAAATTACTACTAACAAATTTACTGACTATCAACTACTTAGGTGTCTGGAATCGGGTTAATTTTTGGTTACTAATATGCCTTTCCTTTTCTTCAGTTTTGTTATGTGTAAATGATGTACGAAGGGCCCGGTGCCATCTGGGAGTCTTATCGCAGACTTGAAGCCTTAGTAGAGACTTATCCAAAGACCATATTTGGCAATTTGATTAAATAAAAAGCATAACTTTTAAATGGTTTAAGAGACACACTTTTCTAATTCCTTTATTTTATACATTATTTATTTATGTAAGTTAATCCGGCTTATTTTTTTCTTAGTCAAATAAAATAATTCGATTTGAATATAATAAAACTTAATTTAATTAAAACAATAAATAAACCTTTTCAAATTATTTATTGAGAAGTGTTCGCCTAAATGCCATCATTACAATTTTTACTAGTAATTTTTGATCTTATTGATTTTGACTGATTAATACATTTACATATTTTGTTGTTTTTGTTGGTCTAGTTCTAACTTAGGATAAACTTTACAAGCTTGGTAGCACTAAATTTTACCGCTTCCACAAGCTTATCAATTGGCTCACTGACGCTGTCATTGCCTTCAGGTACCGCAGAACTGTTCGACTACTGGACAAATTAGGATTAGGGCTATGGAGAGCTAACCTGCGTTTGTAGCGTGTATATTGGTCCCTTCCCGATGATACCTGAATGATTTCCACATAATATTTACACAAAAATACGGGCCATACTTTGGAGTAAATTCGTTAAGTATTTCCCAACACAACTTGTTTATAATGCCAGGGCTTCTTTGCTGCACTAGCAAACAATAATTAAATAAGGGTAGCCTCTCAAAAACTAAATTTAGTAGAGCTTCGTGAAAGGCTTCCTTTTCGTTGGCAGAACTTTATACAAAAATCGTTTTAGAATCCTATTTGCATCGCTTATGTCAAATTCCATAAAAATCGGTTAAGGAATTGACAAGTTTCATCCTAGTTGGCCATATTCTAAGACTGTATGCCAAAATTATTTTATTATCTCATTTCCATCGTGCATTCCAAATTTCTCTAAAATCTGTTAAGGAATAACCAAGTTCTATCCTAGTTTCCATATTTCAGAAATTCATCTAAAAATCATTTTATAATCCCATTTCCATTTCGCATGCACAATTTCATTAAAATCGGTGAAGGAATAGCCAAGTTCCATCCTAGTTGGCGATATTCCGGAACTTCATCTAGTCCAGTCTATCACCTAATTTTCTGTGGTCATAGCTGAAATTTTGCATACACCTTTGGTTCTGGTGACAATGCAATATAGTATAATCAATATTATAATATGCTCAAAATGGCCACCGCTCCAAGATGGCGGATTACCTCTTTCTTTACGGCCCCTTTGATATGTGTATGAAATGAAAGGGCTTGTCGAGTAGAAAACGATAAACTGAGTGATTCATAATACCCTTAAATAAGGGATTATCTATTTCTCCGCAACCTGCTTGGCATGTGGATCAAATGAAAGGGTTTAATGAGCAGAATAAGATAAGCTAAATGATGTCAGTGAATATCTACTATGGCGGACGCTCCAAGGTGGCGGACTATATTTCCTTAACCACCTCCATGACATGGGTATCAAATGAAAGGGTTCGCCGCGCACAATACATGGCGTCATTCTTAATTCAATATGGCGGATTACCCAAGTTGGAAAACGCTCCAAGATTGTGAACTAAATTGCTTTCACCACCATCTTGAAAATTAAAATTTTACAAAATCGTTTCGCTAAATTTTACATGTAGGAAAATTGCACATGTGTAATTTAAATATAATTTTCTGGCACGTTTTTAATTTAAAATTATTCGTTTAAGATTATTAAGTAAAACATTTTTTTTTCATCACTCGGAAAATAAAAGTTTAACCGTTTTTCCTTAATCAACAACTAACGTCTGTCATTTATGTCAATATCTATTCCAGAAGCGCCCACGCTTTTATTTTCCAGTGATGAAAAATATTCTTTTACTTCAACGCTACATAAGCGTGGTGTTTTAAGAAAGGATTTTTTTACATATTTTAAATTCTTAAGATCTAAGTTACAAGAAAATTGACAAAATGAAATATGTATGTAAATTATCTACTTTTGAATATTGAACAAAACCTTTAAAGCTTTACAATTACTATAAGTTGCTTAAACTTTTTACCGAAGTGCCGGGAATAACTTTAAAATATTATTTTCTTTTTATTAACATATTGTGATAAACAATTTAAGAACAATTTAAGTTTTTAACTTCAGAAAAATGGTCTGTATACAGAGGCAAAATTTACTCATACTTGGCGATAAATAAGAGAAACTAAATTATATAAAGTTGCTAATCTGTGAGACAAACAAAAACCTTGAACCTACTTGAGTAAAAAATTTGTCAGATGACTAATGGTGTTGTAATAGCCACACACTAGGAAATAATAATATGTAATAAGAGTAATATCGTATAATTTCCAAATCCATAAATAATTTCAATTTTCCTAAATAGCCCTGGAGCAAAGTTTTGTTTCTTTCATACATTTTGGTACATAAATATATTGTACAACATAAAAAAAAGTCCCAAAAATAAGAAATATTACCAAAAAACAGTTTGTCAGAATCTTTATTACACTTATTTTCTCCATTTATTTACTTTAAAAATAAAATACATAACGAACAACGAAGAAAATAAAGTATTCAGCAATTTAAGAATACCACCCACTTTTCATATTACATTAAAAAAAAAACCGAAAATAAAATCCTTCAAATCATAAACTTAACACACATTTAAAGAGAACAAAAATGTATATTACAACAGCTTTTCAGGAGGCATTAGAACAAACAACGGATTTCTTATGTATTTTCTTTTCAACGATTTAATCTATTTCTCGTCAATTCTCGTTGATTATGCGGATCATTTTCCTTTTTTTTTTTTTTTTTTGCTGTTTGTTTCAAACTTCTCATCTTCGTTGCTCCTTCATTCATTTTAACATCATTTTTCGCCTTCAAATTTTCCGTTAAATTATAGAAACGAAACAAAAGGAATGTAATAAAACTGTAAAAGCTTTTCTGTAAAAAACGAAAAACTTTTTGATGGTTTATTTCGCATCTATTGTTGGTGATGGTGTGATACCAGTGTGTACCATGACACGCGGGGATTGTAAAAATTAGATGTGGGCACCAAAATGAATTTAAAAAATAGGCTCAGCCCCCTTTATGTCGAAAGTCTCTATAATTTTAGATGCTTTAAAGTTGATAAGTTTGTTGATGATATTCTTTGGTTCCGCTCCTGCTTTACACAATTTTTCTTTAGATGAAGTATCAAATAAAAAGCAAAAAAAAACTTCCAAATCACTTATAAAATTTATTTTGTTGAATTCAATTTTTATTTTTCGCATAAAAATTGCGAGAACCCTAAACGAGTAAATCGGCAAAAAATAGAAAATGTAATTTTCCGTTTATTTTCTTTCTTCTGTTGTTTCATTTTGTATATTTTTAAATGGCGCGAATGAAAAAATAAGCACAACTGTTTTTGAATATTATACTTTTTGTGCCATGGCTATATTGTCTTTTGTGTATCTATGTATATTTATACAACATTTTGTGGTACAAACGCAAAATAAAAATATTTGAGGAATGTGTTTTCTGTTTTGCAAGAATACACAAAACAAGACTAAAAAAAATAAATAAATATCCAACGAGCAATTTAACATATTTTCCCTGAATACATAAAATAAATATATATATGTATACACGAAAAAGGAACCAGATACCAAGGGTAAAATATGAAAATGAGAAAAAAAAAGGAATTTTCCGAAAAGAAAAAGCTGCCCGAAAAATAAAAGAAGAAACTCAATTTAGATAATCATAAAATGATAACAAAGTAAAAAGGAACATTTTATGTAAGTAAATATGTATGTATATATGTATGTATGTATGTACAACACAAAAAAAAAGGATCGACATTATTTTTATCATTTCGTTGTTGTATATAAAATAAACTGATATTCTACATCTCTCCAGTATGCATAATATTATACACTGGCAGAGTAAAAATAACCACAAAGAAATGTAAATATACAACGTAATCCAAATAAAAAACTCCATTGATCACTTCACTGTTGCTGCTGCTGCTTGCTATCTTTCTCCCAAATTATAGTTCGTTTTTTTTTATCAAATTTTTTTGTCATAATCTCTTAATTTTTGCTATTTGATAAGAAGGAAAAAATTGTATTCTAGAAATGAAATTGTTTTTATCAACGATAACTTAAATGTAACAAAAATGGGACTGATTGAATCTCTCTATACTGTATACAGTACTATATAATAATAAAATCTACCACTGTACATATTTTCCCAGTTTCGCTTAAATAGCATTATTTTAAGGAGTTTATTATAGAGACCTAAGTCGGATTTGTATATAATAACTGGGCTATTCCCGTTTAGTTTTCACGCAGATAATACTAGTTTATATTGTGAGATAAATTTTAGCTGTGTAGCACTGGATTTTTTATGGTTTGGATACAAAGATTTATACAATTTTAATGGTATAGCTATCGATGCTCGGTAACATTGTGCTTCAATGCTTAATCCACCTTAAATCCATGTTACTAGCAAAAACGGAATTTGACCACCGCGATGACATACTAGAATAATTTGGAACTTGATATCATCCTAGGATGAAGTTGAGAAATTGAATTGATTCTAATATCGACTGTCATCTCGGTTGATTAAGGTGGCATGCTGTAAAGTAATTAATTCGTAGTTTCGAAGGTGGTATTCCGTTGTAGGTGTCGCCGGTGTTGTGATGATTGGGACGTACACTGTGTAGTCCAAGCATTACCGGCACATCTTGTAACGTGCCACACACACTATAGCGGTAGTTGGTAGACAAAATTAAAAAGAAACACAAATTGGGCGCCAGTCTACCGGCACGTAATTTTTCCCGGACTAAGCTCGATGAGCAGGTGGACTCGGGAGAGGTTACTTGCTGTGAAAAAAACTACCGCTTAGTATAACCACGCTTTATTTAGGTTGGGTGGAAAATAATTATATAGTAATAATAAAAGA
This sequence comes from Tipula helvola, assembly GCA_963556165.1. Lineage (NCBI taxonomy): Eukaryota > Metazoa > Arthropoda > Insecta > Diptera > Tipulidae > Tipula > Tipula helvola. Next base: position 265,362,594 of record OY744482.1, on the reverse strand, counting down.
AAAGGAAAAGTGATGGATGACTCACCGTTTTCCGCTTGGCTTTTCCGGATCTTTCATGCTTTTTTTAATTTGCCCCGCAATTCACTACGGTCCCATAAACTCGTTCTTCTCACGGTTCTTTTTGCTTCTTTTAATATATAAAATCGTCTTTACACTGCACTATATTATAGTTTATTCTTCGTTTTTTAGTTTTTTTTAGTTTCACAATGGCCTTTTCATGTCCTCTAGTGCATACGTGCTATTACCAATTCTTTTAGTGATCCGGCACTTTTCGTACGGAGAATCAAACTTTGAGTTATAGCCGTCTATTGCTTTGGACTGCTTAAAATTCTTTTTCAACACAGTCTCGCCAACCTGAAATTGTACAGGACGTGTGCATAGATTATATCTTTGGATGTTCTGTTCGTACGCTTTATTCAATATAGCTAAATTTGGTGCATGTTCTTCACGATTTTTACACTGCCCCTTTTCATGTATGTTGGTGATCTGCGCGCCAGACACCTCCATATTTCTTCCAAAATTCGTAAAAAGGCGTGTATCGCGAAGACTAATGCACTGCTGTCCTCAGTGCACGCACGCTATCTGGTTTAAGTTTTCGTCCCATATCCGTTGGTCTTTCTCTGTGTAACTACGTATCGCTGACAAAACGCTTCTGTTTACTCTCTCTGCCGGATTCGCCTGCGGGTGGTAATAAGCATTCAGCCAATGTTGAACCTTATATTTTTGCAAAAATTCCTTGAACTTTTTTGACGTGAACTGGCTGCCATTATCCGATATCATGGTGGACGGAACACCAAACACCAAGAAAATACTTTCTTCCAAGTATTGCATTAACGATACCATCTCAGCCTTTCTAACAGGTTTCAGCATAACAAATTTACTAAAGACGTCAATTACTACCAACAAGTATGTGGTTTCCGACTTTAGATCGAGAGTACGGCCCCATATAGTCGAGAGCAATCATTTCCCATGGGCGAGGTGGAACGCGTGGCTCACCGATGGGTATCCTTGAGATCTCACACTTTGGTTTGTTCAGCTGACATTTTTCACAAACCTTGACATAATTCCGCATATCATCAGCTATCTTCGGCCAATAATGCCTCTCCTGAAGTCTCCGGAGCGTTTTGAATAAGCTAAGGTGTGCAGCTAAAGCGCTATCATTGTTGTCATATAAAATCTTCATTCTACTCGACTTTGGAACATATAGCTTCCACTCCCAGCTATCGGCATCATTGTCTCCAATAGTCTGGCAATATTTATACAACTTTTCATCATAAATACGAAAATCGGGATACTTGTTGGGAAAATTTAATGCATCTTTGCTGCCCTTCTGATATGCTGGGTCCTCCTGCACGTCGGTATCGACTTTAACATACTCAACAGCACGAGGCAATGCATCAGGAACAACATTTAACTTCCCCTTTCTGTGCTGGAGTTCGAAGTCATACCCCTGGAGACGCATTGACCAACGAGCCAACCTCGATGAAGGATCCTTCAGGTTCCTCAGCCATACAAGAGAAGCACAGTCGGTCACTACTTTAAATTTTACACCATCGATATAAGGCGTTAACTTCTCGATGGCTAACACCAATGCCAAATATTCACGCTCTGTGGCCGGATATTTTCTTTGAGTAGATGTGAGTTTCTGACTCATATACGCTATCACTCTCTCACCGTCATCTACTTCTTGTGTCAACAAAGCACCTATGCCTGTATCAAATGCATCGGTCTGAATAGTTAACATTTCCCCAAAGTCTGGATTAACGAGTGTAGGAGCGGACACAAGTAAAGTCTTTAAGTGAGTTAAAGCGATTTGAGCTGCGGAGGTCCATTCAAACTTCTTACAGGCAGTTTTTCTCAAAAGGTTGGTGATAGGTGCTATTACAGTAGAAAAATCTTGGATAAACCGCCGATACCAACCAGCCATCCCAATGAGCCTCCGGGTGTCTTTCACAGATTTCGGTGTTGCGAAGTTTAGGATTCCGGTAATCTTCTCAGGATCGATTCTTAATCCGTGCTCGTCGAGGATGTATCCCAGGTATCTGAGCTCCTTGAGGAAAACCGCGATTTTTCTAAGCTAATCGTGAGATTAGCCTTCCGCAAACGCTTGGCTACCTCTTTCAGTAGTTTCATATGCTCTTCAAACGTTTATGACAAACAAATAAACAAATACCCTCGGTTCCAAATCTACTCCGAGAACGTTGTCCATAAACAGGCAAAGAGTTTGGCTAGCATTGCACAGCCCAAACGGCATCCGCTTGTACTGGAAAAGTCCTCTTCCAGGCACAATAAAAGCCGTTTTAGGTCAACTGGTAGCATTTAACTCAATTTGCCAGAAGGCATTACTCAAATCTAAACTGGACAAGTATTTTGTAATGGATAATTGTCCTTAAATCCTATTAATATATGGCAAAGGGTAACTATCTTTAACTGTGACTTCATTAAGTTTGCGTTGGTTCAGTGTTACTTTCTGTAAATCATCTAACTGATGTTGATCAGCCTTATCAGTATTTTCCACAACATTAACACAGTCAACACCAAGCGGAGGTTTGGTTCCAACTGACGGCCAGATGCGGAAAGCTTCCCAAAAATCGATACCGCAAATCAGATTCCTGGGAATGGATGAGACCACCAGAGACCTAATCACTTTTCATTTCTTACGACGTCAACAGAACGCTTGACGAGATGAATTGTTCCATCTGCCGTTTTAATGCGGGAATTAACTTTAATTAGCTCTAAGACAAGTTGTTCCAATCGCACATAGGTGTCGTCATTGCCTAATATAGTGCAACTGACCCCTGAATCCAAAAAACCAGTTACAGTATATCCCAAAACGTCCACCTCTAAATGGAGTTCGCCTTCAATATTAATTACGCATTCAATTGTCTGTGGTATTCTAAGTAATTCGTTGTTGTCTTCAATAAATTTGTCTTTATTCACAACACGACAATTCTCTTCTTCGCTAACTTCCCTGAATTTTCTAAATTTATTTTTTTTTACAGTTATGGTTTATTGTTTACTAAGTAGTTCGCAATGGTTCTACCATAATTAAACAGTGTCAGTAGCTATGTCTTCATCATCGGAAAATGTTTCAGTCTGTACTCCTCGAGATATATATAATGGGATGGTTTGCGTTGGTGCTGAGATAAGACGATCCCAACTGTCCCAGATTGCTGTTTTCCGCTGGATTTGTTGTTGCGTTATTGTTTTGTGTTGGCCTCTCCAAGCATGAAAATAATGATCCACCTCGATGATTTCTAGGGCATTGATCCGCCCGAAATCCATCCGTGCCACAGCACCAACAATAGATCCTCTCTCTAAGTTTCTCGCAATTGAAATGTCTGTGTCCAATCTGCGGACAATTCCAACACTTGATGGTCCCACTGCCATTTTGGTTTGATTAATTTTTGCGGGTAAATCGGCTTTGATCTTGAAAAGGTTGATGGTTTACCGTTTCGACCGCAGCGAAATTTCTCATCTCGTTTCGTCTATCTAATACGCGTCTTTGTGGAGCAGCCGACGTCTGCGCGATTTGAGGTTTATGATAAATTTGCTGTCGGGAATCTATCAGTTTAGCCTCATCCATATTCTTACAAAGCTTCTCTAATTTAGCTACACTCGCCACATCCGCAACGGTTAACTGCAGTCGGTACTGTGACATCATGTTACGCTGCATAGGATATACACTTTATACCCGCCGTAGAAAAAGGTAGTCTGCGATTGGCTCATTGGGCTGGTGCATTCTTTCTATGATTTCTTCCCGAACTATGTAATCGTTGTTTTCTGATAAAAATCGCGTCTTTAGCCCTGAAACTAACTCTTCCCAGCTGATTATGAATCCCGCGTTCACCTCATACCATTCTAAAACGATTCCCTCTAGTAGCTTAAATATTCCTCTCCAAACATCTCGCATTGATACTTCGTCTGCCTCGGCGTACAACTCTATCTTTCGCAGGACATCAGTTATAGAAATGGTACCATCTCCGGAAAATCTTACGGGCCATTTTTCCATTGCCACTCGCCGGCGTTCAACAAATCTTTCAGCCGATCGTTGAGGTTGACTACCGTTCAACATTGACTTTTGCTCTTCTTCTACATCTTTGAATCGTAAATTATCAATCATCCTGTTGAATTCTCCTGCTTCACTTCTGATAAATAAGTCCGTAATCCACGTTTGATGAGACATACTTTCGCCGCTCTCGTTTTGTCTAGTAATTTTCTCCTCTCTCTTCCTCTACCCATGACTGATAGTCTCTCCCCACTGATTTGTTTTGACATATTTTCTTTGGGCAATTGTGCCTTTAATGGGATGAGTGCCTCGTGTTCCTCTACTGACATCCGTATAATACGTTTGATGTTTCGTACTACCCCAAGTAAGTTTGCGTCTGCTTCATCACTGTTTCCAGTTGCCCTGAAAGCTCTATCCTGGTAATGTTTTATTCTGCTCTTAACCGCTCTCTCGTATATTTTATCATTAGCTTTAAGCGCAGCTTTAAGTTCCTTCTGCAGATCCGCTAGCATTTCGATGGCTCTATTGAAATCTTGTTCATCCGCCACTATCTCCATTGGTAGCTCGCTTTCCGATTCGTATGATAACAACTCGTATGATAGCCATTTTAATGAATCTTGAATTAATCGAAATAGCTGACCCAACAAAAATAAATTCAATGGAAAAATTATATTACATCGTTTAATTCAAATAAATAGAACAAAGCAAATAAATATGAATAAATTATTAAATATTTAAATTATAACATTTATGTAAATGTTACACAAATTTTGAAGAAAAAAAACTCGTGTTTGTTCTGGAATTATTTATTACATCCAATAAATGCAACCATAAAAAAATATTACCGCGAAATATATCGATTATTGAAATTTATTCTTCACTCTTCTGTTATTAATTTCTAACAGTTTTCGCTCAAAACCACGAAGGTCCCACGTTGGTCGCCAAATGTAACGTGGTAACGCTACAATCTAAAGTATTAACATGTGCAATTGTCATTCGAAGTTGTCGTTGTTTGGCAGCAGGCATAATTTTACCACAGGACGTCTTATTGGGTTTTCTAGGAGTTTTAGGGTGGTAGCTCGAACTAGGTCATCAGGCCGAGTAAATTTAGCATGTACTGGGCCTATTTTTTTATTCACCCGGTGCAGTGTAGTTCATTATTTTTCCTTGTCTGCTTTGATTGTTTTCTATTAGAGAAACAAGGAAAAATTGTACACTACACTGCTCGGTGTGAATAAAAAAATAGGCCCACTGTTACACAGTACACATAATAAGGTAATATACTCCGATGTTTCATTTTCGTTCTTTCTTGCGCATCTATGTAAAAAAAAATTTAATATGGCGGACATCGTGACCAAGCAAATCGTGTTTGTTAGTTTTGCGTAATAATTTTGAGTGTTGAGTGAATATAATTAAAATTTTGTGAAAAATTCTACTGACTTTAATTCAAAATAATTAACAATGTATCATTGTTTAAATATTTTATAAACTTTCAGTCACGATCTCCGCCATTGTTGTTGTTGTAATTTTTTGACATCCTGCGCAATATATTACCTTATATATGTGTACTGTGCACTGTTATACTTGATCGGAGCCAACTTTGATGTATTTTACAAAATGAAAGTTCGAAAAATATATTTAAAGGTGTTGTTAAAGATATTTAGAAAACTTTTATACATGTATATGTACGTTTTATGAGATTTTTGATTTTTTCATTGAAAAAATTGAAGCTAAAAACATCACTAGCCGCATTTCTTGACGCATTAATGATCCGGATCAGATCAAATTTTACATTGAAAACAACAACAAAAATTTAATTTTTGTTGTTGTTTTCAATGTAAACTTTGATCTGATCGGGATCACTAATGCATCAAGAAATGCGGCTATTATTACTAAGGATACGTATGGGGAACAGTAAAAAGTTATACCACTACAAAAGCTTCTAAAAAATTATGATATGATGGATGATAATGGCTCTATACTCTAGAAGGTTCATTTGTCATACATTATTTTCATTCAGGCTTTCTATTTTTGTTTATAAGTTTTTGGTAATATTGATTTGATTAATATTCCCTAATTGTCAGCGCGTGATCTGGGCGTGAAACAATCTTACGATGATTAATATACAATCTCTTTTACGGTATTAGGCTTGTAGATAAATTCACATATCGCCCGTTGTTTTTAGCGCCAACAAGCTTTAGATGCGTCCGTAACGTTTTCTTGTCAAAAAAATTCATTTCTGAATTAAGCTTCCTCTTATTGAATGAGTGAACCCAATTTCGAATGAAATAAATTATTTTCCGAAATAAATAAAACCAAGTTAAATAAATTTAAAACCAATAAATACCAAAATCACTGAAATTTGTATATTTAAAACTAAATATTAATAATACCGAGTATGCGGTGAAGAACCTATATAATGGTGGTAAACAAACTAATATTCCTAATATTTTAATTAAATTTAATAATATCGAACATAAAAGAAAACTTTGGCTTTGCCACGAATAGATACATAGAACACATGTTTACATTTTACAGAAATCGACTCAACTGTCAATATCATAATCTTAAAAATCAGTATTACGGCAAATAAATGAATGATTCTCTTAACGATAGCAAAAAAATGTGGGCACTCATTAGGAAATTAATTTATAATACAGATAAAATTGATGAATATGGCTCATTACTCTAACAGACAGTATTCCAAAGCTGACCGATGACCCATTTTCTGTAATTTATTAAATAATTCTTTTATTAATGTATGCGACACATTAAACTTTGTCCCAAACAAGAAAGAATTTGGTAAATATTTACCCTACCTATACATATACTTTAAAATCATTTGAGTTCTCCTTGATAAAAAGCAGAGAAATTTGGCAACTGCTGCTTTGGCTAATACTAGATATACCAAGCATTGATATATACCTACGTATCTCTACCAATCAGTCATATTGACCGGGACGTCTTTTTGAAATAAAAGATTTGTCTTTTAGATTTACTGAGTTCTTTATACATAGAAGCATGTAATTCAATATTTATTTGTTATTTATATAATTTGTATACATTATATGCTAAATTTAAGTAATAGTAATTTCATTTTTAACTTTTATTAGCGCAATTTATACAAACTGAAAGTTTTTTTAATCTACATTTTTCACAAACATATTTTTTGCAACCAACACAGATATTTGTGGTTTTATTTTGTTTCAAAATCTAATTTTACAGCATTTTTGTGTAGAATTTTCAATTTTGTCCATCATCAGTAGTTCATTCAGGTTTTCTGGTTCGAATGAATCTTGATATCCAGTAGAAAGTTCTTCTGATAATTGAAATAAAAAGTCCTTTCTGGTAATATTTGGTCCTGTGAGTTCTTTGTACAGAATCCCAGCATTAATTCCAGCTATGTCGGGGATATTACAATAAAAAAACTTGTAAAGGCCATCTCCAAAATCTGTTCTAGAATGAAATGGTTTCAGGAAGCTGTTTTTCGGTTTTGTTCAATTTTTTGGGAATTATGCTGTTAGAGCTAACTAGAGGTACTTTCTTAGTTGACTTAGCTTTGTATACCGTTAGTGTGCAATTATTAGATTTATAAATTAAACTTGAAAATTTAGGCAATTTATCTTTTTTTTGTTTGATAATTTTCGATAATTCCTTGCTATTTGAACGAATAGTTCCAACTAAAGTCGTGTTATGTTCTAAAAGTTTTAAAACCAGTGATTTGCTTGTGAAACAATTATCCGTTGTCACATTCCTACAGCAACCAGTAAATGGTTCGATCAGTTCTATAGGACAACAAACTCACCTAAAGATATTGATGCTGGTTTATTTTAATTTCTGCCTAAATTTGGAAATCCATTTATGATATATTTGCTTGTCAAATTTTCAGTTGTTCCTGTTGAATCCATAGAGGCGACGTAACAACAAAAGGTTTTTGGCTTGATTTAGTTTACCTCCTTTTCTAACGGGTATTTTCAGCCAGTTTAAATAATCATATATTCCTCCGGTTGTGTATGATGGTAAAGTTATACAAGAAGCATAGTTGGACATGGTTGTTAGCTCGGTGTACTTCAATACATTGCTGTTCCGTGAAAAAGTAGTATCGATACTGATTAATTCGGTTTGAACTCATTAATTGACCTAAAGTCTATAGACGAATTTCCGGGAATCTGGGTTCACCTTCTGTTTGCGTTAATTTATTACAAATTATTTGTTTCGGTTTTACTTCAAACCTTATAGTTGTTTAAATACATCATATAAAAGAAGAAAGTCTTCGCCATAACTATAAGTTTCAAGTTATCCTTTATCGAGGTTTTCAAATATCTCAACATTATTTTGACCAACAGTTGCGCAAAGTATTTTAAATGCACCATATTGCGTAGTAGTCTGATTTTGTTCACGACTGTTGGTAAATTTTACGGATGATCTCCCCAAACACTTTAATGAATTTATTGCATATTTATCAAGTGGAGAAAGACCACAGGCTCTAAACCCTTTTTGAATGGTTTCCATAGAAATGCTGTTGTGTATCGCATCAAATAGAAGAGGTGCAATTTCTCTTTAGTGAGCGATTACATAGGATTGTTCCTACGCCATTCTATTACCTTGCTATTACAAGATGACTTAAGTGGTACAAATGCAGCGACATCTGCCGGTTGTAGAATTGTGGTAGTGTTGGGGTACAAAGCAACCAAAATAATTCTTAGCTTCACACATAGCTCGCTGACAGCTAATGTCAGATGTGTTGCATGTTCGTCAACAAAATAAATGACTGGGAATATGGTTCCTAGCTACAAGAGATATGAATGGAGAACTTTAGAGATATATTCATAAAAAATCTCTGTAGTTCTCTATCCATTATCACTAACGCCCAAGCCCCATCGGTTTGGTACTGATTTCCGAATTTCTTCGGGAACCCTTTTATATGGACCTTACTAAAAGTAACACTAACCATAAGAGGTGGTATTATTCCAACGGCCGAAAATGTGAACCTAACCGTCGAATTCGATTTAGCTAACTCTCTGTCCATTTCATACACATTTTTTGCTCCCTTTGCATCTAGAGCATTTTTAGTTTTTGGGCAAAGAAAAAAATTTGTCTCAATCAAACCACGAATGAATATCGGAAATTGCTACCGTAGCGCTCGCTGAATAAACAGAGTCAGTTAATTCTAAAACGATGCGAACCAACCTTTTCCTGGTATGTTCGCCTCTCTACAGGCATGAGATCTGTCGGTTTGTGCTAGAAAGTATCTCACTGCGCCAGTTACATCCTCCTTTCGCTTCGGAAACTGCTTTTTTTTTAGAAACTTTAATCCAATAAACTATTTGTTCTTCTTCTTCTTCCCTCAGAACTGTACCTGAACCCTGTTGTGTTTTTCAAAAATTATAATCCTTTTTAGCTATTTTTCCAATTTTTATGTGTTGTGAAGCCTTGCGTAAATCAAATTCTTCAAGTAAAATATTTAATTCCACTAACTTAAATTTAAATAACTAATTTTATAGTCACATTTCTATAATCTTATATTTTGAATATAAAATCCATACTTACATTTCTGAATTCCTTGTTAAAATACTATATTTTTTGATTTTATTAGAGAAGATAAGGAACTGAGGAAGGTCCAGTGGCACAAGTATTAGGGTTGTATTGGGAACCTCAAAATGATTATTTCTTTTTCAAAAGTTTGAGCTTAGACGATAGCATATACATATACAAAAAGAAGAGTTTTATCAGTTGCTTCCCGAATTCTTGACCCTTTGGGATGGGCAAATCCTTTTACTGTGTTAATTAATTTTTTTATGCAAGGTCTATGGCTAAGAAAGCTACCACGGAATGGAAGGTTATCTCAAGAATTTCAAAATGCTTGGATAAACTTTCAAATTCATTTTTTATTATTAAATGGACTGGAAATTCCCAGATATGTTTCCAGTTTCCAGGTGAACTACCATATCCACGGATTTAGCGGTGCAAGTATGAGGTGGCCTTTTCTGCAGCCATATATGTACGTGTTCAAAATGATAATCACTTCTTAACATACTGCTGACATTGAAAAGCAAGATTGCTTCTTTCCAGATTGTCGTCTACCAAGGCTCAAACTGTGCGGAGCACATCTACTCACAAAACTATTAGATCTAGTTAAGGACTTGATGGTTAGTCCTGTCATGGCTATCAAATCATCCTCGTATATGGAAAACGTATGTTGCTAATCGTGTTGCTTCAATCCATCAACATCCTCCACAGTTTATTTCTTGCGATGACACGTGAAGGGTAGAGATACCTGGTGATTTAGTAACTCGAGGAATTTTTGCCGAAAGATTAGTTTCGAATGAGTTGTGGTGGAATGAACCAAGTTATCTGTCAAAGGCGGAAAATCAATAGTCAATAAACCCGATAATTGGAGAAGCACTTCACGTACTTCATTTGTGGGAGCCGAACGAAATTCCTTCACACTAATATAAAGACAGGTTAACTTCATCCAATTTGCATGTTATTTGAAACAATTTCAAGTTGGACCAAAATAGTGTGTGTGATGGGTTATATCCTGACGGTTTTACAAATTGTGAAAAATCAAAATAAATCCTCAAGATTCGTTAACGTAACGGAGCTAGAAACTACGGAAATCAAAATAATTGAGTATGTTCAGTATAGAAAATTTGCAGCTGATATTAAGTTACTAAAAAAATGGAGCCAATTGTCATCAAATTTGAGGCTAATGGTATTAGTTAGCACCGCTATCGTTTTGCCGCCTTTTGATCGATTAATTGATTGTTGGATTGTTCTCGATAATTTTTTTCTGTCAAATCATCATCGTTGATCAGTTATTGTTGGATTGGTGATAATAATTTCGGCAGTGTACTTGATGTTAATCGAGTAAAAAAAAAGTGTTTTGGTCAATAATGCCGCTGACCGAAGACCAAAAAAAGACTGTGTTGGCTAAATTGAAGCCGACTGAAGCTGAAGCATCCCCGAGGTTAGGCTTGCTTGCAAAATCTTTCGCAAAGTTTGAAGAAATTCAAACAGAAATCAAAACGCTATACGTATTAGAGCTAGGCAGCGATAAACGGGAATCTTTTGAAGAAGTTTATTACTACGTGAAATCGAAATTATTATCAAAAATTGCAGAACACAGACGTCCATCGGTTGGACTAAACCAAAGCAGCACCGATGTGTTGGGACTCAATCGTACTACATTAATTCAGACGAGAGTTTGACTTCATTAGAAAAATTCCACTACCTTCACAAATGTGTGAAAGGCGGAAAGGCTGAAAGTATGTTGATGTCAATGGAGTTAACCGACGCAAATTATACCGAGACCACAATTAAATTCTATTTCGTATAGTCGTCCGAATACTTTGTCAAATTTGCGAAATACTTCGTTGACCACAACTGTTAGTAGTAATCAAGATAATGTGTATTGTGTTTTTTGTGATAAATCTGACCATTTATTGATCTATACAACATCAATTATGTATTAATTTTTTCAACAAGAACCACCGAGTACGTTTCTGTCATGAAATTAGATGTCGCACATGTCATCAGAAGCATCATATGTTGTTGCATATCGAAAGAAATCGTCAGGCATCGCCAGCGCCTAATCCATCATCATTGCTGTTACACAATTCAGAAGTAATCTCTCAGACCAAGCCACCCGAACACAATCAAAAGGCAGCTGGCTCAGGCACGACCGTGCTTCATTCATATAATGATGAATAACTGAAAACCATGATGTTTCTATCATTTTAGCTACGGCTGTCATTCTAGTTGAACATTATGCTGATTAATTTGTTAAGTGTCATGCGTTATTTTATTCTGCATCGCAACTAAATTTCATCACCGAACATTTGGCGAAACTTTTGTGTGCAACAAGATGTACAGACAATATCTCGATCAAATGACATTAGTACGCAAGTCAAACACAAATCCAATGTTCTTATCAAATCATGTTCGAATGATTATGCAAATCGTTTGAATATGTTGGTATTGCCTAACATCACGTCGAATCAGCCTCCCAGATGTATCAAAATTGAAGACTGGAAAATTCCATCTGATATAGTACTAGCTGATCCATTATTCAACCAACCACATCGCATTGGATGCTAACCGGAGCTGAACTCTTCTTTGAATTACTTGGAACTGGTCAAATTAAATTAGATGATAATCTGCCATCATTGAGGGAGACAAAGTTCGGTGGATCGTGTCTGGTATGAGTGGTAAATTTACAAATTAATAAAATTTTTGCAATTTATTTACAGAGCTTAACCCCAATGAAGATACAGCATTACACAAATTACTTGAAGGGTTTTGGACTGTCGAAAGTTATGGTAAAAATGTTACCATAGAAGAGGCTGAATGTGAAGCTTATTTCAGTCAAATTTACAAGCGAATGGACTCCGGAAGATTCGTCGTGAAGCTGCCGCTCAAAGAAGATATTTCATTACTCGGAGATTCGTATTGTGCCGCTAAGAATCATTTTGTGAATCTCGAATGCAAATTGTGGAAGTATCTTTCCCTAAATGTCAATATATAAAGACTTCAGTCATGAGTATGTATTGTTGGGCCACATGGAAGCCGTATTGTGTTCAATGCTTTGTATAAGACATCTTCTGAAAAATCGCTGAATGAAATCATGAAGGTCGGGCCGACATGCAAAATGATTTATTTTCGATACTACTTCGTTTTCGGTTCAATCGATTTGCGATAACTGCCGACATCACTAAAATGTACTGCCAAATATAAGTCGAGGAGGGAGATTCTTATTTGGAGCTATGTGCCTTAACAACGTTACTTACTATACGGCCGCCACACCGTTTCTCCCAGCTCGTTGTCTGCATCAAATGAGTCAAAATAAATCGTCGAGTCACCCTGTCGGTTCAAACGTAATTCTAAATGACTTCTACGTTGACGATTTGCTCAGTGATGGTGATACAGTCGAAGAAGTTTTGAAATTACAGAAAGAATTATCTGAAATTTTACGCTGTGGCTGTTTAGAATTACGCAAATGGGCATCAAACGAAGAACGAGAAGTTCATAAATATTGACGAAGACAAAGTAATTAAGACTTTAGGTGTTTTGTGGAATCCCGACGTAGATGAATTCGAGTTTGTTTTCACGCAAAAGCAGCTTGACGCGAAAATTACAAAACGCCAAGTCTTATCCGATATCGCCAGTATGTTTGATCCACTGGGAATAATCAATTCAGTTATTGTCCTGGCAAAAATATTTCATCATATTTCGGTGGGCTGTGCTAAGCTGCAGTTAAATCTGCGAAGCATCACCGGTATTGATTATTATCAGCTGTAGCATTAACATATGAGGAGCTAAACTGACGCCGCTCTAATCAGATCCATCTGACTTTGAAGTTCTCATGCCAGGCCACTTTCAGATCGGGTCTATACTCACTACAATCGTCGAGCCACACCTCACGTCTCAAAACGTTAATAGACTTGACCGTTACTAAAAACAGCGCCAGCTCTCAATGAAGGTTCTATTGCCTCTTATTGGAAATCGCGCTTCTACATATTTGACTCCTTTTGAAGGGATGATTTCTGTTTCACTCAATTGAAATTGTTTATTTTTTTTATTCTGTTTTAATTTCATTTTTTTTTATTTTCCAAAATAATTTATTTGTTACATCAGTCTAATTTACAAACAATTAAAATTGTCATTAAAAAAAAATTACATCTAGGAAAATATTTACAAAGAATGTATTAATTGGCAAAATATAACGATTGTTCTAAGAAGAAAAAAAAAATAACGTGAATTGAATTAAATTATATAAACACAAAGGTGAACAAATTGGTTGGTAATGATGGTGATGGTTTCCGGACATTTTTATATTTTTATTAATTTTTTATTTTTTAGAACAGTTAAGAATAATTGTGAGAAACATTATAATCCGCAATGTATTTTTGATGCAGCGTTATCTTTATATGTATAATCTTTAGATATTTAAATTTGGCAAGTCATTAAACAACTGTATAGGCCCATATAAAAAACACTACGCTCAGTATGAGATAAACAGTATCTTGGCAACCTGTAAAATCTTGATATTCTTGTTTGCCGTTCCGTTACTTCATAGTTTTCACGGAATGACAAATCACAACTTAGCGAACCAACCCAAGAATTCATATTTTATATAGTATGTAACCGGAAGAATACTTACTGAATATAAATCTATACTAGGAGTAATATAAGGAAGTAGGAAAGCTGCTTTTAGAATTTTATTCTGCAGAACTTGTAAGGTGTTTTGATACCCGACACAAGTGCTGCCCCAGATAGGAAATAGTTACGCGAAATGCGTTTGAATATTAGCGTAGTAAAATTGTAGAATTATGTTTCTGGGTATAAATCTGGATACTCGTCTTAGCACTGCAACTAGCGGGGATTTTTTTTGTTGATAATTTTATGGATGTGACTTTCCCAGCTTAGTGATGATTGAATAGAAAGACCAAGATATGATGTTTTGTCCGATCGAAAAATTGGAATATTATTGATAGTTATTTCATCAAAAATATTGGAAACCTGATGACTTATCAGGTTAAAAATAATGAAATTGGTTTTATTATAGTTTAATTGGAGCCGGTTTTGCAATAACCAATGGTTTAAACTTATTAAGTCACTTTCCATCTTTTGCTTCAGAAGTGTATGATTTACAGCTGAATATGTTGTAACCGTCAGCTTTGTATGTTTTCAACAAATATACCAAGACGCCGGAATGTTGACTTGCTTTCGTGAAACGTTACAGTTGTACGTAGTGGTACTTTAGTGATTAGTGAAGATATTTTTTTGGTACATTGGAGAATTTAATTTAACTTTACGCTATTATTTGTTTTGTTATTTATTACGGGGTAAGCAAATTAGTGCTATGGCTTGAAATCCAAATTAGTCATTGAGTTCCTTGTTTTTTTATGGTAATAGCTAGCTGAACAGCGCTACATAGTTGGAAATAAAAGAAAAAGAAAAGTGAACGAGGGCGAAACAATTTGAGAGCTGGTGAAAGTCAACATTTACGACTGTTGAATCCACGCGCTACGCGCCTGGCTAGCTCGGATTAATTTCAGTGTGCGTGTTATATGTTCCGAATCAATTTATTTTTAATTTTTATATTATAGTACAACATAATAAAAACATAATAACGTAAAACGAAATAACGTAAAACATAAGTAAAACCGGCAACATACCACTGACTTTATTATAATTTTCCTTTGTTAACGTTTCTTTGTTTAATATACGTTTTCGTTTTTTTTTATTGTTTGTGGCAACACGTACACGAACGTCATTATTCTGTATAAAACCTTTGAATCGTAAAGATTACAATAAAGGAGTAAAAATAAAAAATAAAAAATTATAAGTTGAAATTTATTAAACAATCAAAGTTTTATTTAAACTACAAAATTTCTAATATTGTGTGTAAGAACAATTTATTAACAATTAAATTAAAATAAAAAGAAATACAGTCCACAAAATCAAAAGAAGAAAATCTTTCATTAAATGGTACATGAACCCACCATTTTTGGTCCTTCGAGCCGGATTTAATTGTAATAAATTGTTAGTATTTTGTGGCTATTGTTTTAAGTCATCAAATAAGTGTCGACTGTTGTTTTTTGGATCCATCGCCATTTTTTTGCATCGTGCATATAACGATTGTGTTTTTTTAATCATCGAATTGTCGATTCAATCGTTGCGAATGGGAAAAAGACGCCATTGTCTAGGACAGTTTGTATATGGAAATTTTGATTGTGAAAATTACGAGAATATATCCGTAATTTAATATACACGGAAAATAAATATAATATTTTATCATCCATTGTTGGAAAATCATCAGCTGTAACGTCGAATCTGAGATTTCATCTTTAACATTATTGGACAACGAGGAGTACACCAGAAGTACTGTAATTGTAATACACATCACATAGTTGATATTTTAGGGGATTCCCCATTTTGTGTAAGTTAATTTTTTTTCTTTGTTTGATTTTGTTTTTGTAAAATAATTACAACAGTGGAAATTATTTTTGTAATTTCTTATTTCATATTTAAATAAATTTTTCGCGTCATTATAAATACTCGGTACAATGGACGCTAGTTATTATAAACGTTCCATCGCTGCGTTAAAAGGTCGTGTCACTTTTTCAGAAATCAATTAGATTCTGACAGTGATATTTCTCTAACGGAATTAAGAGGAATTAGTAAACATTTAGTAGCATTGTACGATAAATATTCAGAAACGTGTAATCATCTTGAGGGATTGGAACCTACCGCGGTCGAAAGTGTTTCTCAGGATGAGTTTTTTGCTTCTGTTCGAAATTTAGAAAATCGTGTTTTCAAATCAATTGAGTGTTTAGAAGCCAAAAAAGTTTTACCTAGAAATAATCAAGTTCGTGTTGAAACTTCAAAAGAAGGAGAAATTGCTGTTAATGCAGTGACAATTCCCATTTCTCTTCCCGAATTAGAGATACCGAAATTTAATGGAAAGTTTTTATCTTGGTGTAACTTTAGAGAAGTGTTTTTTGAATTAGTTCATGTCAACGCGAGTGTATCACCAGTATTAAAATTTCAATTTCTTCGTAATGCGTTAAACGGTGGTGACGCATTTCATTTTATAGATGGAATTCCATCAACGGCAGCTTATAACAAGGTTTGGGAATCTCTTAACACGTATTCTGAAAATGATTCTCGGGTTAAAAATATACATATGAGTGAAATTTATTATTTAGAATCGGTTTGTGGAGAAAGTCTAAAAGCCTTGAAATTGTTTATTGATAAATTTAACAAACATTATAACGCTCTAAAGAACCTTAAGATTCCAATTGAACATTGGGACTTATACCTTGTATTTCACATTATGGAAAAGGTAGACAAAGCGTCACGGATGGAATTGGAAAAGAAAAAACCTGTCGATGAGATTTTTACCGTGAAACAAGTTTTAGATATTTTAACGGCTCGAATTCGAGTTTTAGAAGCCATGGAATCTATTCCATCGAATACGTCAACTAATAAATTCACGGCTTGTAAGCAATCTCAATCTAAAGTAAACCGTGCTAAATCTAGCTTTGTAGCTAATTTGCCATCTGAAATACCACGCAGTTTTGTATGTTTTTATTGTAAAGGTGAACATAGTATTTTTAAGTGTAAAGTATTTGAAACTTTATCATGGGACCAACGAAATGATTGGTTAATTAAAAATAATTTGTGTCGAAAATGTTTAGGCAATCATAATATTTCTCAATGCCGTTCAAAAGGGTGTCGTGTATGTCAAAAGGCGCATCACACGTTGTTTCATTTTACTAAGTTAAATGCACCTAGTAAGGCATATGTCAATAATGCCAACAAAAGTAATAGTAACATTATGGTACCAGCTGTACCAAGTACTAGTGCAACTAATCAGGCACATATTCAAAATATATCGACAACAGGTCCTAATTTAAATTTAGTTAATTCATTTACCGATATGACCTCAGATAAAGATACGGTTCATCAGAAACAAGTTATAGCTACTAATTGTCTACAGGATAGTGATGTTCAATCTCGAAAATCACAAATTTTATTATCAACAGCAATTGTTTATGTCGAAAATTTCAAAGGAATTCAACTTCCTTGCCGAGCTCTTGTCGATCAAGGCTCAATGTCAAATTTTGTCACGGAATCGTTATGCCAACGATTAAGAGCATCAAAAGTATCAACTTTTGTACCGATTACTGGTATTGAAGGTAGAGCGGTTAATGTTAATAAGTATACAAATTTAACAATACGGTCTAGAATTTCAGATTATAAATCATCGTCTGAATTTTTGAGTTTACCAAAAATAACATCGGTTCTTCCACTTTGTCAAATTCCATTTGATCATAGTATTGTACCAAAGGGCATTAATTTGGCTGACCCAACTTTTAATATACCTCAGGAAATTGATCTTTTATTGGGGGCTGATATTTTTAACCAAATTATTTGTGGAGACAAATTAGTTTTGGCAGAGGAGTTACCTCCTTTGATTAACACATGTTTAGGTTATCTCATCTGCGGAAAAACCAACGAACCACTTCTTGAAACGACTATTTCGCTGCATTGTTGTTCCCAATTAAACCAACAAGTTGAAAGGTTTTTTCAAGCTGAAGAAATATTTCAAATCGGTAATTATTCCATCGAAGAGAAAGCCTGCGAAGCTCATTATTCGAAAAATGTTAAACGAAATTCGGGAGGGCGTTATATCGTCTCTCTTCCAACTAAAAATAAAATCTCGGAACTCGGAGATTCATATCAATCTGCCGTTAAACAATTTTTGTGCTTAGAAAGAAGGCTAGAAAGAACTCCGGAATTAAAAAGACAATATGTAAATTTTATGGACGAATATATTTCGTTAAACCATATGGAACTTAGTAAGCATTCTTTATTAGAAAATTCATTTTTTCTTCCTCATCATGCAGTTTTGAGGGAACAGAGCACCACAACAAAGGTGCGTGTAGTTTTCAACGCCTCGGCAAAAACCACTTCAGGCATTTCATTAAACGATGCTTTAATGACGGGACCGACGATCCAAGATAATATATTTGCAATGTTAATTCGTTTTCGTACATTTCGCATTGCGCTTGTATCGGATATCGCTAAGATGTACCGCCAGGTACTTATTCCTGAATCAGATCGAGCTTTACACAAAATTATTTGGCGGCGTGATCCCAGTGAAAATTTATCTATTTATCAATTAAATACTGTGACTTATGGAACAGCGAGCGCGCCGTTTATGGCTATTCGCACATTGAAGCAATTAGCGCTTGATGAAAGGGATAATTATCCTGATGCTGCCATAAGATTAATGAATCATTTTTACGTTGACGATCTAGTTTCTGGCGCTGATACCATTTCCGAAGCTTCTGTCCTAAAGGAGGAATTAATTAAATTATTGTCAAAGGGAGGTTTCGAGTTACGAAAATGGTCGTCAAATGTACTCGAGCTAGGATCTAATGCCGAAAATAATACGTCTTCATCTACCATTGTATTAGGTATGAAGTGGAATTTTGTCGATGATCTGTTTAGTCTCTCTCCAATTAATAATATTTCAAAGCAGAGTTTGGTCACTAAGCGATCTGTATTGTCTAATTTAACGCAAATGTTCGATCCTATGGGATTATGTGCACCCGTCATTTTTACTGGCAAATTAATCATGCAAGAAGCATGGAAGACAAATGGATTGGATTGGGACACTGAATTGCCACAACCTCTGTTAGCAAAATGGGAAGCTTTTATTCATCAATTAAATATTTTATCTACCATTCAAATACCGAGATGCGTAGTTCCCGCTAATCGAGTAGTAGAATTTCATGGATTCGGAGACGCCTCCGAAAAAGGTTATGGTTGTTGTGGGTATATCAGATATGCGTTAGATAATGGAAATTACCATTGTCGTTTGCTTTGTGCAAAATCGAGAGTCACACCTTCAAAGAAACATACAATTCCCCGATTGGAATTATGTGCGGCATTACTTTTAGCACAAATGTTCGATAAAATTCAAAGGTCATTGGATCTAAAATTCGAAAGAGTAGTACTATGGTCAGACTCTGAAATAACTTTATATCGTATTCAATCGTCTCCTTCGAAATATGCTACGTTTGTAGCTAACAGAATATCTAAAATCCAGGATCTAGTTCCTCTAAATGTATGGGCTTATATACCTACCCAAGAAAATCCTGCGGATCTAGTTTCGCGAGGTTTAATGCCTGCAGAACTTGAATCAAATTTAAATTGGTGGAATGGGCCGCAGTTTTTGTCGAAGGCACAATGTCATTGGCCTACTCAGCGAGTGCAATGTTCAGTTGCATCAGAGGATTCCGAGCTAGCTCCGATTAAATCATTGGTAGAACGAAATAAGTTTACTAATGACATTATAGATCATACTCAGAATATAATCGTCTTCTGAGAATTTCAGCATTATGTCTGAGATTTATAAAAAATTGCAGACTACCTCAATCTAAACGAAATAAATCATGTCAAATTTCGGTTGAAGAAATTAACTACGCTTTAAAGGGATTGGTTAAACATATGCAATCACAAGCCTATTGTGTTGAGTTAAAAGATTTAAAGAAACAAGGGATTCTTAATAAGAAAAATCCGATTAGAAAATTAAACCCATTTATTGACAGTGATGGTATCATGCGTGTAGGTGGACGGCTGGCTAATTCGTCTTTACCTTACGATAATATTCATGCAATTTTACTCCCTGCAAGCCTAAATTTTAGTAAACTATTTGTCAGAAACGAACATTGTAGAAATTTGCACGCAGGTCCCAATGCTTTGTTAAGCTACGTTCGTCAAAGGTTTTGGTTGGTTAATGGTTGCAACTTATGTCGACGTGAAGTATTTGAGTGTATTCGTTGTTTTAAGACCAAGCCAGCTTCGATCGAACAAGTCATGGGTCAATTGCCAAGTCAACGAGTACAACCATCCCGACAATTTTCTAATGTCGGTATTGATTTTTGTGGTCCATTCTTCACTCGTTCTAAAGTTAGATCAAACGTCATTACTAAATCATATGTGGCACTATATATTTGTTTTGCAACTAAGGCAACCCATTTGGAATTTGTGTCCGATCTTTCCACGAATGCTTTCTTGGCGTCGCTTCGACGTTTTATTGGACGTAGAGGTTGTTGTGCAAAAATATTCAGCGACAACGCTACCAATTTCATTGGTGCACAAAGTGAACTGGGAGATTTGCAACGATTATTTATGTCTGAAGTTCATCGTAATGAACTTTTGAGATTTTGTACAGATCATAATATATCATGGCAAACCATTCCACCCCGATCGCCGCATTTCGGTGGATTATGGGAGGCGGCTATAAAAAGCACCAAGCACCATTTAAAGCGTGTACTAGGTAACTATACCTGTACAATCGAAGAGTTAAATACATTAATCGTTCAAGTGGAAGCGTGTCTAAATTCTAGGCCACTCACACCTCTATCTGATGATCCTTCAGATTTTAGTTCATTGACTCCTGGACATTTTTTAATTGGGGAACCAATAAATTTACTACCCGAGCCTTCATTAAGTCACTTAGATGAAAACCGATTAAACCGATTTCAACGAATCCAATTTTACTTACAACATTTTTGGAAACGGTGGTCGACCGAGTATCTATCGGAATTGCAGAGTAGAAATAAATGGTTAAAACAGTTTGACAACATTAAAGTGGGAACATTGGTCCTTCTTAAGGAAGATAATATTCCTCCCATAAAATGGATTATGGGTCGCATAAATGAGACTCATCCTGGGAAAGACGAAATCGTAAGGGTGGTTTCAGTTAAAACTCAATCGGGAATTTTTAAACGAGCGATTGCTCGAATTTGTGTACTTCCAATTAATCACGAAAAATCATTGTCAAACGCAGGAGAGAAGTGACCTCCATGATATAAACGCTAAAACCCGAGTATAAAATCTGTTGTGGATATTTAACGAACAAAACAGAAACAAATTTTTTATTTTATTGATTTCTTTTTTAATAATTTTTAATATCAACTATGTGCTGGGTAAGTTCAGTAAGTCAATTAGATTTAAGTTTTTGTTTATATATTTTTATTTGTATCAAAATGTACATATTTTTTAATTATGAAATCACTTATTAATGTCATTTAATATTAATCACATTAACTATCATTATTTAATAACGTATCATTATTGAATATTCAAACATAATAATATAATGTTTATTTTGAAATAAGTATTTCAAGGCGGCCGGTATGTTCCGAATCAATTTATTTTTAATTTTTATATTATAGTACAACATAATAAAAACATAATAACGTAAAACGAAATAACGTAAAACATAAGTAAAACCGGCAACATACCACTGACTTTATTATAATTTTCCTTTGTTAACGTTTCTTTGTTTAATATACGTTTTCGTTTTTTTTTTATTGTTTGTGGCAACACGTACACGAACGTCATTATTCTGTATAAAACCTTTGAATCGTAAAGATTACAATAAAGGAGTAAAAATAAAAAATAAAAAATTATAAGTTGAAATTTATTAAACAATCAAAGTTTTATTTAAACTACAAAATTTCTAATATTGTGTGTAACAACAATTTATTAACAATTAAATTAAAATAAAAAGAAATACAGTCCACAAAATCAAAAGAAGAAAATCTTTCATTAAATGGTACATGAACCCACCATGTTATGTTACACATAAACCAGCAGTGCACATAAGCACATACAAACTTATAGGATATATTGCATATTAGCGCGGTCGCAAATCAAAAGACCATATTCGACCGGGCGTTGTGTATAAAATTGGCGACGACTGATAAACAATTGTAACGGAGTGAAATAATAAAACAAAAGTTGTTTCTCGACGTTTACCATATTGTGACATATCGTATGATGGATGATTTAGTTATTACATTTTTTTTTGTTGTTATTGTTATGAATTTAAATTCCGTTTCTTTCATTATTATAATTTAAGTTTCATTCATTATTAGTATTTAACTTTCTGTTATTATTATTATTTGTAAGAAAAGTTTTATTCATTTAATATTTAACGGAAGATTCAAGAAAGATCGGGTTAGTGGAGGCGAAATTTCCACCGCATACAGTAGAGAAAGGAAAAAAATATTGTTGAATTTTTTTTTTAGACTACTCCAACACACGGCACAAGGGGAAGTGATGTTCGTTTGAGAATGGTGAAGTGAGTGCAAATAGTGCCGTGGTGTTATTATGAGATGTTATAAGTAACGCCTCTATTGATCGCAGATGACCCACCCAACCTGAAGCACCCGGAAAAATAAAATTAGCAAGCATGTGCAACCGCGATCAATGGCAGTTACAGAATGGCGCCGAAACAAGGACTAAACTTGGTCCGCATTAATTGATTTTTGGTTTAGAATTTTTGGTTGCTCGAATAAAGCATCCAAGGAGCTTCACTCCTCAACTCAAGTGTTTGTCAAGCCGCCTCTAAAAATATATGGGTGCATTTTATGCGGTATATTCACAGTTTTCTTAAATTTGTTTTTTTCTTTTGTTTTGCCCTTCAGGTTTTAATATTCCGTTTATTGCTTTTTTTTTTTTTAATTTTTGGTTTAGAATCAGTTTAAAGTATTATAGAGACGGTGGTGATTGAATTTCAAAGTGACTCTTTGTTTCTTATCATTCGAATCCGAAATCTATTATTCATCGTATATTGAAGAAGCTCACTTAGTAGTTGATGCCAAACTAATTATGTGGTGTTTGACGTGGGTGAGATTCAGTTTTTCGCAGCACATCTTATGGTTGGTTTCCTGCTATGTTGGAGTATTCAGTTAATACGAATTTGTTGTTTAGTTTACAGTTTTTCTAGTAAGTAAATCTTCTTCATCTCAACAGTCTTTACGAGGTGCTCAATGTTGAATATAACAGTATGAGCCGGGATGGGCGATTGAATCTGGATGATTTCACAGATATCTCACCTTATCTTTCTGGTTTGCTGGTTTAATATTCACATAATTGATAGTATTCCTGCTAATTAGTTGATTTCATTTAGTTTTAATTTTAGTTCTAATACACCAACGGCCACGTATTTTAGCGGTTATCGAATTTTTCATCACTTTCCCAACGCAATTTATCTTCGAAATTTATAGTAAAACTTGTTATCGTATTAGCAATCGCGTGATTTCAATATTAGTTGATTTAGATAGGTACATATTCATATTGGTTTTGGTAATTGAGTTTATATATTCATTCAATATTTACACATATAGTTATTATTTTCTTTTGATTTTTTTTTACTTTTATATCTTACATTATTTTTTTTTTATATATATATTTTGGTTTGGTGGGATTTGGGTTCAAATCTTTTTAATCAAGCGGTTTTTTTATACTTAAGCTAACAGAGTTCAATTGGAATAGTCAGTAAAATTTTTACACTGAAATAAGCGTACAATAATTAAAAGAAAGCCCATTTCGTTTTTTTTTGTTGATAGGTCACTAGTTTCGTTATTTTAGTTTCCAAACTACCTATTTGTTATAACTACCCACGATGGACGTGACTGGTCACGATGGATGAATCAGAATGTTACAAATACTTGAGATGTCTTTCTACCGAGGAGCTGAAAATAGAATATGCCATACGTAATATAAATCATACAGAAAATGAAGCACCATCATTGCTGATTAAAGCCCTCCAGAGAGAAAGCGGGGACCCTCAACAGTTAGTTAATTTTTAGTCTCCATTGGTTAAAACGATTGCAAAGGTTTAAATCTTCTCACGGCGACATAAACATAACTAATTTGTTGATAAATTAAAAAAAATTGGGACAGCAAGCCAAGAATATGATAGGATATAATTTACCGCCTAAACCTAAATTCAAGAGCAAGGCAACCAATTAGAAGATACAACCATAGGCGGTCAAATGAGCCGTAATCATGAAACGAAGACAACATCAGATGTTCAAACTAGCCTTCCGCCCCCAGTCATTACTTTTGGTGACTTTTCACCACTGGTATTTACGCCAAATATCAATAATACCACAAATACTTGGTCTAATTTAGGTGCAAGGCCTAAAGAAGCCATTGCAACCATACAGAATTTGGCCGTGCCTCCAGAAAATTGGCGTGCACCTGGTATTGAGCGTCGCACTTCGCAGTTTAATGAATCTAATGATTTTCGAAATATGTTGCCTCCTGAAAAGAAAATCGTTGATTTAGAACACTGAAAAAAAAAATTCAATGAATCCATTTCATTAAATTGTTCGGAAGAAAAATTCTTTGAACCAATGAATTTATTAACTGGTCATATTAATTCTAAAATAAACACGATTATAAATTAATAACCGGGTTGTCAATTCAATTAATAGCCATTTATTGACCGATTTCTCGTTGATATCCTGAAATCTAGGGAAATTAATAAAAGTTTTAACAACTTTATAAACTAAGTTAATAAGAAAAAACTAATAAAAACCAGTTTATTCGGCCTGAACAATGATTAATGGATTAAGTATACGTATTTTAATGATTTTCTGAAAGAATAATTCGTTGAATCGATAAACTATTTAATTGTTTTAAGATTGTTCTTATTCAGTCGTGATTGGGTATTAACACTTTATTATGTTAAAACATATTTCTTTAATTATATAAAAACATTCGTCAATCTAAACTGATTTTTATATAAAATTTCCAAATAAATTGTCTGGTGGAAATTGTGTTCTTGACCGCAATACAGAGTCAGAATTGGAATGAGGTTTTAGTTTAGCCTGATTTCGAACTTGTATTTAATAATTCCCTAAAAAAATCTTTTATTATCGTAGGCAGCGACCAGAGTAAATGTGAAAAGCGATGCGAATCAAGAAGCTATGCGACTACAAGCAAATTACCACAACACTCTAGAATATATAACATATTGCTTGAGTCTATTTCTAGTTTGCGTCTCATGAATTCGTCTTAGCGTCCTACTTGTCTCTCCTATCTGATCGCGTTAA
Organism: Tipula helvola; assembly: GCA_963556165.1. Lineage (NCBI taxonomy): Eukaryota > Metazoa > Arthropoda > Insecta > Diptera > Tipulidae > Tipula > Tipula helvola. The sequence goes on along the minus strand of OY744482.1, from coordinate 265,337,151 downwards.
CTCTGATTGCAGTATTTTACAAATTTTATAAATTAAAGTATTTTATAAATTAAATAAATTTTTTAATGGCTTTAAAGGAAAAAATTATCAAATAATAACATTTTAATAAATTTTTAAACTATTTGTTGAATTTTATAAATTACTTAATGAATTCAATGAAGCTTATTAAAAGTCAATAAATATTTTCGTTAAGAACATTAAAATTTTAATTGAACTAATGAATTGTAAAGTTAAAATTGTCGACGACTTTCTGCTTTTTTACGTCTTGTTCAATCGTGTTGGCCGCTGTCTTGTTGGTCAGTCTAATAACCGCATTCGGCGTTCTTTTTTATTTCGATTTTGAGCGTTTAATTGAAAAGGTGTTTTGTGAAAAAGTTAGTATCTAAAATCCAATTATTCAGATAAATAGACTTGTGCTATATATACATACATACATATGTACAATTATTTATATATGCAGATTTAATTATTAAGGTAAGTGTAAAATTGTTACAGTATTATAATATTAAAAGTGCTTGAAAATAAAATATAAATGCATGTTTCCTGATCTTTGAAAGGAAAAATCGTGTTGTATATGCTGTATTTTAAATAACTACAGAAAATGTGGTTTGAATCAATGCTAACATTTTAAAATTAGTGTATTTTGAAGCAAAAATGAAAACTTTTTTCCTTAATACGCATTTCTTGCTTGTTTTATTATTTTTTTTACTTCTAATGATAAAGTTTATTATTAGCTATCGATTGGCATCATTATCTCAATTTGGCCAAAAATTTAGTTAGGTAAAATATGTCATGGCTACGGCACAGTTGTTAGCATGCTTGCTTTAAGCTCCGGAGGTCCCGGGTTCGATTCCCGGCGGGTGATGAAAAAATCACGGCTGGTTAATGTAAGGATCAATGAACTAATCACTCATTATCCGTTGTACAAATGATTACGAAACTTCACTATGAAGCGGCCAAATACCTCCATGGGATGTAGCGCCAGCGAAAAAAAAAAAAAAAAAAAAAAAATATGTTTAGCACGGCAGTATGGTTGTCTGTATAAACGTTAATTTTCGTCGCGGTAGAAATTAAATTTGTAATAATTCCACACGTTTATTGCATAAGGTAGCATTTTGAATCTCACTTATTATTAATCATACTTTATTCCTTTATCTTCTAATTGATATTGGTACCTGAAACAGACGCAGAGTGTTATGAAAGATCATTAAAATAGAGTAAATGGTCCGCCGAAGAAATTGACCATATTTGGCAACCTTCCTGCCATTATAGGCTCATTGATATTCAACAGTTAGGCGGCACCGCTGTGGTATTTGGAAAATGCCCATTCTACAAACAGCCTTTGGGATATCAGTAAGTTTTTAAATTTGCAGAAGAATTAAAATAATAATAAACAAAATGTTTTTTTATTTCCAGATTGACATGGATTTCAAGATTATATTTGCAGAGACGGGTGATGTTTTAATAAAATGGCTGGATAAAAAATTTCTTACAGAACCATGGTTCTGCTGGAAATGGAAAAGACAGGGGGATTGTTCCGTATTTACACAAATTAGGGGAAAAGGATATTTCGGAAAGTAAGTGAAACATTACATTAAAATTTGTATTTATGTCGAATTTTTTGGGACCAAAAAACTGATGTAAATAAAAGCCGGAGCATAGTAGAAATTGACTTAGTGCGGTTTTGTTGGTCCCAAAGTACTCGACATACATAAATACATTAAATAGCATTAACATAATGTGATGTTTGGTTATATATTTACAGATAATTTGTACTCGTTGTTGCTATGGGCTTTACATGGCTATTTAGTGCCAACACAGAAAATGGTAACAAAAACAAACACGGGCCAAAAGACGGTTACCAAATTTACTATTAAATACTCACAAGAGTATTTATGAACGACAATAGAGGAGATTGAAGATCATCTCCGGTATTGAGTGCTAAAAAAGCGCCAATTCAGCTTTAATTTTGGCTGTGGGAAATTTTGATAAAGAAATTACTGAGACCTTTGTATATTTCGATGGTGTTCGATTCCAATTTAATAACATTAAGCGGGCAATCGACATATGTTTTAAAATATTCCAAGCCGCTACTACGAATTTCTATTGTTTCAAATAGGATCTTCATAATGGGATAAAAACGGTTAAACTTCCTAATACCAAAGTAGTGTTTTATAGAACGAAATACTTCGTCAATAAATTGAATTAGTAAATTAAATTTTAGAAAATGGAGTGTTTTTAATATTATTGTTCAATTTTATTTTTTATTATTTATATATTGAAGTTTAATTAGTTTTTTTTATTGTTTTATTTTGTGAATTGAACAATATTGAATATTTTTATTGAAAATATTGTTAACTATTATAATAAGTGAAAATAAAAAAAAAATGGTAAACATTAAACCAAGCGTTTTAAACTTTACCCTTCAAATTCAAACCATATATCCCTGAATATATACATATATATATATATATATATATATATATATATATATATATATATATATATATATATATATATATATATATATATATATATATATATATATATATATATATATATATATATATATATATATATATATATATATATATATATATATATATATATATATATATATATATATATATATATATATATATATATATGTCCTCCCCCTCATTCATTGTTGCGACAATTTGGATTAACTTTTTCGTTGGTTTAAACACAAAGTTTATACATCATGAAATGAGGTTACCAATTCGATATTATCTATTACATTGTGTCAATGAATTAGTTATTTAAATTAATAAATGTAGGTGTTGTACCAATTATTTTGTTTCATAAATACTAGTAAAATTAATTAACTAATTCATCAATAATATAAACCACAGCATAACATTTCGTGAAACTTCTATTAAATTAGTACATTGATTCAATAAAAGGTTGTAAGATCAACCAAATTAGTTACAAAATGATAATTTTGTGTTGCGTTGTATTAATTAAAAAATTTATTAATTTTTTTGACAAAAAATATAAATAGTTACATTGTATATATTAATTTGTTAGCTTTTAATAAATGCTATTCTAATCTAATAACATTGAGTTTATTCAATCAATCAACCAAGTTTAAGGATCCAAGTTATTAAAAAAATCATTGCCACAATAATTTTTTTTATTGAATATGCGTATGTTTTTTTTCAGTGAAAATTTTCCTGAACTCACTAACTATCGATACTTTCCTCCAAAGTGGAAAATATCATTCGATGCTAGTAATCGAGGCTTAGATATTCATGACTTTTTGCTCCGTTTGGAATTATTCGCCAAACGTGATAGATATCCACTGCACAAACTATCTTTGATCATACATAGTTTTGTCTCAGAGTCCGCAGAGAAATGGTTGTGGATATACATCAGGCAAAATCCAGATACTTCGTGGCAAGAAATGCGTAAGGCTATGTTGTTCAGATTTTCAAGTCATGAGACAGAACGAGAAACCAGACGTGTGATAGGAAGGCGGGTTCAAAGAGCTAAAGAGTCATTTAACGATTTCTCTTTAGTAGAAATCCAAACATTAAACGGTAGATTGACCAATAGTTTTTCCGAAACTGAATTATTGGAAATTATAAGGGAAAATATGCATCCATCTTTACAGACCATGACACTACAAAAAGAGTTTTCGATTGATCATCTACGAAATACTTGTCAAAAATTCGAGAGACTTTGGTCACACACTGGGTTTGACCTTAGAAATAGTCTTGAGCCAACAGGTCGTCGATTCAACGTGAATGAGATTGAAGTTGATCAGGAAGTAATTAACTCCCCACTAGGTTCCCTTAAAATTAATGCAACCGAAGATGCTCAAGAAAAAGCCGCGATGTTGGCCACACCAAAAGAAGGTAGGACCCCAAATGAGCACTTATGCTGCTGGAACTGCAAAGATATAGGCCACCGGTATCAGGAGTGTTATATTTTGTTTCGGTTGTGGAAAATCTGGCGTTAGGAAACCAAATTGTGACTGTCAAAAGTTGTCGGTGTCAAACTGCCAACCGAACATACTACAACCTGGGATGTTTCGTTCGGGAACGACTCAACATCCATCCAGGAAATAAAAGAACAGTCAATATTAAGTCAACCTACCCTATTTTGTCTATCTACCACATTAAATCAGCCAAGTGAATCATTTATGTCTAAAGAAGAGACTTGGCGTTACAAACAGAATCTATCAGTAAAATGAGTAATAAGGAAGTTAGATCACGGGAATATTGGCGCAAACGAAAAGTTTTGTTAAGAATTTGTAGCTCTAAAATAATAAGTATAACTAACGATCCAACACCCCATGCGGCTGTAAACATCAATGATATTCCAGTAACCGAACTTTTGGATAGTGGCACTTTAATAAGTATTATTGAAAAAAATGCGGTCAGCCTGAAATCAAAACAGCTGATGGGACTACCAATAAAGTAATCGGTTTCGTAGACACACCCGTCAAGTATAACGACAATACTGAAACCATGAGATTATATGTTGTCCCTAGTTTACAGAGCGAACTGTACCTAGGCATTGATTTTTGGTTTCGATTCAAATTGGCTCCTAAAATTGTTGGTGAACTAACAAACCTTCCGGCGAAAAATAATCAACACATATTATCCGCCGAGCAAAATCTAAAATTAGAATCCATTAAACAGAAATTTCCGTCATTTGAAGCCAAGGGTCTGGGCAGGACATCCGTGTTAGAACACGTAATTGATGTAAGAACAACCAAACCAATTAAACAAAGATTTTATGGTGTTTCTCCCGCTGTACAAGATTTAATGTACGCGGAATTAGATCGGATGATTAGCTTGGGGGTGGTGGAAGAGAGCCATAGTGGTTGGTGTTCTCCAGTAGTGCTAGTAAGAAAACCGAACGGAAAATCTCGACTTTGCTTAGATTCTCGTAAGTTGAATCAAGTAACAAGAAAAGACGCATACCCGTTGCCACTAATAGATAGACTATTAAGTAGATTACATGAGACGAAATAAATAACGGCTGTTGACCTCAAAGATGCCTTCTGGCAGGTGCCTCTTTCCAAATCTTCCCGCGACAAAACGGCATTCACAGTGCCTGGTAGACCACTCTATCAGTTTACTGTGATGCCATTTGGTCTATGTGATGCGGCTCAGACAATGTGCCGTCTAATGGTTAAAGTTATCCCACACCAGTATCATGACCGTGTGTTTACCTATTTAGACGATTTGCTCATAATTTCAGCGTCACTGGAGGATGATTTTTCTTTATTAGAAATTGTAGCAAAATAATAATTATTAAGCGAATCGGGTCTAACCATCAATCTAGGCAAAAGCCACTTTGTAATGAGAGAAATTAAATATCTTGGATATCTGGTAGGCGAAGATGGCCTCCGAACCGATCCAGCCAAGGTCGAGGCTATTTGTAACTTCCCGTTTCCAAACAGTATTAAGCAAACCAGACGGTTTCTGGGAATGGCTGGATGGTATCGGAGGTTTATCCCAAACTACGCAGATCTAACCGCGTCCCTTACAAATTTATTAAAAACATAAGTAAAGTTCGCCTGGAATCCAGAAGCACAGCTAGCGTTTGAAAAGCTGAAGAATTTGTTGTCAACCGCGCCAGTTCTAACCAACCCTGAATATTCTCAACCCTTCTATATCCGTTGCGATGCTAGCACCGCTGGAGCGGGTGGTGTTTTATACCAAATAGACCGTGAGGGTTCCGAAAGACCTATTTCGTTTGTCTCTCAAAAATTAAACAAAGCTCAACAACACTACAGTGTAACGGAGCTCGAATGCATGGCAGCTTTAGTGAGTATTAAAAAATTCCGCCCTTACGTCGAAGGATTCCACTTCACCGTGGTGACGGACCATGTGAGTTTAAAGTGGCTTATATCTCAATAAGGACTTAAGCGGGCGATTGGCTAGGTGGAGCCTTAAGCTTCAGTCATACGATTTCGTGATTGAACATCAACGAGGTTCATTAAATGTAGTGCCGGATGCTTTGTCAAGAGCATTTTGCGACACTTTATAAGAATTTCAAGAGTGTTTGCCGCTTTTGGAAATAATAGAACTAGACTCTCCACATTTTCAGGATAGTGATTATGTTGACCTGGTGTCAACAATTAATACTTCATCAGAATGCTACCCGAATCATAAAATGCTAAATGATCGACTTAACTGAAACAGGAACAAATATATTTTTAGATTCTGTTATGCCCGGTTTCACAAAAAAACAAGTAATCTCCAGTTAAATAATATTTCATCTCTTTCTTCTTTTATGAAATTGGGATTTATTTCATAATACGAATTCAACGCATGCTAATTTTTTCGTTCTATTTACATAAAAATTTTAACCGGAGAGCTAAATATTTAGTTGCCCAATTTCGTCCAGCTAAATAAGTAGCTGGAGGCTAAATATTTCTATGTAAAAAAAGATATAATCAACTTGCATTGACTTTTTATTTTGAAACAAAACGCAATTTTATAAAAGAAGAAAGGGAGGAAATATTATTTAACTAAGGATTGCTAATTTTAGAGATTGCTAGTTTTAGCTGATAAATATTTCGAATTAATTTTTTTACTTGTTGCCTATACAGATCGAACGTTTGTTTAAATACCTCATTGCTGGGAAAGTCATTCATTAATTTGTAAAACCTATCCCTTTTTCCATTTTAGATTTTATATCATTAGTGAACCATGGCTGGTTTTTCAAATTATTTCTGACCAGCGATTTTGTTATCTTAACGGAATTTATGGAGAGCGAAGTAAGCTGGTTATAGAAATCTTCAAAAAAATGTGCAAAATATCAAGATTTGCCAGCAACTTCACTAATTTTGACTCATCGACACTTAATTTGTAGAAGCAATTATCGTTTTTCGAACATTTAGATAAAATTGGACAGTTTACTATTAGTAACTTATGATCACTCAGGTAAATAAATTGATATAAAATTTTTAACGGAGTTGACGAATCTGTGGCAGCATGATCTAATATAGTTGGAATGGTATTTGATTTCCTAGTAAAATATTCGCGATCAAGTTTGTTTCTTACGGTAAGATTGTTAGATTGCATGGCAGAATGATACTTAATGACTGAGTTTTTATTACAATCCAGTAGGTTAATGTTAAAGTCACCAATTAGTAGCCATTGAGAATACTTTGATAAATTAAAATCGAGTCTCTCTAGAAAACCATTTATGTTGGTATGGGGAGGTCTATAGACAGCCTTGATATTCCTATTCAGTGTTTTAGAGTGAACCATTAAAAATTCGTTTTCTGCTAGAGTATCATTCATCAGCAATTGACAACATAGCTCAGGCTTTGAAAATACACTTATGCCACCGCCACTCCTACCATTCCGAGTATTTTGAAAAGATTCATATCCAGATAGATTATAAAAAGCAATATTATCCGCGTCTAAAAGTGTTTCCACTAAGACCATCAAATCTATACTTAAATCAAGGCTTAACAGGAACTCCTCTAATTTGTCAATTTGGTTGTGGAGCCTATTCATATTTAGATATAGGATATTTATATTTCTCTCGCCATCACAATTGTTTAATTCTCGCTCAAAGTTATCTATATCCAAAAAATACTGTATTTTCCCAACACCATCATCATTAAACCCATCACAAAATTCGTTCATCAAAACCAAATAACTAAAATTAAAAAGACAAGAAAAGAATAAATCAAAGGAATCAAAAAAAATAATTAAATTCAATTAATTAGAAAGAAATTATAAATTAAAACAATGAAAAGAAAAAAAACAAAAAAGAAAAATCATTTGCATTTGTTGTGAGTTATCTCTACATTTGGCTGCTATATAGATGGATAATAGAAAATTTATTGCATATTTTCAGAGACATCATAATTTTAAGTTGGCGACATCAGAATAGTTACGAATTATAATTGATCGTCCTTTTTCTTTGATCCTGACATACATATATGTTGTTATGGTTGTACCAGCAATACAAAATTTTCTTATTTTTTTTAAGAATTCGAAGTGGTTTTATGGTTTCCAAATTTTTTGGAGTTAGAGGACCCATTTTTTTATTTTCACTCATAAGTTGACTTTTATGTTCAGCAAATTTAAGTTTAATCACAAAATAGTAGATGTTACCGTTACCCCTTCTACTACTGCGTGCAACTGGAATGGCCTTGACATACATACATATGTGGACATTACATTGGAAACTTTAAAATTATAGATGTCATCTAATTTTTGTAATAAGATCTCAGAGGATTGGATTTTATCTTGAAAACCAGAGAGGATAACTTCTTTACAAATAGCTTGCTGTTTTAAAAAATTTAACTCACTCGAGAGTATATCAATTTGTGTATTAACCAATTGTAACTGTTCATCATGAACTATAAACTTCGATTTATTGTTAGAATTATCACTCACTAATTTATGAACTTCTTGTGAAAGTTTATTATAATCACTTTTTAGCGAGTTTTTTAGGCCCATAATAGCACTTGGAATGTCAGAATTCGTTGGATTATTTTTTTTTCATGATCAGAGCGAGTTGGTCATCAATTTCGCACAAATTAGAATCAGCCATATTGCAGATTATTCCGGCGGATTTATACAAAATGATTATTACAGGTTTTTAAAATAGAAGCAATTTATTATTGGGAATGAACCAATTTGTTTATGTATATTTGTTTTCACAACATCCAACTAATGTAATTTGTATAGTTTTATAGTTGATATTGATACACCAAAGATTTAAATAAAGTTAACTATTAATTTCGCGTAAAATATATTTATTCGTATAAACTATTTAGCACAACACAGTAAACCCTCAATTTTGAAATACTTTAACTGGTTTGCGACGTCTGTGTAAGAATGAACCACAACACAATAACGTGAAAAGTGTACCGTATTATAATTACAATCCACAATTGTTTTGTAACTTATGTATGTCTATAGTTAACAGTAAATACATTATTTTCAATGTGACTATGATTTAGAGCAAATTATATTTTAATTACAATATTATTTTATTAGAATAAACTTTATTTAGCACAAACACAATTATCTCTCGGGTTGAACTAATTTGTGGCGTCGTATTTTGTTTATGAGCAGAAAAAACCCAATTTATGATTAAATCCACAAACTATTTGTAACATAATATAGTTAAAATTGATACAATAATAATTTATACTAAAGAGACCTATTGATTTCAGCGCAAAATATTTTTTAATTATATTTTTTTTTCACAACATTAATAAACAATTTACTCAAACATCAACATATCTTGGGATTAGTTCATCAACGTATCTTGGGATTGGTTCATCAACATATCTTGAGATTGGTTATAATAATTGTAGTATGGTAATGGCTGGTTTCCCCCAGAATCCATGAGACCGACCCGAGAAGAGGGTGGATTTCTTTGAGTCCACCTGGGATATTTGTTTCTTTATTTGTTCCGGTCATTGCTCATTAATAGTGTACTGCACACGACGATATTTTACATCTTGCCACTTGAGGGTATCTAGACACATTTGTTTCTACATAGTTGGAGTATTGGAATATAAACCGCGAGATACATGGCTATAGACGGTCGTGCCCTAAACAATTGGGACGCACCCGGAAATGAGATTATTCAAAAGGATAGATTTTCATTGGTCAATCCTCGCTGCCTATCTCGTGAAAAATCTGTGTCATTTTTATCTTATCAACGATTTTTCAAGTCACGGTTTTTCACTAAAGTATATATGTTTCTAAATCTGTTTGCATTAAAAGAGTTAATCTGAATTCAGTCTATTTCACTAATCTTTTTCGCATTTTTACAATATTATATGGGTTCATTGAAAAATTGAACTATTTTATAACTATAGCTTGGATCTATACACATTCATCAGTATATTGTTTGAATAAATAAATAATTAATACAAAACCAAAATTTTCTCATGCTAAATGTCAATAAAACAAGTTGTAGTTTTTACTTCTGAAAAAGTTTATTTATTAAATCAAAAATTCATGTTAATATTTATGTAATTTATTCAAAAAACCCTAAAATAATAATTTTATTATAAAATATACTTTTTTTGTAGATTTCGTTGGTATTTTTATGTTTTAAATAAAATGTTGCTTTATATGCACCACACAAACCTCTCTAGAACCGAATTTGTCGCTTTATTTCAAACAAATTCGGATCTACAGGGTAGATGTAAAGCATTAACCAACGAAAATAATAAATCTACAAATCCGTTCATTCACATTCATTCTTCACTAAATCCTCTATGATTTTCATCAAATCACTAAATGATGTGACGTGTCATCCCATTTTCCAACTCTTCGTTGTGTACTACGAGTGTATACAATCTGAAAATACAAGGAGAAAAGGAAATTGGTTAAAATTTGTACATAGTTGATAAAATTTTGAATAAATAAAATTTCTCTACATATTATAGTCGTACACGAGCAGGAAAAACGAGAAAAACATGTAAAATGTTTTTGTTATTAATGTTAATCGTCAAGAGATTTTATTTGGATTATACACAAACAATATACATACAACAAACATGGATTTTTATTATTTTTTGCAGAATATCCTTCAACAAGGACACAACAAATTAAATATATTTGATAAGGCTATCAATTTTATTTTATTGGTTGAAAATTACAAATCTTTATAAGTAACCGGTATCAATTAAATATTTAGACTGATCGACCAAAAATAGCGCACACAGCGGGTAAATATTTTACACTGTGCCCAGGAATAAGGTTAATAAACTAAACTAATTTAATTCCCACTCAATAAATAAATAACCGACAACATATAAATATATCACCTGCCAATTGCATTTCATTTAAATAACATTTATGTAAACATAAGTGCATATCGAATTTTCGTATAATTTTCAAAAAAAAAAAATTATTGTTTAAAACACAAAACAAAAGAATTTTTGTTTTAATTATTAATTTAATTAGAATTTATTTCAACTTAATGGTATGTTTATCACCTGCGTGCGTTGTTTAAACGATACCTATATTTACATTTAGTGTTAAAACACGGAGGGGCAGGAAATGTAATCTATTACGTGATAAAGAAAATTATGGAGGTTTTTTTTTTGATCAACATTTTCAAAATTTTCGGTTCATTTATCCAACTGTAACGAGATAATAATACTAATAATCATAAATATGAATACATTTTTGTTGTTGTCAAATTTTTATATTTTCCTGTTTGTGCGCGCGATGATAAAAGGATTTTTCACATGCGAAATATGGTAAAAATCAAATTTTTTTTTTTTTTTTTTTTGTGTTAATCGAATATTTAGTTGATGGGAAATTTTTTATGTTTTTTTTTATGATCCCAATACATTACAATTATTTGACACGACAAAAATGTTTTATTTATGCGTTTTTGGTTATTTATGTTCCATCTGCATTGATATTTATATACAATTACATATATGTATGTACATAATATGTTGGTATACATATAATGCGAATGATGAGGCATTATCATTGAAACATCTTTTAATTTATTATTGAACTGTTATACTGTAGAATAGGAATTAATTTTATGGCTAATAAAAATTACTGCAATCTATTGTTGCTTGTAAAGTAATAATTAACTATATTAGCACAAAACTGATGTCTAAACAAAATCAATTGGCAAAATGGGGTAGCATCGAATCAGCTGATTGATACACACAATTGGGGCGTTATAAGGCGAGATTTTAAAACCATTTTGTAGACAGAAATCTAACTTGGCTTGTAATTCTCAGTTTAATTTAACGAAGTGCGAATACATAAAGACGGTCTTCATCAATCTGCTATTTAATTTCCGTATAAATTGTCTTCCATTATTTTTATTATTTTCCACCAAAATGAATTATAAAACAATTTTGAGACCACCTGTTATAGGGAAACATTAAAAAGTTTTTATATTAAATAAATTTCGCTGGTGATAAAATCATTACGTATATCGATCGAGATAAACACCCATTATCAATGAAAGCAATAGTTTTGAAGCAGCTTAAATAAAATTACTTTCGTCAAATGATGAGTAAATATATGTTAACACGTTCCACACTCATCCGTTTTTTTTATACCCCTCCCTCATGAGCTTCATATATCATAAAATCATTACATGGTAATGTGTCGTTCCACACAGTAAATAAAATCATTTACAATTCCAATTAGGAAAATAATCAATACCTGTTATAGGTATTATAACAAAAATAAGCTCAAAATATTTGTCAAACTTTTAGAAGGACCCTTAATCTGGATAATCCCTCCAATTGGAGCGTTTGACATTTACGAAATGGGTCGCTTTAAGCTTAAACTTGAATTAGAAAATATTGAAAACTTACTTTTAAATTGGTGAGTCTTCTACCCAAACTGTAAGAAATTGAGCTTTTACAGCTTTTACATCAAGAAGAGGACACACACGATATTTAGTATTTTGGTTTCAACAGGGCGGTAAAACTTGCCACACAGCAAATAAAATAATCGGTCTTTTGAACGCTGTCTTCGGGGTTAGAATAATCAGCCACAACGGAGATGTCAATTGGCTACCACGCAGCTACGATTTGACTCCGTTGGACTTTATAGTGGGGAGCCGTTAAGGACAAGTGCTACGCTAACCATCCAGAGACTATCCAAAGCTTCAAAGATCAAATTGAAGTAGCCATTGTTGACATAAGAGCCCAAACAATTGAAAATGTTTTCAAAATTTGGATTGACAAAATGAGATACTGTAAAGCAAGCCGTTGAAATCGATTGAATGAAATTGCATTCCATACTAAATGGTAATGTATACTCTTTCTAATAAAACAAACAGCTTTGAAAAATATTTATTTCTCTTTGAATTTACAGCCAAATTAAATTGCAAACGTTAGATAGACCACCCTTTATCTTATTCATCTTACGAATCTTATGAACCTTGTACTAAATCTTACGAATCTTTGGAATCTCAAGAATATTTTAAACGTTACGAATTTTTGAATTCTATTAACTTAAACGAATCTTATGAAACATAGGAATCTTATAAATTTTCTTATCTTTTGAATCTAACAAATTTTGTGAATTTCATAAATTTTGTAAATCTTTCAAATCTTTCTTACAAACCTTATGAATCTTATAAAACTTTAATTAATTTTATGAATCTTATGAATTCTATGAACCACATGAATATTATGAATCTTACAAATCTTATGAATCATATGAAGCTTATGAGTCTTATGAATCTTGTGAATCTTATGAACCTTATAAATCTTATGATCATATGAATCTTATGTATATTATGAATCTTATGAATTTTATGTATCTTTTGAATCTTAAAAATCTTAGAAATCTTATGAATCTTATATTGTATATCTGATGAATCTTTTGAATCTTATGACGAATCTTTTGAATTTTAAGTATCTCGTGAATCTTATTAATCTTAAGAATCCTATGAACCTTGTGGATTAACTGAATTTTACGAACTCTCAAGAATAATTGAATGATATGAATTTTTGAATTCTATGAACTTAAATAATTCTTATGAATAATAGGAATCTTAAGAATTTGACAATAAAATACTGAGACAGTAACAGAAGACAATAAAATACTGAGACTATTTATAAATTATTATTTGTTTATCATCTAAAATGCATTTTCAATAATTTTGTTTCTTATGTATACATTAAAATAAATTCTTTTTATTAAACAAAGTCACATTTTGAGATAGTTTGAACTATACGAATCAAAAAATTCTACAACCTAAGCTAAGTTCATTAAAATGGTTCAAAGACGGTCAGGTAGATCTTGAACGCTTCTACCTAAAATAACAAAATTAGCACAAAATATTTATCAGACTTTCAGAAGGACCCTTAACCTAGATAATCTCTCCATTTGAAGGGTTCCAGGGCGCTCAGGCGCCTTAAGAATTACGTACAAAATACAATCGGCGAGCAGCGGCTAAATGGATTGGTAATATTAAATATTTACAGAGATCTGGAAGTATCAATAGACACAGTCCTCGGCTTAGAGTCACCATGAATCAATATAATTATAAAAAATGTATTTTAAATAAGTTCTCATAAGCATTATTTCCTTATAGAAATTCATAATAAATGTTAACCAATTTCTGGCTACGCCACTGAACACAAGCATTTTTGGAGAGGATGCAAGCTGGGTTTACATGCAAATGACTTCTGTAGAAGCAAATTGGTACACCTTGAAATGTGTAGTAATCATTTTCAATAAATAAATACTAACGCAAGTTGAAGATGGATAACCTGTCGGCTCTCGAAAACAGTAAAGTGCAAGTAGTTCTACGCTACCTAAGCAGCTCTAAATGGTTGCAGTAAGGGTGAAAGGGATAAATCCTCTTCCACTCCCACTAATCTAACATAACCTACTAAACTTTAGGTTTTATAGAATTAATAGAATTTAAAGGGTTTACAGAATTTTTAGATTTATAGAATTTACAGAAGTTATTGAAAATTGTTAAAATAAATCAAATTTGAGTTTGTAGAATTTATAGAACCAACGGGCTTAAACAATTTAATGAAATTATAAACGAATTGATGAAATTAATAAAATTCTTAAAATTAAGAAAATTTATAGATTTTAAAACCCTTTTCGAATTTATAATAATTACAGACTTAAAACTTATAGAATTTATTGGACTTTTAAGATTAATAGAATTCATCGAATTTACACTGAATTTTAAAACGTTATCCATAGGATTTGTAGAATTTGAAACATAAGGTTGTTCTGGAATTAGACAGATAGATAAAAATCCTCGTCAGATCGAAACTGAATTGCAAAACTCTTAACAATTTCTCCTCTTCGTAAATTTATAGAATTATTTATAAAATTTATAGAAATTATTGAATTTATAGAATTATTAAAGTTTATAGGATTTATCGAAATTTTTGAATTTATAAAATTTGTAGAATTTATAGAAATTATTGAATGTTTAGAATAAGTAATATTTGGGTTTGTACAATTTATAGAAATGACAATGAAACAATTCATAGAACCCATAAAATCTATAATATTTAAAGAATTTTTAAATTTAATAAAATTTGTGGAGTTTATTTTATAGAATTAATGGAATTTATTAAATTCATAAAATTTACAGAATTTATAGAGTTGATAAACATATTAGAATTTATAACATTTATAGACTTTTTAGAATTCAGGGAATTTATAAAATTTATAGAAATTATTGCATTTTGAAAATTTATAGAATTCTTTAGTTCTAAAATTTAGTTCGTAACAAAAGAACTTAGATATAATATTTAATAACTACAAAATAATATCCACTATCGATCCATTAAAAGTACGATGAGTTCTTTGCAGTAATAACAGTACCAGGAGCCATTCCAGAACCAAAAGAGCCAGTTTTGTATAAAGATTATGTTAACAAGCCATAAAGAAATATCATCTGAAAAGGATGTTATAATTTTCAAATAATGAACCACACTGTTACATATTTAAAATAATTTATGTAAATATTTATTGCAGATAAATGTGATACGCTCCTATAGGGGTATCGCGATATTTTAAAACGCGATTTGACAAAACGCGATATTTCAAAACGCGGTTCGGTACAAAACGCGATATGGTAAAAAAACGCGAAATTTCAAAACGGGATATAATACAAAAGGCGATACTTCAAAACGCGGTATTTCAAAACGCAATATGGTACAAAACGCGATATAGCACAAAACGCAATAATTCAAAACGCCACATTTCAAAAGCGCGATTTCCTAGTTCTGATCGTACATTTTCAATTTCATCATAATAGTGAAGGAAAATTTTATTAAATTGTAAAATCGTCAGAAAGTTGCAATTTATTTGCGCTTATAAGCCTCGTATCGTTTTTTCCTTTTTTCTTCTTGTTTTTTTACACCCAGCATTAATGCTAACAACCGAATGAATGAAAAAGCATGGCGTCCTCATTTCTTTCTTTCCAATGCATATCGGTGAATTCGCTTAGTAGTTTACAGCTCGGCCAATCTGACTCAATGATCGACCCCGATCACCGAGGGGGTAACCGAGAAGTTCAGCCTCATCTTCTCCCTCGAAATTAAATCCGTGGAAATCGCCTTCATCGTTATCCGTATCGTATTCGCTTGATTGGTCAATTGAACTTTCGGCCACGCACGGCGGTATCCACTTACGCATTTTATTCGCTTCTACAACTCCATCGTGTCTGATGACAACCCTCCATGTCTCGGATAACGTATCTATCATTGCCTAAAATTTTATGAACCACATATGAACCACGATATTTTGGAATGAGCTTCTTATTTGATCCTACGACTGTATCCACGTTTCGAATTACGACATAATCTTCAACATTGAATCGTTTCGTTGGTTTTTGATGATCCTCGTGGCGATTCTTCTCGTATTCTTGCCTCTTGGTGATTTTTTTGTGAGCGTTTGCTCGCAGCTCCGCCAAATCTGTTGGTGCCTCAGCTGCCTCCTTTAGCTAAATATTCTGACAGTTCGTCCACTATTTTTCCTCGTTGTTCTGCACCGAATAATAATTTGCTTGGTGTTTCTTTCGTAGTAGCATGCGTCAAATTATTAATTGCGTATTCGATCTGTTGTAATTTCTGTGAGCAGTCCGCGTGATTGATGGGATTACTTAATGCCGCTACCATACATTTCGTGACCGCTTTTGTCCCCCCCTACCCCTTTTTTTGTTTCCACGTCCACGTGGGCCACGATTTCCTCCTCATTTTTTGTGTGGCATCGGCCTAGTGCGTCTACATGTGCCATATTTATTCATGGTCTATGTCTCGTCTCAAATGTGAATTTTGAAAATTCTAATGCCCATCTGGCAATCCTCGAATTCATGTGCTTTCTTTCCAGCGTCAAGTGCAGCGTATTGCAATCAGTTATCACTGTGAACTGTATGCCCTCTAAATATATTCTGAACCTTTCCAGGGAATATAAAATGGCCAATGTTGCTAATTCAAAACTGTCGTATTTGGCCTCTGCCGCCGTAGTAGCCCTCGAATAAAATGATGTCGAATGAAATTTTTCATCATTTTGTTTCTGCATCAATACCCCTCCGAATCCATGTGAACTGGCGTCGCAATGAAATTCAGTTTCTCGTTCCTGATGATATATCGCTAGTATTGGGCCAGTCACCAGTAATTTCTTTAACTTTTCGAATGCTTCTCGGCATTTTTCGTCTAAAATAAAAGGAACGTTTTCTTTCAACAGATTTTGCATCGGGCGCGCGATTCTCGAGAATTCCGGGACAAACCGACGGAAATACGAAAATAGCCCTAAACATCCGACATCGGATATTTTTTAATTGCCTCAATGTGTGTCTCACTTGGTCTTATTCCTTCCGAACTGACAGAGTACCCCAAGTAAATGATTTTCGTACAACAAAATTGACATTTCTTCAAGTTAAGTAGTAAGCCTCGTCGCGCCAATCGTCGCAGTATTTTCCTCATTAATTTCTTGTGTTCGGCTAGAGTTTCCGTTGCCAATAATATATCGTCCATTATAATTTCACCCTTTTCCAGAAAATCTTTGAAAATTATATTTATAATCGTTGAAAGACCGCTGGCGCATTCTTCAATCCAAACGGCATGCAACAATATTCGTATTGCCCATGCGGTGTTACAAAAAGCGGTGAACTTACGCGATCGCGGTGACACGCGTACCTGGTGAAACCCGCTTTTCAAATCCAGCAACGTAAAATATTTTTTTTTTCCTAAATATTCGACGCAGTCATCAATCAATGGCAGCGGATAATTGTCCCTTATCGTTTAATTTGTTAAGAGCGCGATAATTCTATCGCACATTCTGGTGCTTCCATCCTTCTTTTTAACAAGCACAATTGCTGACGCATAGGGTGAATCGCTTGGCGTAATTATCCCTGCTTTGATCATATCGCAAATTTCTTCTTCTGAACCTCAGTCTTTTCCACATAAGCTAAACGTCGTGGTGCGTGGTGAAACGGTGCATCCGAAGTCAAATGAATATCCATCTCATATATGAACGGTTCTATCTCAATGTCCTTTGGTGCCATATAGTTCTCCTCGATTATTTCCTTGACCTCACCGTAATCAGTCGCCTCTAAACTCTTGTTTATTTCTAAGATTGGCTCATCTCTAACAATATCAACGGCAAATATTTGTGGTAAATCGAATTCTGGGCTTAGACCCTCCTCAATGAAAGAAAGACTTACGTTGTCCCGGGATTGCTTTGCGGTGTGGCCTTTTCCATCACCGGCTTAATTGGCCTCAAAACATTCATTTGTGTAAGCTTATTCAAAATTAAATCGGGTATACGGGGATACGTTTCAATCGGTCATACATTATTGTCTACGACTGGACCAGCTTGATATTAAAATGTTCAGAAAATCTCTTCCTAAGGCTAACCCGCCTCGTCGGGTAAAATTATCAAATTAATCAAATGAACTCTATTGTTAAATTTAATTTTACAAGTAATGAGTCCATGGGTCCTCAGTGCCTCGCCCGCCAACGCCTCTTATTCTTGTTGCCTCAGTTGCCTTGTTGACCTCAAATGGTATCGCCGTTCTCCGCACGAAACTACTCGGACTGCCAGTGTCGAAAAGAGAAACGTATTCGTTTGTACCCCGTGTACTGATATAAATTCTTCAAAAATGCGACACTTACCAAATTTATGTGTCACAGCAGCTACCAAGTGTTCGAATTCTGGTTTCACCTTCTGGATGTATCGTCTGTTAATACAATTTGCCGCATTGTGCAATAGTTCTCGCGTCATCGGCTGCCAGCATTTTCGGCACATACGCTGTTCGGACGAAGTTCCATTTTACACTGTTTAGAATGATGTCCCATTTGGTCGCAATTGTAACACCTGTTCGGGTCCCTCAGTTTGTTTGGTGTTGTGAACGCTTGTGATTGCGTCCCCCATGGTACACACATTACGTTGCATAGTCGCATGACCTGCTCTCGATGCTCGTACGTTTGCCGCCGCTCTTTATCTGCAGCCTCCTTGTATGCTACGTCCTCAATTTTGGTTCCATAACGAAATATTTGTCCCTTTAACTCGCTCATATTTTGAATGCCTCGCAATATTGTCTCCTCTCGCATCGGTAGATTCATATTATCGATGACAATGTCGACAATTTGAGCATCTGTTAGCCGCCCTTCGCCCATTTGGCGATGGAAACTTTCCATTTCCAATGCAAAATGGTGCAATGTCTCCTTCTTTTCACCTGAACGTCGCCACGTCGCTTCTATGCCACGTCGCTTCTATGTCCGCACTTGTGTTTTTGTCGCCAAATATCCTTATGTAGCCGCTTGTTCAATGATTCATATGTTCCCACATCCTTGTTGAGTCAACAACGTTTTTGCCGCGCCAGTGAGCAATTGTCTCAAGTACAATATTTTTACACGATCGTCATGCTCCATTGTTCCAATAATGTCCTCAAAAATTTTGGAAAAAACATGCGAACGTCATACGTGGGATCCTCGCCCGAAAACTTGATTATTGCTCCGTTCAACATCACGAAATTATGGACGAGCCGAATAATTTGTGTACGGCCACTGCACGTGGTGGTGTCATGTATACTCCATTGCGTAGTGATACAGGACTGGAAACGAGTAGGATACGGCACAGTGCCTAGATCCTCACGCAGCAATATCGGATTTGCCTCAAGTTCATGGTACGAAATATTCCATCTGCGATAGGTAGCATTCCCCCGTGAATCAGCACAAGCCAAAGCAGCCTCAGCCGTCGCAATAGTTTTCTGCCAATCTGGCCTCTGAACGTCATTGTGCCTCATAATTTTATCGACTTCTTCTCGTTCCCGCATTCCGCGGATTCGCTCACGCAAAGTCAAGATTTCCTCTTGTTTTCGTAATAATGCAATTTCTGCGTCGGCCTCTTGTACTGAATTTGGTAATGTACTTACTGTACCATCTTCCTCGTTGTCCTCATCGTCGTCCGCATTATAATTCTCTATACGTGCACCGCCTTCGTTGACCTCATTTTCCCCAGTGACCTCAACCACATTTTTTTTCGATAGCCTTAGTTTCCACCTGTTTCACTGCATTCATAAAATTTTCTTCGTCATCCTCTAAGCCGTTCAGCACTTCAAATTGTCATCGTATTTCTACTGATATACCTGATGCGTGCAATGAATATGCCACCTCATTTTCTTTCAACACTTCCATCATCAAATCGCGTGTTAATCGTTGCACACGGCGTGTCGGCAATCTCTCCAAAACCATGCCGGTTTAGTTCGTTTTCGTTTTCCCACAAGAACAAAAATATTTCGCTATTCGTCGTTTATAGTTTCAATATTTGCTCTGACCCCACATCTGAAGTTGTAAAATCGTCAGAAAGTTGCAACTTATTTCGCTTATAAGCCTCGTATCGTTTTTTGCTTTATTCTTCTTGTTTTTTTTCACCCAGCATAATTGCTAACAATCGAATGAATGAAAAAGCATGGCGTCCTCATTTCTTTCTATCCAAGGCGTATGCGTGAATTCGCTTAGTAGTTTACAAAATGATTAATTTTTGTTATTATTTTAAAATTAAAATTTTAATAAATCGCGTTTTGTACTTTATCTCGTTTCGTCATATCGCGTTTTAAAATATCGCGTTTTGAAATGTCGCGTTTCGAGCGGATCCCCTCCTATAGAGATTCGATAGCGATACATCTGATATTCTAATGGCCTTTATTGGGAAGGAAATTGATAAGCTTGTAAAAAAATTGAAATAGGAAGTTTCAAAAATATCATCTCATGAGATCCGCTCTCAAAACGACTGAAAAACCGAAATTAATGATGAAACGGAAAATAGACTAAAATAGTTGAAAGCTGAAAAAATTGAAACAAAAAATTATTGTGAGTGCGAATCAAAATATAAAACTTGTATAAGGGAACTGGAGAACAAGCATGTTACAAATATACTTATTAACCACGGGTGTCATGAAGGCATGCATTTGTCGTATTTCATTTAATTATATTAAATTTAAATAAAGAAGATGTTGACGCCTAAAATAAATATACTACATCGCACCATCCAAACAATAAAACGATAACTCAAAAACATATCATAGTTTTTCAGGAGAAGGCTTTGAAGTTTGAAATTATGAATGAATCCCATGTAAAAACGTTTCATTAAAGTTGAATAACTTGTGCAGGAGGTCAATCATGCAATAAACGTATAACTAGCATCTTTCGCCCACAACTCATCAGATTTGAGTATGATAAAACTGCGAAACATAATATACAATTTTTTAATATAATAAATTAAATGCTTTATTAATTTTAATAATAAAACGCAACATTATTTACTTTGTGTCTTTTGCGAATTAAAATACATTATTTCAATATCGCAACGCCATAAAAATTGGTGCCGAAACCCGAGAATGCGTGAGTTATTGTAATTTATTTCTCATTATCCAAATAACGTGGTGAATTAATTTATTTCATATAAACAGTGCATAATTCAAAGAATAGTACCATTTTAACTATAAGTGCTTTTTTATCTCACACTTTTCATAAAATACATGTACGAAATTTTATTGTGTTTGAATCACTAAAATATGGCTGAGTTAACAGCATTAATCAAAAGACGTGGAATAAAATTAACAGCGAATTACAATCGGGTCAAGCCATAAATTGTGAACACGTTGAAATTGAAACACGTGCCGAGAAATTAAATAAAGCATGGACTGAATTTCACGATATAGAAAATTAAATACTTCTCGGTGCTGGCCAAATTCCGATAAGCTACATTTAATATTTCTAACAGAAATTTGGATATTCAGATACGAAATTGAAAACTATCGTATGTTATATCGTTGATGTCAATTCATAATCACGTATCTAAAATTATGGAAAAAAAAATGTGTACATGTCTAAAATCGTTTAAAATTGGTCGTATATTATGGCCAATGTCGATGAAAGTGACCAATAGTAAAACTACACTCCCGAGCAACTGAATCGACTAAAATCTTAAACGCTCACATAAGGGCGATTTTTGTTAGAACGGTCAAACCGATTTTCATAAGACATTATTTTATTGAAAGCCTGATATTTTTGCTTTAAAATGCCACTATTTTTATGAAAATTGGTTTAGTACTTTTTTTTGTAATGAATTTTGAATGAAAACGCAACCAAAATTGATGATTAAGCAAAAAATATTGGGGGTGTTTAAAATTAAATTAAACAAAAAACTCAAGCAAAACAAAAATAATTGTATTGGTTAATAATAAGTATGGCCCCCCCTTGCGTCTGAAACGGTTCGCATGCGGTTCCCCATTGACCTTATTAAGGTTTCGACAAATACTGGGGGATCGCATCTCCCTCCTCCTCTAACGCAATCTTGAGGTCACACGGTTGGATCCGTAAAGATAATGGCCAAATTGATACTGTCTGGTACGCAAAAAATTTATCTTCCGGCCGTATTCTAAATTTTAATAGTTTGCACCCGTTGAACCAAATTGTTAATACTGCATTTGGGTTTGTAAACCGCGTGAAAAAATTAACCACGGATGCAACTGTTGACACCGATGAAATTATCAAACATTATTTGTCTAAAAATAAATATCCAAATTATTTGATTAGTAAATTGTTTAATCGGTTTAACCAAATTAACCGTAATAATAATACCATTAATAATAACAGTAATATAGTGAATTGCGAAAACATAAATTGCAAAATCATTCTTTCGGCAGCTAATCCACTGAGGAAAACGATTTTCAGTCAATTGAAAGATAGCACACCGGAGTCACTCCGATTTAACGTAGTGTATTTGGTTCCGTGTGGCGCCTGTGGTCTTAAGTATGTGGGAACTACGAAACAACTGTTGAAGAATCGACTGAGTCAACATAAATCGGACTGTAAGGTACCAATAAGGAATCCTCTAGCCACCACACTGTGCCAACATTCCCATTTTACGGGGAACAAATTTAATTTGAATCAAGCCAAAATTCTTGAATATGAAAAATTTTATAAGAACCGTTTGTTTTTGGAAATGGCTCATATTGTCGGCAAGCAGGAAATTTTAGTGAACAAGAAAACTGGCATGGATGACCTCAGCAAAGTTTATTCTGGTATTATTAACACAATTTCCAAATTAGCATGTGAAAATCCATAACTCTAAATTCTATAATCCACAAACCAAAATAATATTTCGAATGTATGTCGTATTTCCATGAGAATTTTACAACAACAATTGTTCGCGATACGAATTAAATAATTCAAACCAAAAGTTTGAATTATTTAATTCATTCCTAATTTTAGTTATACCACCCGACACCAGACGCCAACTTGGTCTTTCTACTTGTTGTTTTATTTCAATTCGAAAAAATAATTCACTTGTTTCCATGAGAAAAAAATAATTCAAAAATAATTTGAATTCATTTTTCTCATGGAAATACGACTGTAGTTAGCCTAAAAAAAGTTTCGGGCAAAAATTATTTGAATGTCTTGATTCTAAGAAAATATTTTGGAAGATATACACAAATAATTACGGATTTATTTTTATATAACTATATATGTACATACTTTATAATAATGTAATATAATCTGAAGTGTTTGTGTAACATTTTGTTTTTTGGAATATTTGGGGGGAAAACTATCATTTAACGGTAGGTTCAAAATTAAGCATTGCATAAAATTTTCTATAAATTGTCTTATTAAAAAATCCTTTTTGTGGTTGTTTTATATATGTATACAGACCTGTGGCACTATTCTGGTATTCCCGGGGAATTGGGAATTGGGAAATGATGTATTGTGGCTTATTTTAGTGTATTTTGGTATCATTTTTTTCAAAGCATACTGTGGCGATTGGTATTTTGTTCAAATTTTGGGAAAAAATAATTCCATTTTCACACTACTGCCTACTGTGTAATTCCCAACAAAATGTTTGGGGAAAAATAAACAACAAAATTGCTTTGAAATGGAATTATTTTTTACCAAAATTTGAACAAAATACCAATCGCCACAGTATGCTTTGAAAAAAATGATACCAAAGTACACTAAAACAAGTTACAATAAATCATTTTCCAATTTCCAATTCCCCGGGAAAACCAGAATAGTGCCACAGAAGAAGATATAATATATATATCGAAACGTCGTCGTAAAAGAAAGAGTTTTATTTTCAAGGCTGTAAACCCGAAGGTACCATATTATAATATATCCAACCGTTACGAGATTTTTGATTCAGTAACATATTTATAGTAGCAAATTTGGGGGAACTTTATCCCATAAACAAGACAAGGCGGGTTTTCTTGTAAAATCCAAAACCAGATAGCTCCTTTAAAAGGTCAATTAAGGAATGAATCATTAGTGATTATTTACTCATTATTCATTCCTTATTCACCGTTGTATAATGAAACATAAATTTATTGACAGGGAATAATGAACGAGTATTGAATGGAGTGAATAATGACTGAATAGTTTGAGATAATCCGGTTAGTAATAAGTGAGTATGTATTGAGTGAATTGTGACTCATCTGTGAATACATATTGAATAATAGGGGAATAATATAATATAGACTAATTGAATTAATATTAAATTGAACAGTCAACAAGAGTGTATATTATTGTATATGGTATTATACTCAGATGGAAAACAACTAACCAACATTAAACTTAGAACTTTTTCGTTATTCACTATTCTGTTGTTATAATCATAGATTTAATTGGTAAGGATAATCTGTGAATAAACTGGGATTGCTGAGTGAATACAATGAGTGAATAATGAATAATTTATCTGTGAATGACGGAGAATTATTAGTAGGGGCATCCAATTCCGGAATTCCAAATTCGGTTTTCTGTAATACCGGCTCATATTTTGGTTTTGATTATTCCGCAATTAATTTAAGTAATTCCAAAATAATTGTATATAATTATAGTCTGTTTTAAACTAAAAAAAAAAAATCTAAATACCGGGAAACTTCTTTAAATTCATAATTCAATAGACGCAGAAATGTAGGTCAATCTATAGAGGTGATTAGTTGAAGGAATAAAACAATCCAATTGTAACAAAAAATTATACGTAATACATATTTTAGAGACTGATAAAACGTGGTAAATTTAGACAGCTGCTCAAAACAGAGAGGTGGCTACTTTTGGAAGTTTTAAAGAATTTCTCTTGAGCGTTCACCATGACATGACATCGAATAAACGGATTATGAAATAATAAATGTTCGCCCCTGAAAATTACCTTATGCATTTACATATTTAATGTTACCTGCCTCTAAAATACACTTGCCAAATATGTGTTCATTGTTTCTTAGTTTTTAAACTAGAAAAAAGGTACATAGTACATAATACCTATATAACTTCGTATATAGCCTGCGGTTTCGGACTCAAACAAACAAATTGAGAAACTTTCTCGTCATCTTATTTCAGTAATAAATTTGATGTAAACAATTGAAGCTTGGACGGCGGTGATATAATTAATAAATTCAGGAATCTTGTCCCTTGGCCCAGAATGGTCATTGCTGGATCGTGGAAAGAATAAACATATCGCTGGTGATGATGGAAATTTGTATCTACAAAATTCATTAAAATCGTTTTATTGATTTATCGGTAAAAAAATTAGTGATTGCTAGTCTTTTAAATTAAATTTGTAAAAAAAATTTATTGTTGTCAAAATTGAAAAAATATTTAATTTTGTTTATTTTAAAGTTTCTACTATGAGAAATTTGCTGGTTTTTCCAGCTTCCTGAAGAATATCAAAAACCTAAATATAAGTTGTTGCGTTTCGAAAATGACTTTAATTTTGCGACGATGGAAGTGCTCTTCGAGGCTAAAAGAGGGTATTTAGCAGCGGGAAATATTACCACGCACACTTTTAGCTCAAAAGACATAAGGCTCACAGGAATTAAATCAATGTTTAAAAATGTTTTTGTAACGAGTGAGTAGGAAAATAAATTTTTAAACAAGCATTAATTTTAACTGCGGTTTAGTATCGTTAGGTAGTATGGGGAGTCCTTTCACAGCGCTTAAACTGGAAAGGTGGACTGCCATCCTCACTTGTAGCGAAGCAAGACACGTCTGAGGCTGGGTTTACAGGCAAATTACTTATGTAGAAGCAACTAAGTACACCTTGAAATGCGTAGTAATCATTTTCAATAAATAAATACATATAGTCAAAATAATATCTCGCTGAAAATTCCTATTCTTTCAAATCAATCCAAATAATCTGCTGCACTTTCGCTGTTCCTGGAACGGGTTTTAGATCATCAGGTACCAAAACATCTATCAGTTTAAGTTCATCTTCGTCCATCAGAATAGCGGTTATCTTGAGATTTTGCTGATTTACCAAAGTCACTAGGTCTTCTGCACCAAAAATATTTTGTCCGTATCTGCACGGTTACATAACCCTTTAATATTTGCACCAGCAGCATCAGCTATGCTTTTTCCATGGCCGACTGAGGTGAAATTCCATTTAGTTACATTTTTGATTCCCCATTTTTCAGCAAAATTTTGTAGGTAATAAAAAAAAATTGGGTTTGTTCTTATATTGAGTTGTTTATCACTCTGAAAATTTAGAAGTGTGACGCTAGGCACAAAACTTTTTATTAATTCCCATATGTGCTGAAGATGGGCCCATATTGAAACCGCATCATGCCGTAAATTTTCAGATGCACTCGTGAAAGTCTTAACGGATAATTTACCAGATTGGGTTTTCCAATAAAACCTGCCAGTGTGCAGAGACACTTGTTTTTTGGAAGCTCCGAAATGCACGTACTGAACCTCCTCGTTACATTTGCATACATAGTTTTGTGAAAAGTCAATTATTAAAAAGACCTCGTTTTCCAATAGATTTTCTTTTAAAAATCTGAGTTCTTTGAACTGGTGCGTAGTTTTAAAATAATGAGAAAAAATTGTGGCTCAGAACTATGGAATTTCTTGATCATATATTCTATTGAACAAATAATCTTTTTACGGGTCGTCCTCACAACGTTATAAATTTTGCCTTTGGATCCAGGGGCCTATTTAACCAAAAACTTTCACTTTGCACTTTGCAAAATTTTGCTAAGTGCTAAGAATTTAACTGGTCGTAGAAACTTTGCAAATAAAATTCGTTGCTATTGCTCTTATATTAATGATTAGTAAAGAAATAATTACCTATATTCGTTAATTTTACGAAATAACATTTATATAAACATTATATTATTAGAATAATAAAAAAATTTTACAATAAACGCAAATTAACTTACAATTTCGATCGTGCAGTAACAGTATGAAAATTGCAAAGTGCAAAGTGATAAGTGATAAAGACTGCAATTATAATACAAAACCAAACAGTTATTGGGTTTTTATTGTTCAGTTGTTTGATATTTTTTCATGATTTTTGCTAAAGGAAAATTTGCATTGCATTTTATGATAAGTGTAGTTGATATACTCGTATAACGCACATATAGGTTGTAAAAATAATTCGACGTGAATTATATTAGTAGGAAAAGATCAATAATTGGAAATGTTTGCCGTAACAGGATAAATGTTAATATTTATAATGAATATGAGTTTAAGGAATCGCTCTGAGTAAATTATAATCAAGCAGAATAATTTTACAAAATATCAGGGATCTAATTAGGCACACCACAAAAAATAATGCGCTGACCCCAATACAACAAATTTTACTATAAAAGATTCTGTATCATGAAACAGGCGAATGAATAAGAAAAAAATTTAAATAAAGTTAAGAACACTTTGTTTTTATTTTGAATCGAATAAAGTAAATTTTATCTAGTTGGTCATGAAAAAAACACATTAACGTGCAAGTGTATATTTGCTTTGAATTCTACTGAAAATTTGCTAAATGTTCATTGTACAGAAATGATTATCAGTTATCACTTAGCAAATAATATTGATTGCAAAGAGATTTTTGTACAGCGGTATTAATATTTAGTTAGGTATATAAATCATATTAAACCTATAACATTAATATCTAAATCGCATCGACGCTTGTTTAATAATGTATTCGAAACTAAACATGTAATTTTTATACAATAACGTTATGTAATTTTCTCTTTATGGAACAAAATAGTTGAACTTATCAAAATAAATTTTTGCTTAGCAAAATTTTGAAAAGTGATAAGTGCTAAGTTGCAAAGTACGATGGTTAAATAGGCCCCAGGTCTGACAATTTTTTCAACAATCCAACTATAGTACCAGCTCATTTGTTTCAAATTCTCGTTATTAGGGACTGCGCGTACTTCACATTGCTCACATTGCCGCATTACGCACTTTTCGTTACAGACATCGCAGCATCATAATTCTAGAAGTTCCTGGATCCAGTAATAACATAAACTAAAAAAACGGTCACTAAGATAAAATGTATTCCAAAATTCAATGCTACAGTGTGAAAACACAAAATGGAACTATTTCTCATTAATTATTTCAATAAAATTGGGTAAAACGATGTATGCCACTCGTGAGCAAAGAGGATATCCATGATTATCCATGAGGGCATTTGCTCGCCAGTACCATAAATAATTCTTGTTGTTGTTTTCAATGTAAATTTTGATCTGATCCGGATCACTATGCGTCAAGAAGTGCGGCTATTTATTACTCAAAATAGAATTGTACAATATTGAGTTTGCTGCTTGAAAGGTAATAATGCTCAAATTGCAATTCAATCTATTTTTGGGGCCATCAAAATGTCAATATTCAAACCTTGGAGGGATTTTTATTCAATTCTTTTGTTTTTCTGTCACAAAAAAATTTGAATTTTGTGCATACGTCCATTTACATTTTCGTTACAGCACTCGAAAATGACTCAATTTTTGAGACAAAAAGGCGAGAAAAACATATGTGAGCAACAACATTTTTGGGGGTCTGCTGGGATCCCAAGCAATCCGAAAAGTCGATTCCCGTGCCTAACAATTTTTTTCCCACTAAATCTCGTACGCTCCAAATAACCATAAGCTAATAGCATATTATGGTTTATTAACAAGACAGGTAAAAGTCGATATAGGTCTCTTATTAAATAATAAATTTCTTTTCACAATAGGTGACAATAAAGCACAATGGAAAATAGTTGTTGTTATTTTAAATATAAAGAAATCAGAAAAGCCTATTGTTAGTATTGAGGATGGAAATTCAGAAACTTTATTGATAGATCATTCACAAGTGGCAAATTCCTTAAATTAATATTTTGTAAATGTTGTGAAAAAATTAACGCGAACTATCCCAGAACACAATGTTTTGTTTAACGACTTACGTGGTGAAGGTGGTTTCAACAGCAATTTTTCTGTTTTCCAATTACAGAAGGTGTACTAGTGGCTAACACAGTTACATTAGAAAATACAAAAATATGATTAAACAATTTATTGTTGTGCTAGCTCTAGTTTTAACAAAAAATTTTAATTGGTGTCTATGTACCGTTAACTTCCCCCAAGCTCTAAATGTAGCAACTGTTGTTCCTTTGTTTAAAAAAGGAGACAAACATGATGAACTAACGTCCAATATCAATTCAAACCTGATCAAAATTCGTCTGAACAATTATATAACTTTAGGGCTTTACTTCTAGCAAAAGCACCGAGGACGCTATTCTTGGGGGTGTCCAAAAAAATGTATTCTAGTCTTAATAACAATAAAAAGGCATTAGAGGTGACTCGTTAAACTGGTTTAAAATAAATGTGAAAGAAAGAAAACAAAGTGTAAAGATTAAAAATGCCAAAACCAATCAATTAATTGATCAAAAATGCGGGAGTCCCACAAGGCTCAGTTTGAGTCCCTTTTTTGTTTTTAATTTACAAAAATTCGTTGTTTTCGCTAAACTTAAATGGATTTCCTTTAGCTTTTGCGGACGACATGACACTAGTTTATTGCTGCAATACATATGTGGAGCTATCTATTAAAATGAACGATGAAATGAGACTGCTTAGAAACTGGTTCGATTCGCACAACGGTCTTAAATTCGGTCCTGGCCAGAAATATAACCATGTACAATATTCACCAATTGTCGTGTGGGTATTAATGAAATGCGATAAACTAAATTCTGATAAATTAGGAAAGTTGATAATGGTAGGGCTCAACTATTGTGGCATGGTCAAGTTAAATAGTCTGAATTATCATCGTTTACGTAAAATTTATTTCCTCTATATAGAGCAAACTCTAATGATACATTTTCGCAAAACTTAGGACAAAATAAAGCGGCAATCAAGATGACGGAATTAATAATACTAGCGGAAGTACAGTAAGACATCTTACATGTCTGCTTTCAATCATCTAAGAAAAAAATTGATTATTTTAACAAAATCCAGCAAAGTAAGTACTATTTAGAATACTTTATTAAAGAAGACGACATCCCAAGAAAATTCGTGTAATAATGTAAAAAATATGATGCCATTGGAAAAAAATATCTTTTTGCCATTGCCATAATAATATAAATAAAACTTTGATAATATATAATATGGATGGAAGGCACATAAAATAAAAATATCCAAAAACTGATGACGACGACAGATGTTTGAAATATAAAAGCCCCCGATTTTTTGTTTTGTTCTTCCGTTTATTTTTTGCTTTATTACAATTTTTGTGATGTTTCATTTTCTCAGCAGCACATACACACATTCATATACGTACCTATATGGATAAAAGTAGGGAAAAGTAATAATAACAAAAACAACAACAAGAAACATAATAAAATAACAAAAATACAACAAAAAAAAATTAAAAAAGGAAAAATGGTTGATTCCGAATCCCTTCATATAATATATAGTTCCTTTTTTATATTACGTTCTGAAAGTATACCAAACACATAAAAAAGTATTATCCTTACACTAAACTCTCATATGTATCCAAATGTTACATGAAATTACGGAAAAACAGCACACACACACAAATACAGAAAAAAATAAAAATAAAATTAAAATCAACTCTTAAATCTTAAATTTTAAAAAACTTCAAAAATATTACACACACACCCATACATACATGGAACGGAAATACAAGCTTTTCTATCTAACTTAACTATCTAACTTTTTATTTCCTATAATACAAAACTTTTGAGTTTTAAAATTATTTGTTTTGTTATTTTGTGTACCAACCCTCACGGGAGTTGTACATTTTTTTTCGTGTACACATATATGCATTGTCACCCGGTTTTTTATTTATTTTAATTCAACTTAACATTATTTACTAAGTCTAATATTTTAACAGTTAAATACTACTATCTGCCAAGTGAAATTAATTTTTTTGTTGTTGCTTTTTTCGAAAACATAAATTTTAATTATTTTGGTAGAACATAATAACACATCGTGTGTGTACACTAAAATATAGACAAAAATTTAAAAACAAAACATTTTTTCAAAAGATAAAGGGGTTGGTTCGGTTTGGTGGATTAAAATTCAACTTGGTGTGCATATCCATATTTAAATTTATGTTATATATTTGTATTATTTATGGGGTGTGAGAAAAACCAGAGTAGTAAACACACACACACAAATGTACATATACTACAATGATCGACCATTTTTTTTATAATTTCTAAAATGGATACCATGATATATGTACAGTCAGAAACATTCAGATGTATACGGCAAATTAAAATCAACGAAACACTTTTTTTTTTTTTGTCTTACTTTTTTTATTTTAAAAATACATAAATATGAAGTAAATATATGTGATAACATTATTGATAAAAAATAAAATTTTGAATATAATATCTTCTGTTTGGTTTTTAACTTTATCTTTAAATTTCCCTCTAAATATGAGCCGTATACATCTGAATGTTTCTGACTGTATGTGTGATATGTTAGACAAGATTAAAAAACGAAAACTTGAAAGAATACATTTGTGTAGTTTAATGTATTCGAAAAATGCTTAATAAAAAAGGATTAGGGATTTTTTTTTTGTTGGTAAGACTTCGATTAGATAAAAAAAGTCGATTAAATTTAATGAGTTTGCTCTTTTATTTATTGTATATTAGTTAAATTGAATTGAAATTGTTCTATAAGATTTTAATTAAATGTTTTCGACTTGAAGAAAAAAATGTGTTAGGTTTCAGAATTGCACAAATGGACATTAGTCCACTAATATTTATAGCTTCCTCGTCTAGCTGCATCGAAAAGTACAAACAAAACATTTCAAATAATTTAACAAAATTGGTTGTTTCTTGCTAATTCGACAATCCTTGTTTTAATAGACAAATAATGTTAAAAAATGAAGGCTCGATTAAATCGTTCGAATGGGTCGGAATGCCAAATGTCGAAAGGAGTAACGCCGAAAGGCTGAATGGATCGAACGGCCAAATGTGTCGAAAGCCCGAATGTCGAAAGGCCGAATGGGTTGAAAAAACGAATGTGTTGAAAGGCTGAATGTCGAAAAGCCGAATGAGTCAACAGGCCGACACAAATTTGTGGTACACCTATCGATCAATACAATTCCTTTGATGTATGTCTGCAAGGTTGACTTAGCATTTACAAAGCATGAAATCCGCAATTCGCTCCAATACATTTGTCGATGCCATACTAACCCAACGAATTAAGCTAACCACAAAAAAACTTGAAACATTTTTGGTAGAACCATCAGTAGAAGCGATATGAGCGATACGATTCCTTTGACCTGTATCTTCAACTTTACGAAAAAAGTCAAATTCGACAGATATTTTATAAAATTTAATTTTAATTTGATCCGCACTTTGATAATTGCGGTTCTTGATTTTAGTTTTCTGGATTTTTGTTTTTCTGAATTTATTTTGTTTCTGGATTTTTTTTTTTTGATTTTTTTCGGGATTTTCAAAAAAAAATGTATTTATTTTGCTTTTTTTATTATAATTAATTAATTTTTAATTATATGACATAAAAAACGAAAAAAGATTTTAGGGTTGGCTACCATATCTAGAAAAAAAAAATTCAGAAACGGAAAACCCGAAAAAAAAATTCAGAAAAAAAATCCAGAAAACTAAAATCCAGAAACGCAATTATCAAAGTGCGGACCAAATTAAAATTAAAATTTATAAAAAACTATCGAATTTTAATTTTTCCGTAAAGTTCTTAATATTTACGATGATGGAAATTGCTTCGTCAACCTTTCAGACACAGATCAAAGGAATCGTATCGATCATATCGCTTTTACTGAAAGTTCTACCACAAATGTTTCAAGTTATTTTGTGGCTGGCTTAATTCGTAGGGTTAGTATGGCATTGACGAATGTATTGGAGCGAAATGCGGTTTTAATGCTTCGTCAACCTTGCAGACACAGATCAAAGGAATTGTATCGCTCGTATCGCTTCTACTGATAGATGTACCACAAATGTTTCAAGTGATGTCAAAAGTCTAAGAATGCCTATAAAATTTAATTTTTTTCATTTATTTTAAACAAAATATTTTTTCTGGATTTTTTTCTGGATGGCTTTTCCGGTAATTGCTAATTTTTTTTTTTTTGGGATTTTATTTGTCTGGATTTTTACTTTTTAACTATTCTGGATTTTAAAATTTCTGCATTTTTTTCAGGCAAATGTAGTGATCCCAAGATTTTAATATTTAAGGCGATTTACTATTAAACATGTTATACAAAAATTTTGGTAAAATTAAAAATTTTGAAAATGTTCATTCATAAAAAGATGAAAAATTACAATCAATTTCGACACAAACGGCCTTTCGACATTCAGCCTTTCGAAATTCGGCCTTCCGGCCCTATTCCGATTAAATACAGTCTAATCGTTGACAAATGAATCGAAAAGTTTTATTTTCTGAAAAAAATTCTGTATAACGGAAATGAATCTTTATTTTCCAAAATTTAAATTTTCGTTTCTGGTTATTGGAAATTTAATAATACTCGTAGTACTAGAATGGAATCATTTTTCATTTAGTTATTCAACTAAATATTCTGGATATGGAAGAATTAATCTTGGCCATTTGAAGCTTTTTGATATCTAAAGGAACATATCGCTCCGCCCATTCAAGACTATTGTAAGTGTAAATACAATGTTTTGCAACTATTAAAGGAGTGCACTCGAGTTTGTAGTCTTTATAACCTGCCAAAAAATCATTCAAATGGGACGCCTCCCTACAAAGTTTTGGTGCAAAATGTAAAATAAACTTGGAAATGGTTAGAAAATATATCCAAACGAAATAATGGTAAGTAGCCATATAAGGTTTTTACTTGAAGAACAAAACTTATTTTAAAAATGATAAGTAGACTTATAATGATTTTAATTCGACATTACTTTTTCCAATAAACCCTTATGTCCTACTTACAATATTTTCAACAGAACATAGATGCCAACATAAAGTGTGTAAGTAACACATACATACAATCATTTTGCTCGAAATGATTTTGGTGAATATATACTTAAGGTACAATTAGACGATATCATTTAAGTGAGATATCATTTCGAGTGAGATCTCACTAAAATGAGATGCATGTTTATACCAGGACAAAAGTGAGGTCAAATATAAAAATAAAAGTGATATATCATTTGTAAAATGTCGCATCAATTGCTCAAGTGAAAACCCTGTTTAGACGTACACACTTTTATGATAAAGAAATTTCTTTATTAAGTTCGAGTTTGGTGTTAATAATTTATTATTTGGTTGTAGTCGATGCAGTAATAAATTACCCTATGAACAAATTTAATTTAATTAAAGTTGTATTATTTATATAGATCAAGCACAAGCTGCAGCTTGTCCGCCCTTTTACTTATACAAAAACGTAAAATATGACAAAATAAAGTTACTAAACGGATCTGGGTAAAGGAATGGATTCAAAAAAGAAAAGTCTGCGCTGTGATTAAATTTGAACTATTCTTTAAGTCTATACATATAAAATGATAGAAGTGGGAGTGAAAACAGTTACTTAAGCTCTGTTTATTGTTGTGGTATGTGCGAGACTCGTGCTTCCCAACACACGTTCATTTTCATGCTGCCTCAAATACCTACTCAAAATTGTCTACCAGCTCTTAGACTATTAGGCCGGAACCACCTTATCACTAAGTCGACTCACTGAAAAATGGCGACTTAGTGCGGGAAATAATATTACCACGATAATTAATTTAAACACAATTATTAATGTGACCCAAGTTGTGGATGTTACGGCCAAACTTAATAATTCAGTTGTCAATCTTTACATTTACGACAAGAAAATAGCAAAACGTGACAATGGACCATGTTGTACGGTGGTTCGACCAAAATCATGTCGAAAATCAATGAATGGTTGCAAAATGTCGCCATTAGAGGTAAATGAAACTTGCCGAGCCTGTAATACCTTCACGATGTATTTCGATTTATCGTTGGCCATATACACTTTGTGATGTATTTCCAGAAAGTTTGAGTTGCGACGGATGCTATGATGAATATGAATATGGTGGCTTTGTTACAATGATAACTTTGACATTGGCCCATTGTATCACCGTGGGCCAGTTTTGCGTACATCATATTACCATTTACCGCCCTGTGAACTCATTGGAACTTGTATGGGTTATATTCCATTTGCATTCAAAGATGAATATAGTGAACTGGATGAACTGTATAACGACGATTCGGATGACAGTAATTACGAAGGAAACGGTGGGTGGGAAGAAAAAATTGATGGTACACTAATCTTATTCTATTCC
This sequence comes from Tipula helvola, assembly GCA_963556165.1. NCBI lineage: Eukaryota > Metazoa > Arthropoda > Insecta > Diptera > Tipulidae > Tipula > Tipula helvola. The sequence continues at coordinate 265,301,656 of OY744482.1, read as the reverse complement.
TCAAAAACTGAAGTTCACCGGGACAAACAAAAGCCATTTAATATGAGACATTCTCGGAACTCAAAAATACTTCGAAAACAACCTCGTCTTATGATGAGGGATTCCAATGCACCAAACGAAAGAGCACAGCGGGTTTTCCAAGAAGTTGCGAAGCCAGATTACATAAAATTTGTTGATGATGATGACAACAACTTTAATTATGAAACAAGATTAAATAGATATGCCAGAAAACCACTGTTCAGACATCATCGATTTCTAATAGATGAGGAGGACCTGAACCCCATTGAGGGCGACATATTTTAAGAATAATTGAAATAAAGTTGAATTTGTATTAAGCAAAATATTAAACGATGTGTTTTATTTTTAGCTTTCTATGATTTAAATAAAACATAAATATGTATCGATTATGATTTAAATATAAGTTGAAGATGACTCAAAAATGAATTGAACATAACTTGAATGCAAACTGAATATCATTTGAATGTGAATTCAATATGAATATGAACTAAATATGAATTGCAAATCAACTGAATATAAATTAATTATGGTTTGAATATGAATTGAATGTGACTTGAATATGATTTGAATAAAACTTTAATGTGAATTTAAGGTAGTTTGAATATAAATTGAACACGAATCGAAATTTAAATTGAATAATTTAATGAGATGAAATTTAAACAAGTTTAAAAAGTAAAGTGAGATGTAATTTACGTTTTGATTCTGTTTACACGTTATCACTTGGCAAATGATATATCACTTTGAAATTATAAGATGACGTAAAAGTGATGTCTCATTTTATGAATGAGATGTTAGTTTAGACGTTATAATCGAGTGAGACGTATAATTTTTTGAGTGAGATTTCACTTAAATGATATCGTCTAATTATACCTTTATAATGATTTTACTTGGATGTTTTTTAAAACTCAAATACACATGTGAGTTACTTGCTCAATATTTATTCTATTTTGAGAGTGGGAGAGTTTCATTATATTTTATATCCTCTCTATACTAATGTACTTTGCTCCAGGGTAAAAAAAGTCATACTATTTTGAAGATAGACAAAGAAAAAAATGTAAAAAAAATTGCTTTTATTATAACTCCCTGCAATAAAATAGGCTGGCAATAAACCGGCACAGAAAAAATTAATATTTGAGATACAAAAAAATAATAAAACGGCACAAATTAATGAGCAACAAACAAAAATTTCTTGGCATCATAATACATAATAATTTGGCAACATTTATAATTTTTTGGCACTATTGGAAGGGTACACAAAAATTATTTTTTGGCATCGAAATAAACATTTTGGGCGACAAAAATAATTAATTGGCAACAAATTATAAATAAATAAATTAAAAATTAAAAAAATTAAATTAGTTTTAAAATATTGTGGAAAATGGAGATCCCTAATTTAACTTACAATTGTAGAGGCTAACGGCTTCGGTAACTCTCACGGGCACTCCCCCCCCCCCCCCCCCCGCTTAGCCCTCCGAGGGGCCTTAGATTTAAACTTCGAGGGACGTAGGAGCCAGGATAGGCAAACATGTCGCACTGCGTGCCGCACGAAGGAGCGGATTATATAGAATCTATTAATGACACTGCAATATTTTATATCGATCCCCCATCAAATATTAAATAATTTGTATCAATTAAATTTAATTTTTTGTCCCGATTTTTTTTTTTTTTTTTACTCTAAAAATTATTTTTTTCTGTTCCAAAATATTATATTTGTTGCCAATTTATTAATTTTGATGTCAATGTTTGTCGCCACAGTATTTAATAATGTCCTTCAAAAATATTTGTTTGTTTTTTCATATGTGGTGCCAAAATATTATTTGTGATGCCAATTTATTATTTTTGATGCTAATGTCTGTCGCCAAAAAATTTTTCTTGTATGCCCGTTTAAATTGTCCCAATAAAATATGAGCAGTATTTAGTTGAGCGTGTTGTTTCAGGAGAAATAATCCATTAAAAAATTAATAAAACAAAGATAACGTTTTAGTGCAGTTCTGATTGAAATTCAAGGAAGATCGCTTTTAAAATGAATCGATCTAAAATAATGGTTAACATTTAAAAGTTTATAATTTTGAATAAGTTAATATTAATTTTATTTAATAAAATATTATCTGTTAAATAATGTAAGTAATAAATAAGGGTTCCAAAAAATATATGTATATAAAATAATTTAAATAATTTTACAGGGTTTCCATTGAAATAATCCAAGCAAATAAATTTTAATAAGGAAAATATTGATAGAGGAAATTTAATTGATCTTCAATTAGAGACAGGTAATCTCATCATGCAGGTAATGTAGAAAATAACGTCTGTCATTTTAAATGTTATTTCATATTACAGCAAGAGACGTGAATCCAAATCAATTTGAAAGCTCAGTTTGCGAAAATGAAAATGATTATTTAAACAACAATAATCACCAAAACACTCTTGAAATTGAGGCAGTTAAAAATTTAAGCGAATCTGATGATACCGATCTAGGTAATAGTTATGTACATTTTTATTTTAAGAATAATAAACTTAAAGTTTCATTTTCATTTTCGAGCTCCAACGAGGATTCCGAATCTTTAACATCATCTATAGTTCAACGTACCGTAACAAGCGGCATTTCTACACCAGCACATAGTTCAATTACACCCGTGAGGGCATTAGTTGTCCAGTTGGACAGCATCGTTACTACGACACCTCGTCTCGCCCGAAAAAGGAAACGAAACCAAGAAAAATGGCAACGAAACAAGCTAAAATTAATGCGAAATTCGGGAAACGAATATGTTATATCGAGTGAAAAACTTATGGTAGCAAAACAAATGAGGGACGGTTGCAACAACTGTGCTCTGAAATATAGAGATGTCGTTACAATCACAGAACGAAAATTATTATTTGAAACGTTTTATATAAGATTTCAAAAGAGATCGATAAAAAAATTACGAAAATGTTATCGGGAACGAGTCGCCGATCATGCACTCGTCAATACTTTCTGTATCGCATAGTGGAAAATAAAAAAAAATCTATACGATTATGCCAGAAAACATTTATTGATACTTTATCTATTACCAGTCAATGGATCGAGACTGCTTACAAAAAATACAGGTACGGCAAATTTACTTTATCACCTGATAAAAGAAGAAAGTTTGAACGACATTTGGATCCAACGATGGAGCAAATAAAGGAATCAGTCCGAAATCATATTAATTCAATACCGGCTGTGGAAGCTCACTACCTTATAGAGAACGCACTACCAGGAAATATATTAATGGCGATTTGTCAGTGGCTAAGATGCATCGTTTGTATCTGGAATGGCTTAAGGAAACAAATGGTACAAACGTGAGAGCAGCGTCATTGAGACAATACCGAGATACCTTCAATTCTGATTTTAATATCAGGTTTCACATACCAAAAAAAGACCAATGCGAGGAGTGTTAAGTATGATAATTTAGCAGAAGCTGAAAAAGATGCTCGAAAACCACTTCATTATTTGCATCTACATCAAAAACAAGCGGCTTGGGATCTAAAACCTTTAGATAAACTTAGTGCAATCGAATCGAACTCCATTATTACAGCATGCTTTGATTTTCAAATGGTATTGCCCGTTCCAACTGAAGATACAAGTTAGTGTCTTCTAATATAAAAGAAAATTAGGTGTGTATAATTTTACTATTTATGATTTGGCTAGCAAACAGGCCAAATGTTATGTTTGGAACGAAACGGTTGGCAAAAAGGTGCTAACGAAGTAATAAGTTGCATTTACCATTTTTTGAAATTGGGGAAACAACGAGGAGTCACGCAGTTTAATTTATGGTCTGATAATTGCTTTGGACAAAACAAAAATCGCATAGTGTTCGGTGGTTATGGCTGGTTATCGAAATCCTTAGATATCGACATTTCACATACATTTTTAGAAAAAGGACACACTTAAAACGAGGGGCATTGTAGAGCAGATAAATCTAGCAGCTATGACGTTATTGAAATGACAAATGGAAATTTTTATAATTTCAAAAGTTTTTCTACTAAACTAAATTTGGTAAAAAATTATGATAATGAGAAAGTGAATTGGACTCAAATTTGACAGGTGGAAGTACTGAAAAACGATCCGAATATAATTCGATACAAGTATAGTTTCGAAGAAAACTTCATTAATTACCTTTAAAGATCAAAATACCTATGCAAGAAGCCGCAAACCAAAATTCATGTTTCCTGACCAGCTTCCATTGTGTTACAATATGCCGCTTCCAATTTCGCGAGAAAAATTAACGGATTTAAATTATTTATGTAACCATAATTATATTCCTACTGCTTATCATAATTTTTACAGAATTCTTACTTCTGAAAATATTTTACCTGAGTCAAGTGATTCTGATTAGGTTTACGGTCAGAATTACTTTTTTTATGTTTTAGATTATTTTAAAATGATTTTTTCTTATTTTTGGTAAGTACAAAGTGAAAACTGTTAAAAAGCTTTACGAATAAAATGAATTTTAAACTAACAGCTAGCTATATAATATTATGTACACTTACAGTAAATGCTACACTGGATTGCTCCTATTGAAAATATGAAAAGTTAACTTACAGACAAGGGCAATAATAGCTTGTCCAATGCAAAATATCGCCCGCTTTGTGGCAATAACTCATATCTGCAATTTTTGCATAAATGAGATTTTGACGTAGAAATACGGGAATATAGGGTACGTACCTACACATGTAAGTTTAATATTTTGAAAATGCATTTTTCGGGATGAAAGATATTTTTCGGGCCTACTTCACACACATGGATTTAAGCCAAAATTCAAATAAAAATTAATTTTAAATAATTCCCTATCTGCGCTATATCCATATGTTATTGTTGGTTTTATTAGTTTTCATCAATTAAATCCAATCGTTTTATTTTTTATTTAATTTTCCAATTTTGTGATTTCTAACGGTATCTCTGATTATTTTTTTAATCTAAATACGAAATTATTTGGTTGAAATAAATTAATTCAATATTCAGAAAAATTAATTAGAGCACCTGATTATATAATTCTACCAACATCGGAAAACTGTGACTGAACACTAAGTGAAATTTTTGGTAACAAAAGAGGTAAAAGTGTATTCTATGATCCAAGGTTTTATAATGGAGTTAGGTTCTGGAATTTAAACGATCATAATTTATTGACTCTGATAAAGATTTGATGAGCCTCCTAAAATGAATGCTATACAAATGGATCAAGATTTATATACTTGTGAAATATTTTCATGTCACTCCATGCCAAATAGATCTGAATATTAACCCCCAAAATATTTATTTGGCATTTTTTCACTTTTATAAATCGGAATAAAATCTGAAATATTCGGAAATTCCCTAATTAACTAAATCTATTTAATTAACTTTTAATTTGTGCCAATACATTTAAAATTATGCGTTTTAAATTAGGTATGTTTTATTCGTAAAATCTTCGCTGAATTTCTATCAGTTTTAAAATTATTTTAAAAATCCGCGATAAAATTTAATATTTGTGGATCTATCAGAAAAGCCATACGACCGATATAAATTGAGACTGATAACATTTTAAGAATAAAATTCAAATCATAATTCGTACTTTTAAATATGACCTTAGACGGGGGCTGCTACACTGAACGGCCGCCTTATTTAGTCGGGTATACAGTGCTTATTCTACCTTTACAAATAAATAAAAATTTGACAACCTAAATTTGGCCTGTATGTTTGGGAATTTTTTAATTGAAATCGTGAATTTTAAATCAAATTAAAATAAAATTTTAAATAATATAATTAATTAATTATAAGTTTAATAATTATTATATACTATTAATAAAACCAATTATTTTTTTGGTATAAGCTTATATATTTGCATAAATCAATATATATACATATATATATATATATATATATATATATATATATATATATATATATATATATATATATATATATATATATATATACATATATATATATATATATATATATATATATATATATATATATATATATATTTATATCCTTAATACCAAATAACCAATTTGTTTTAATTAATAAAAAAAGCTTAATAAATTTAAATAATAAAATTATAAAATTATAATATTTTATTTTTGTGCTGTGAGTTAAAGGAAGATACGCCCACAGTTCTATTTTATATGCGTCGTATTTTATAAACCAACTTTAAAATTATTAAAATCTAAGTAATATCAACACTGTTTGAGCGCAACTATACGAATTAAAAGAGATTAATAAGTCGGGGATTGATAGTCTGACAAACCCCTGGAAAAAGCAGTACCGAACATTGAAACAGAAAATTGGCTTTCCTGCTGTTTAAGAATTTCTTTTTAAGTAATGAAACATTTTCCAATGCTGGGCTGCTGGCTTCACCAGCAGAAAAACACATACACAAAATAATAATTTTTGACAAAAAAAACAGACGAAACGATACAGAACATTAAGGAGGCAATCGTTAAACAAAACTTTAGTAAAATCAAAAATGAAAAACTAGAACTAGCCTAAGCTAGTTTCAGAACTGGACTAAAAGATTGCAAAAGGGTACATTGGGATATAGGAGTGTTCCCAAAAGCGAAAAGTGCCCTTATTAAAAACAGCCCCATTTATATTGGTTGGTGATCAATGCACTCAATGATTTTGTCAGATTCTCAAGGTAAAATATTGACTTAATTTGTATAGAAGAACCTTACACGGTAAAGAGCAAAATACTTGTAGGTGGGCTAGCAGGGTTACGCGTTGTAACCGAGAACGATGATACTCTAAAAGCAGACATTGTAGTCATAAATATTTACATAGAAATTCTCAAGATTAAGCAATATTGTGATATGCACTGGGTGTGTGTGTAGAAATGAGATCAGGACTAGGTATTTGCACCTTTCTTCAGAGTATACTAATATTCTTATAAATTAGTGGACACATAAGGTTATCACCGGACGCTGTTGCTATCCTAGCAGGAGTTATTCCAATTAACATACTATTAAAGGATTGGCTGGTGGCATATAAAATTATAAAAAGGCAAGAGGTCACAAATGGAGACTTTGAACTTTCCGGTAGCCACATAAGACCAGACCTCTTGAGATCTCTTAAGCAGCATACCGAAAGTCATTTAAAAAATGTCAAGATAGGCGAAGCAGCTCTACAAAACACAGAACTAATTTTAGTTGCTTGCCAAATATTTGTATAGGCAAGACTAACGCAAAAACTGGTTTTATCTCACACTTTACGCAAATATTAAGAGGGCTTGGGAAAATAGTCCTATTAATCCAAAAAATACAACTAGCAGAATCAAGTCTTTGCGATAGCGGAAGTTGTTTATAATTGTGAGTTAAATCAAGTGACCAGATAGTCTCACTACAGAGAAGTTGATTGGCCGGCTAGTAAGATGACCCTTAAGATATGTACCCCCAAACTTAAGCGCGTTTAAATAGTTCTGTTAACCAGTACTAAGAGACTGCTAGAGCATTTGTAAGCATTTTTCATATATAACTGACAGAATATCTTTTGACAGAAGAGATTTTTAATGCTTTAAGCGGTTTTAATTTTTTGTTATTGATAAGAACTAACGACTGATAAGATTTTAATATTTTTAAGGAAATGGAATATTTTACAGGAAAGTTGCATATTGAAAGAAGGCAGATTGGGAATTAATAAATGAATGGCCTGGGTGATTTTCTCACTTATACCAACCGTCGATTCTTGGAAAAGCAGCTTCTTTATTTCTGCAAGAATATCCGGTGTGCCCCAGTTCAACTGTGCTAATTCTATTTAGATTGATTTTAAAGTATCAATGTTTAATCCTTGTTAAATTTAAAGTTTCTAAATAATTTACTTAATTTGTACAAGCAAGTTTCTTAGAATTCAATGAACATTACTAAGTTTTTACTTATCACCTTTTAAATAAATGCGTTATATCTAAAAATACAAAAACATAAGAATTTTACTTACAACCTGTGAAGTTTTGACAATCATGTGGAAGTTTCTTGTTGCGACTAGGTTCTGGAAATAAAATTAAAAAAATTGCTGTTGTTAAGTTCTGCTATTTAATAATTTGGGATGTTTGTTTTTATCTTATTTCTATCTATTAAATTTCAAACCAAAAATTTAACCCACGAATTTCAAAATTTTCTCGTAAGACTTATTTAGATAAATAATATTTTAAGTTTAATCCGGACTCCAAAACATTGATTTTTAAATTGGCGTGTCCGTCCTTCCAATCAAACGTTTTTCTGATTTAATGTATCCTCTCATTCTCGCAAATATTGCCAGTTTTGATTTTCATTAAGTGGTTAGCATTTCCAATGCTCCATTGATAAAATTAGAAGTTATGTAAACAACAAAACGAGACGGTTATCGTGTAATTTGTTTGTCCTCTGGTTTAAGGCACTCTCAAATATTTCGCAGTTAGTTTTTAGTGTTCTACCTTCTGCAATAGCCAAACCGAGGACGTAAATCAACTGCATATTGCTTAGCTCCAGGATCTAGTGGTATATGAATGAAAGGTGGATCCCAACAGGGCAGTAATAGATGTACAAACCAAGTAATTTGGAATCTAAATTTGTAAAAATACTGGCATTTATTAATGGTGATAAATTGCCAAATTTTAAAAAAGAACATCTAATAAGCTTTTAAATAAACGTTTTTGTTTAATATTTTATTGATTGAATTTATTCAAGATTTTATGCTACTAGGGCAGGCAAAACTAAGCAAAAAAAGCATTAGTCACATTATAATGCAGTCGGCTGACAGTCTTTTTTAAACTAAATGGAAAATTTAATACTGAAAAAAAAATGTGTAGCCTGGGACCAAACACAAGTTGAAAACACGGTTAAGACTGATATATAGCCAGTCGTTAAAAACTGTATTATAAGGATACAATAATTTATGACTTTTTTAAAAACTGAGAATAATATCGACAAATCAAAATAAGTTAACTGAAAAAATGGTCCCACATAATAATCGCTGAAATAAAATTCACCGAAAACGAGATGCAAGGGCCCAAGAATCAGATTACAGATCGTTACTGAGCAATGAGCATAAAGATACCTCTGTGTTTTAAAGAGTCCTGCAACCTATCAAACCAATTTACAGTCAATTTGCACGAAAGCAACAATCAACCGCTTTGCAGTTTACTTATTCTAATACTCTAGTCCTCATCAATTATCCTGATAAACTTCCTTATTATGAAGGCAAAATAAACTAGTCTCTGGATTAATATTTTGTCACATGGTAACTCGCATGGTTATGGTTAAGAAGAAGCGTTTCAAAATAGTAGAAGGACCCCGATGGCGTTTTAATTGTTAAATGAGCTTTCAATTTGAGGTTAAAATCTAATAAATTTAACCTTGGATCGAAATGAGGCAACAAATCAGATGTTCAGCAAAGTAATTTCAGAAGTCGTGCCGAACTTCGAATATTTGTAACTTACTGGAATGATATCAGTGGGATAGAATATAAGACTCACCAGAATTTAGGAATTAGTACCATCCCCGACATCTAGATTTTAAGACTTACAATTTTCCCAAATGAATTCGAACAGGAGTCCAAATTATGTTTACCTTTTAAGAATAGAAAATTAAAAAAATTTGTCGGGCTCATGAACAAAGGCATAATTAATATTGTAGCCAGCGATTGTCAAACAGTCGTATTAGCGGTTCTTTCATAAGAGAACTATTACTATCCCAGGCCAGTATTCTTGAGATTCACCAAAAAAATTCATCGGTAATTTTACTAGTATTAAGCAATTTAAGTTTTCAACTGAAACGACGTATTTTACTAGAAAGCCACTGATGTTCGGTCAACATAAAACGTATGGAAATGAGAACGTATGGGAATGAGCAAGAGAACGTTCATAGCATATAGATCGGGACATTTTATTAAAATGAAGTCAGTTGGTGTAAATTATGTAAAATATATTCTTATTTTTTATGTCAAAAAGTAAGAGCCATAATTCATAATGTTCACTTGATGACTTCGTGCTCTCGTTTTGTAGATCAAAAACTATTCACGAGATTTTATATTCCATCAACAGATTTTTACTTCTGCAGTTACCACGGCCGTTGTATTTATTGTTTATGTAAAAATTGCCGACCAAAAGCAAGATTGCTCACCTAAAACATGAAAACGACGTTTTGACGGCCGAACGATTTGTTACCCAAAATGATCCACAGAAATATTCTTAATGTTAAAACTCTAGCAAAGATTTTTTTTTCATTTGAAAGAAGAAAGTGTGCAAGTTATATTTCATATCTTCTTTGAAATGCCTTATAAAAGACGTTCCAGGCTTTATGATTTCATCCGTATTTGTCATTGACAAGTTGATAATAACAAAAAATATTTTATTCAATTCGAAGTAAGATCAATTGTCGTTTGTTTAGGGCCCCTAATTTAATAGGGTCCAGAATTCTATTCCTAAGGTTCAAAGCTCTATTTTATAATTTGTACCTACTTGCATTTTCGATTCTCTAGAATTTTCGATAGGCTAAATTATTTCTGGACTCTGGATATATTTGTATCATCCAAAAGGATTTACAACTTATGAATTTTTATGATTGGATTATTCAGTTATCTCGACACTTTATATTTTCGAAATTATTTAGAATATTTTGTATCTAAAGTTTTGGATTCTTTTAAATTTTGAGATTTTCCATTCTAAAGCATTTTTCAGATTTTTGAAATTGCTTCATCTCCAATTTGAAATTGTTCATTGAGTTAAATATTATTGTGGTAAAAGCGATCAATTCGGAAAATAATTTAGGTTCCAAAGATTTCTTAGTTGGTTGCATGACATGTTCACCATAACTGACGCCTATTAATCACAAAAATAATTTATCCGTCAAATTTTTTTCTAATTTTTAATTTTCAATTTGTTTAATTTTGAAATTGTACAAAAGTTGTTGTAAACAAATCGAAATTATTTGAAATTCCAAAGCTTCTCCCACTACCTGTAACTTCTAAATTTGTGCCCCTCAACTAATTACAGTTCGATACCAATTTATATAAGAAAGACATGTGAATTTAGTACATATTTAAGCAATCAACTTTTAGAATTTTAAATTTTTTTTTGCAAAATACTAAATTTCGATTAAGTTCAAAGTTTAAAAAGTTTGATTCAACTAAATAAATAAATATTCAAATAAATACATCTCTTAGATGATTTTAATTATATTCGATGTAGTTCGACGCTTTTCCAAATTTCGAGTAATCCAATTCCAAAATAAAAATTTAACAAACTAGCCTGGGAGATAGATACATTTTTGTTGATCTAATTTTTTCAAGGTTCACTTATAATTTTCTCTTTACTTTCAAAGCTTAAACGAATAAAATGCACTTTGCCAATTAACATATGTCAACTCAAACATGTCAAAAATATGCGAACATTTACGTCATTTTATACAGAAACTAAAGAAAATATCAGCTCAAGGGGACTCCAGAAGTAGGTTCCTACCCGGATCCTCTATTTGTGTCAGGAAAAAATTTGAAAATATTCTTTAATTGAATTTTTATATTCAGGGGGCCAAACAGAGAAAAACTTGCCGTAACTTCAAACTTAGAAACACCTTTCTTGTTTGGTAAGATTAAGTTACAGAAAAATAAGACTCTAAACTTTTAGCTAAACAAAGAATTTTAGGATATTGATGCGAAGGACACTACAGAAATTGTCTTGCATGGACATATTTAAATATTTTTATTATACGACAGTTCGAAACGAATGATTTAGGCAAATAAAAGTTTCGAGAGTATCCGTTTCATGGTATATATTATATGATCAAAATCTCCCCGCCACAGGCTCTATAAAATCCAGATTTCTTTAAATGTTGTTCGGCAAGACTTAAAAATACTGCAGAGATTTTCTTGCATTCAATTTTTTGTTATAAGTGATCTGAAACTAATGTTATAACCAGATACTGATAAATTGTGAAAATTTTGCAAACAAATTTTCCGTTTGATAAAAAATTAGTTTTGTGAACTTGATATAATTTAGTTCGCATATTTGACGTATTTGCTAAAATAACTGACACATTCCTATACACAAAATGCATTTTATTGTGTTTCGTTCTCGTTTTATTGTTGAAAAACTTATAAATTAGCTTTGACAAAAATTCTTTACGAAAAGACCAGCATTCTTCCAGACTGAAATAAAAAATACTTCGTTCGAAATTACTGAAATTTGGGGGAAACATTTCTAAAGTCTAAATTTGGGTTTCTTATAATTGATTATATTTTTTACCTGTAGTGCGGATTTCTAAATTTCGAAATTATTGAGGACCACTTCTAAGGGCAAATTAGTGTTATAGGAGACAGATGATCAGCTAAAAAAATTTTTTTAACTCGTTAAAGGCCTTTCGATTGATTAGTAGAATTGAAAACAATTCTGAATTTTAAATTTCATTTCCATGGATTTAATTTGTGTTTTATAATCTATCTACATATAGTTGTTTGTATGTATGTGTGATTGTTATACAAATCTACTCGCGTTGACCGATTTGAACCAAAACCCCTTCGTGTAAGGTGATGATCAGGTTCAAAGTTACCATGGAGAAATTTCTAAAAATTCATCGATTGAGCTGATTTTTGAATATTTATGATTTATGGATGATGTATGATGGTAAGATGGCATGATGGGAAGATGGTAGAATGGTTCGATGACACGATGGTACGATGTTACGATGGTTTGAAGGAATATTATTATAATTATTATGATGGTACAATTGATGGTATAATGGTTGATGGTATGTTGATATGACGATATGGTCATATGATGGAATAATGGTGTAATAGTATGATGGTTTAATAGTACCGTAGAGTGCCCATTATAATACCATGATACACTATATGGAAAATCTTTATATTTTGATACTTTTAAAAATCCAAATAGTAATCCAGGTACATTATTTGAATCGGTATACCTTGGTACTCTATTTGGTTTACAATTTAAAATGCTGAACAAAAAATTGCGCAACATTTGAAATGTGGGAAAAGTTAATTATTTTAACCAAAATTAAGTAAAGTAATAAAGCTATACCACAGTTACCTAATAATTCATAACTGAAATACTCGTAGTTAATTTATTATTAAATAATTCAGATTAATTCAGATACAAATGAAAAACAACATACATAATTGACCACAACAATTCAGACTAGTCGCAGTATCTAACAAAAAAAAATATTAAAAGCTTTAATTAATCTGACTGATAGCAATAAAACATCATTACGATCCTGCCTCAAACAATTCTTCCCTTTAGTAAAAAATTACTTGGTATTACCTGGTCAATAACAAGAACGGTTGGTAAAATGAACAGCGATATTGGTTGCAAAATGAGGACTGAGTTAAAAATACCGGCAGCCAATAGTATTGGTTAATGTTTGATTGTGTTCTAATGTGCGTTTTTTTAGTTTTTATTTTAACATTGCAAATAAGAGAGATAACATGACATGAATAACAGGGTTAACATGACACAAATAAGGAAAATGAGCTCAAATTAAAAGTATTAAAATAGTGACTGCACTTTATTATGTTCTTGGTACTCGTACAATACATATAACTCAGAAAGAAGCAACAAAATTCAAAATAAAATAAAATAAACAATTATTCATTAATATTCATAACTATCTAATAGTCAAAAACTCTTTGAAGTCTCGAGAAATGGCATCACAAAAGGGGCAACCCTTAAAATTTTCCTTTAGGGTTCTTAAAATTTTGAAAATTTACAAAATTAAATTTTTATTTTTTTTAAAATTCTAGGCTGTAAAATTAAAGCATTGAAATCCGTTCAATTCTTGGAACTTAGAATTTTTATAACATTTTTAAAAATGTACTGAATCCTAAGAAATTTAATAAAATTCTTTCTTTGTTAAAATTTCAGTTCTGAATTTTCTAAAAAATTAATAAAACTTCTAAATCTATATATACATTTTGTAAAATTTTAGAATTATTAAGTTATTTAAATACAGGAAGTCATTTAGAGTCATAAAATTATTACATATTTCAAACGTGTGCCAGTTCCTCGAAACTTCGAAGTGTTCGTAATAGTAATTTTATAAAATTTCCAAATATTATTCAGTTTTAAGAAGTTGTTAAAATTACAAACACTATATTTAGCAAATTCAGCAAAATAAGTTTGAATTCTCTGGAAATGTGTAGAGATGGTAGATAGGTCAAAATGATTAGTTTGGTAAAATTGAAGAGATATTTCTTAAGTAAATTTTAGGATTTCTAATTTTAGAATTTTTATAGCCACAATTTCTAAATTACTTCAATTTATATTGTAATATGAAATTAATCATAACAACTGCCTATACAACATGTTTAGACATGTGATATGATTGACTTAAAACGTCTAAGATTCCAGTCTATATCTTAGAATTCCAAGAATTAAATTTGCTTTAAATCATTTTTTTCATTTACAGGTTTCTGAAATTTATGCCCCTATTCACAAAATTCGTTCTATAACCGCAAAATTACCAGTTAATACTAAAATGATATTCAAAAAATATAACTAGACTCTATAAACGTAAATTATGCTCTGTAAATTTATTGATTGATTTGATTGATTTAGTATGTACGACCAAGCCTAAGGAAAGTTTCCCGGATACGCCGGGTCCACCGTATATCGTTTTACGAACAACAAGATCGAAGGAAAGGAAAGGTATGTTAGCATTAAAGACTCGACCCGGTTCCAGACACCTAAGTAGTCGATAGTTAGTAAATTTGTTAGTATTTTTTTTTTGACACTTGTTAATCACAACATAACACAATTGTTTCTAATACAGCGTCCCTCTGTTGTAACTGCAAGATCTGAAAAGCCTTAATTTAATTAATTATTACTCTCCACTATTATTCCCATCGGCGGTTGTGCGGTGGGAGGGGCGAAATTTCTCGCCCCCTCATAAGTTATGCTCTGTAAATTTACGGTGATAAATTTGTTGACGTAAAGCTACATATCTTAATTTTACGGGCCAAAAACTCGGCCGAGTGGTTATTCTTCGACATGATTATTTCATAAAGTATTACTCCCACTAGCATCTATTTACTTGCAAGAATTCAAGAAGATTTAATTTGTAGTTTTTGATTTTCACTAAAAAGTTTTTCCATTAGAATTTGTGTTGTCGTGTAATCGATATTCATATGCTTAATGTTGTCTGGCATTCTTTTGAAAGTAATTTTTTATTCATAATTTTTGTGAAGTAGAAATGTCAATGAATGCAGAATACAATATCTGATAATCCAATCTCATGTAGTATGTAACTACCCATTTGAGAAAATGTTCAGATTCTTGAGATTTTCCTCATGACAACGGTTTGGAGTTAGTGCCAAGGAACGACTTGCCACCAGAAATCGTTTACGTTCTAAATGGAAGCCAAAATAAATACCTTGCATATGCTGACAAGCTGAAGGTTTAAAGTGATCAACCCATTAATCGTAAGTGAGTGTGAAAGTTGATGCTACCGAATTAGTAATCAACATGGATGACGAAATATAAAACTCAAATATACTTAAGTACATGTGCATTATTATCCTTATTAGACTCGGGTTTAATTCGCGGAAATGGCCCCAACGAATCTCATTGCTTGAAAAATAGGTTACTGTCCTATGTCTAACGGGTAAGTGCCTCAAAATATTCTCATTAATTTTTCTTCCTACAAGTTTCAAGCAAAAATGACTTGTTATGATTTGGTGTATAACATTTCGTTTCATCAAAGGCTACTATTTAACTTACAGCGGCGAATTTAAATGTATCTACATATTTATAGTGGCGAAATTCTTTTAGTTTGTGAATAACAATTTTTATTAGCTCTGGGGTGACATGTTCTACCATCACTTTCGATTCGTTTTCGATAGTGTTTTATCTCTTGTAACAAGAACTAAATTGTACTCTATTTCGCTTTTTCAATTATTCTTTTTCTAAAGCTATCTCAGCTTGCTCAAATAAAACAACATTCTATTTCTACTTTCATTCATCACTATTTATCACAAATATTTTGTTTGCGATATTTTATCGATGTGAAGAAAAGGAAATGTATACAGAAGGCTGAGATCGCAATAGAAAAATTGTAATGAAAGAAGAAAATAGCGTACAATTTTGTTCTTGTTTCAAGAGACACAACACTATCGAAAATAAATCGAAAGTGATGGTAGAACATGTCACCCCTGTAAACAATTTCTGTAAAGTTACAGCTACAGATTTTTTTCATTTTGCAACGTTTAAATTTGTTACAGAATTCTTTAAATTTAATATTAGAGATGTGCTGGGTAAAACATTAGCAGCTTTGAATTTCAGAACTAAATATTTTTACTAAAATTTAGTAAATACTTTGAAATTTTTATTAATTTCTAAATTCCGTAAACATTTTGTTATTATTAAATATTTTGTTACATATTTATCTTTTAAATTTGAATTTTCAAATTCGAAAAAATTACCGGATACGGGATCAGTGGGTTTTCTACATCTACCTTCTAAGCTGCCAACCTATGGCCGGGATATATCCAACGTTGTTATCAGCAGATGATGAAACGATACCTTTAAAATTAAAGGAGACTTTAAGTTTGTAAATTTTGTTTTTGAATAAATAATTAAGTCATTAAAATTCAGTAAAGTCTTAGAATCTTGAGTTCCATAAATCCTAAATTTTAAAAATTAGTACACGCTTCAAGCGACTGTTATATAAATTATTTAGTAATATTCAGTGTTCCACAAATCGTAAGTATGTTAAATTTTAATTTCCAGAATTAAAATTTCCAGAAATTCAAAAAAATTCAAAATGTTGAAATTTTTAGTTTGTTTAAATTCTTTACTCTCAAGGAACAGTGACTTATTTCAAATTAGCAAATCTTTTAGGACATTTAGTTTAATATTCTGTTAACGATGAAACAAAAGTTACAAGAAATATCTTTTAATAATTTCATCTAGCTTGCACATTTTTTTATTAAAGATTGACACATCGGAGTCGGGGTAATATTTAAATAATTGAAATATAGTGTCAATTGTGGACTAAAATCAGTTGTGCCTTACAAAAATTGATTTAAGTCACTTTTCCTTGAGAGTAAAGGTTACTTAGTTTTAAAAAGTTGTAAGAAATTTTTAATTCCGTAGCCAATATGGTTGAGTTTATTTAGCAATGTTCCTAAATTACTAAATTCTTAAGAAAACTTTCTCTAAATTTTCAAAATTCATTAAAATTTATTATTTTATTGTAAATTTGAGGCTGTTAATACTCGATTTATTAGCCGCTAAAATTTAGGAACTTTGCAAAAATGTGAAATTTTAAAATTTTAGAACCATTGGATAGAAATGTCCAAATCTATAAAATTCTAAAGTAATTACTTATATATTCAACAAAATCTTAGAATTTGGAATTCTAGAATTCATTTAGTTATATGTCGCAGACAATTGTATAGAATAAAATTTAAATTTTTTTAAAATTCAATAAATTTTTTGAATTCGGAAATTCACCATTCAAATTAAAAATCAGCAACATAATAAATATTTTTGAATTACCGAAGTTAAATTCTAGAGACCCTAGTCACTAAAATTAAACTTCATTCTTCTAGTTTTGAATTTAAGATTTCTAAAAAATTACAACTCTGTCTTTGAGATCTGTACTCCAACGAAGGATGATTGATTGGTCGTGTTTTAATTTTTACAAATTTCTGGAATCAAGTTTCCAATTTCTGGATGTTTCTACATTTCACATGGAAATATGATTAAAGCACTTCAATCGACCGTTTGTAATTTTACCAAAAATTCTCGCTTTTCGATTTATTCCTACAGCTTTTTGGTAAAGCTTAAAATTCGAGAAATAATATTTTTGCAAAATAAAAACAAAAGGAATTTATTGATATTTTTCCATTAAACACATTTCTCGTGTGTACATGTGTATACAAACTCCTTTTCTTGTGTGATCTTATTTTTTCGACCATGCACCTGCAAATCTTTCATCTGTAACTTGGCCATTTCTTTCGGGTTTATGATACATTTTGGCACGTACGGTGGAAATGGGATTGTTAAATGATTTTTAGATGAAGTTTTTGAATATGCCCAATTAGCTTGTAGCTTGGCTATTTCTTTACCGACTATTATGAA
Organism: Tipula helvola; assembly: GCA_963556165.1. Taxonomy (NCBI): domain Eukaryota; kingdom Metazoa; phylum Arthropoda; class Insecta; order Diptera; family Tipulidae; genus Tipula; species Tipula helvola. The sequence goes on along the minus strand of OY744482.1, from coordinate 265,283,570 downwards.
ATTTGACAAGTATGATGGAAATGGGATGCTTAAATGATTTTTGGATTAACTTTTGGAATATGGCCAATTAGCGTGTAACTTGGCTATTTCTGAACTGATTGTGATGAAATTTGGCAGATATGACGCGCGCTGGAATTAATAAAAATATTTTTGCTTGGAAACGAGATTTAGTATTATCTGAAAAATAGAGATTTATTAGTAAAATTAGAATGGAAATCTCCATTTTTCAGAATATTTCAAAATGATATTTTCAGATTAAATCTTCTTTTTCCAGCATATAAATTTTCATTTTGAAGAAAAATTATTTTTATTATTGTAATTCAGGCGCGGCGCGCGGAAATTTTGTTCAAATTTTAGAGTAATCACTTTTTGGCAAATTATTCTTCAGGAATTATGAGGCATTTTGATCGCGCGATCAAAATGCCTCATAATTCCTGAAGAATAATTTGCCAAAAAGAAATTTGTCAAACAAATATTTGGCATAGGCGAATTTGCCAATCATACTTTTTTGCCAAAGAAATGTTTGCCAAACGTGTTTTTTGCTAAAAGTAATTTGATCAAACATTCATTTGAGAAACGTTTTTATGCTAAAAGACGTATACCCGGTACACTATTTGAGGAGGTATTCTATTCGGCACTTTATGGCATGTTGGTAGGACCGCATGATGATATGATGGTGTAATGGTATAATTGTGTGATGCTATGATGGATTGATTTTATAACATTATGGTAGTATGGTGGTATGATAGTCTGGTGATGTTATGGTATCTTGAAACGATGCGGTATCTTTGATGGAATGTATGATTAAAATTGATAAAGGTATCATACGTAAAATCTGCCTTTTGAAGCATGCCAAACCAATTTCAATAACAACACATCTTGCAAAAGGTTCATCTGAAAATCTACACCTCATCGATAGTTTTTAACGCCAACTTGATCCACAATGTAAAGCAAGAAGGTAAAAACAATGAAGAACTTAAGGGAAAGATTTATTAACATAGAAGTCAATTACCTGAAAATTGAATCATGGCGGCAACTGTGGTTGACGTATCGTGCGGTATGTGCAACGAAAATATTAAATCTGATAGTGAAAACAGTGTTCTGTGTAAAGGAAAATGTAATAATAATTTTCATTTAAGTTGTGCGCAAATTAGCGACAAAGATTTCATAAAATATAAAAAGGTGATAAATATAAAATATGGTTTTGTAAATTGTGCTTGGAATCAAAAACTCCAAATATGACATTACGGAAAAAAAATCCAATACAATCAAAACTAAACTCAGCGTCATCTGTTAATATAAAAGAAACATCATCAACGTCACCAAATGATCAATCAAATTCAGCAACGGTTAATTTTACGGATGATACTATTCAAGTATTACAGATGATAATGTGCAAAATTGACTTCGTCATCGAACAAAATGAGAATATGGATGCCAAAATTAATAAAATAAATGAAGAGCTCTCAATCAAAGTAGAACGTTTGGAAAATAGAATTGAAGTTGTCGAAAAGGAAAATATGGAATTAAAACAATACGTTCAAAATATAAATTTAATATAAATAATATAGAAATATCAGGTATTCCAACTATTAACCTTGAAAACAAAACAGTTTTATTGGACATTATAACAACACTCAGTGAAAAAGTTGGTGGAAAAATTAAGCATGAAAATATTGAGTTCATTTATCGTAAAAGAGGAAATAAAAGTGGTGTTCCAAATCCCATCATCGTTTGTGTTACAAATAAATTGATTCCTGATGAGTTTTTGAAAAAATGTCGTCAAACTAATAATTTAAAAACATCAATATTGGGTAAGGACATGGAAACAAGACAAATTTATGTGGGTGAGCAGCTTACAAAAACATCATTGTTTCTATTATCTAAAGCCAAGGAATGTCTTAGAGCTGGTAAATTAAAATTTGTTTGGGTGCAAAATGGTAAAATATTATGTAAAAGAGCGGAAGGCAGTTCAGTCATTAAAATTAATAGCTTGAATCATCTTCAAAATGTCACAAAATATTTCTAATCATATTTTACCGTTTAGCCCCAACATAATTAAGCTAGATAAAATAGAAAACTTAACTTTTTTAAATAAAACCTCGTTGAAGATGTTATACCTGAACGCCCGTAGTATTAAAAATAAAATTGAAGAGTTAGATTGGATACTAAAATCAGCCAAAACTATAATTCATATAGTTGCATTAACGGAGACTTGGATGGACAACCAGAGTGATATCAACTGCTTAAATATTAACGGGTATGAAACAATTTTATGCGGGCGACCAAGTAGGTTGGGAGGTGGTGTCGGTTTTCTAATCCACAGTTCAGTTAAAACTTATGAATGCATTGAAAAATTTAGCGATAATCATGTCAGTTATATGGTTGTAAAGTTAATGTTGGGTAAAGACATCTTTTATGTTCATGTTCTCTATAATCCACCTACTTCTAAAAAGGATAGTTTTGAAAATTTTTTAAAGTTCTTTGATGAAAAGCTGAATAAATTCTATACTGCCAAATCAATTTTTACTGGAGATTTTAATTTAAACATATTAGATACCACTAAATCAAGGGTAAAACGCTATCTGAATCTCATCAGTTACAATAACTTCAGCTTAATAAATGATATTACTCCAACAAGACCTGACTCCGGAACAATACTTGATCACTTATTAACAAATCATTTAAATTCTAATATAACTATCAACCATCTAGAACACTCTATGTCAGACCATAACTTACTTTTCTGCGAATTTGAGAATGATGTGGTTGAAAATCATGTAGCAGATACTCCAAACTTTAAAAAAAATAAAATTGATTATAACCACCTTTCCGGAGTAATTACATCTAATTCAATAAATATTAAAGAAAGTGAATCCGTCGACACTATGTACGAGAAATTTAAAAATGATTTTAGTGAAATAATAAATAAGTGTTCTTCTGAAATTATTATACACAATCAAGCGAAAGGGGTGATTCATTTAAAACCATGGATTGACTCTCAACTATCGGAAGTGATAAAAATTAAGTACTTTTGGTTTTGTAAATTAAAAAGTGCCAAAAAAAAATAATGCAAGTAATTCTGTTATTGGTAAAATTGAAAATGAATTTAAGACCTGGCGAAACAGATATACATTTTTAAAAAGAAATAAAAAAAAACAATACTTTAGTGATAAATTTAGAAGTAGTGCTAATAACCCATCCAAAACTTGGGATGCAATCAATAGTGTAATTAGAGACGGTGTCATGAAGTGCAAAGAGTTGATCATATTAAAATCAGAAAACAGAATTATAATTGGCAGAAATGAGCTCGCTAATATTTTTAATAATTTATACTAACAAGCAATACATAGACACAATTTCACCTGATATTGTTGATATCCCTTTTGATATTTCCCCAACAACAATTATTGAAGTGGAGGACGTCATAAATAACTTAAATGATACGAATTCACAAGGAATGGATAATGTTTCAGTTAAAATAGTAAAATTTTGTAAAAATTTTCTGTCTGGCACCTTAGTAACCCTAATTAACAAATCTTTTCAATGTGGAATTTTTCCCGAAGATCTTAAATGCAGCAAAATTATACCAATTTTTAAGGGTGGTTGTAAGTTAGATAGAAACAGCTACCGTCCTATTGCTATAATGTCAGTTTTCGCAAAAATATTTGAGACTGTTTTTAAAAGGAGATTAATGGATTTCGTTACCGCAAATAACATTTTGTGCAAGCAACAATATGGATTTAGACCAGCATCAGATACAAATATAGCCCTGTACGATATTGTGTCATATTTACAACACCAAAAGTATCTAAAACAAAAAACAGCTGCATTGTTTATCGACTTAAAAAAAGCTTTCGATTCAGTCAACATTCACATTTTATTACAGAAATTAAATAAGATGGGACTTTGTGCAAAATCCTTAAACTGGCTGGAATCATATCTGTGTAATAGGAAGCAAGTGGTTATTTTGAATGACGTATCTTCAACTGTAAGAAATGTTAATATTGGAGTACCACAAGGAAGCATATTAGGACCACTGTTATTCCTTTTATACATAAATGATCTTTCAAAAATAACACTGCTTGGAAAGTTGTCTTTATTTGCCGATGATATAGCTTTGGTATATAATGCTATTAGTGCCGCTGAATTAAATTTAAAGATGAACATGGACCTAATGTCGATATCTAAATGGCTAAGCAACAATCAACTACAAATGAACATCACTAAAACAAAATTTATTTTGTTTCATGACTACTTTCATCTCGATATCATCTACAACCAAACGCGCATAGAAGAAGTTGATCACTACAAATACCTTATCTGGATAAACAACTTAACTTTAAAAAGCATATTGACGATTTATCTAGCCGTCTTTCAATTGTTGCTGGTGTTTTCAAAAGAATCTCGAACCTCATTGTTGACAGTGTAAAAAGAATAATCATTTTCTCATTTTTCCATAGTGTCCTCTCTTATGGTATACCAGTTTGGGGTTTTACGTTTAAACATAAATTGGATGAGCTACAAATTATTTAAAACCGAGCTATAAAAAATTTATTTGGTATGAATTCCCGCACAAGTACAGACCATATTCATCAATTATTTAACATTCTGCCAGTAAACTACACCGTTGAAATTAGGATGCTTTCATTAACGCATAACATGGTTAATAAATTAGTTCATACCAACACAACTTTTCTACAAAATGCTTTTCATCACCACTACCGCACTCGAAGGGCCTCTAACCTACATATAGGAAACATTCATCCTGGGTCACTTTTTTATCGAAATATTGTCATTTACAATGAAATTACGCCATCTGTAAAACAACTTAACAAAACTCAATTTTCATCTGAAGTAAAAAAAATGTATTTGTCAAAATTAAAATCGTAAATTCATAAACTAAGCTTTTCTTCTAACGTGGTTTTTGATTGCTCACTATAGGTATTATTATAATTTTTCATTATTTTGTATGTCACACTATACGATAAATTTGTTTTCTTAAGTTAACTCAAACTCAGTAAATTAAGTACATAGCTATGTGTTATTTTTATTTTATTCCTTTATGTTTATATTGTAAATTTTTTTATAAATTTTATTTTTTAATATTTTTTATTTGCACTTGCCGCCGTGCAAATTGTACTTTCATTATTGCAATTAATTTTTTAATTTAATTTGATAATTAACTATATATATCATTTTTGTAAATCTTTGTGGATAATCCTTGACTGAGCACATGCACAGTTGGATGTATTAAATAAAAACTAAAAACTACCTGAATCATGAAGTTCTCATTGCATGGCAATTCGGTCTAATAAGCTCACATTCAATATTTACTTCTTAGCGACATAACCTTAAACAATAAATTATCAATTAACCCCTTCTCATTAGGTCTTCTAATTATTTGGCTACATAAAAGGGAACGCACCTTCATTTCGAAGATGCATTCCCACTAATACGCGTTTACATCAGAGCATTTGTAATTTCCAACAAAGAACAAGAGCAACCGTTGAAAGTAAAGCAGGCAGTAATTTGAAGAAACGGTTGCATATTCAAGGACTGACAATCTCTTTGCTTAAAATTAGACAAAACGAAAATATTAGGCCATATTCCGGGATTTAAAATTGTATGTTAATTGAATTTTGAAATATTTACAATCCCATTTAAAAATATTCTAATCCTTAAAATGCTAAAAACAAAACAGTTTCCAGCTAATGGCTAAATAGCTAATTTTATTTTTTCCATACATATTGAAATTTTAGCGCCTCACTTCAATCTTAATTCTGAGGTATTTTTAACGAAAAAAAATAGCTCAACGGTGGTAAAGCTGCTAGATTCCTTACACCATTGGCATTTGCGACAGCCACAGAAATCTAAAATAATTTGTATTCAAACTTTTGAAGAAATAACCATAAAAGCTAATTATTTTTATTATTGATAATCAGCAATGGTACATTATGGGTAATACGGGCAGTAGAGCCAATCCTACAACGCAGTTGTAAAAATTCAAACGTTCTTTAAATACATTTTAAACCTTAGATGAAGGACACTGCCGCGATTTGTAGAAATTTCAACATCCATAGAAATTGTTTTTAAAAAACAGAACACCCCAAAGCCTTCGATATTTCAAGTGGTTTTTCGGTGGTCTTAATCCATTGTGTTATAAAATAGACCAATTTATTTGAGCGAATTGTGGATTTTTCAATTAGTAAATACTTCGTCAACATTGTAGACACTGATGTAGTAATTGTGTCATTCATATCGCTGCTACTCATCGTTGTACCACAAATGCCCCATGTTAGTTTTAGTTGGCTTTATACATTTAGTAAGGATAGAATCGACGAATATATTGGAGCGGATTGCGAATTTTATTATGGTAATGGAAAGTAGAATTTTAAAATACTCTGAAAAGAGTTGTTCAGAAGAATATTCCAAAAATAAATCTTTATTTTCAGATAGTGGGCCATATTTCCTTTCCTTTCTAAATGTGGTACAGTTGAAGTACGTTCATTCAAAATGTGTTACACATAATGTGGTACATATGGCCACTCTATATTATGTTATTTCCCCCCTTTCTATTAGAATTAGCACAGATAATCAAAAATAACGTAACATAGATTTCTGGTTGTCACAAATATACTGGCTTAAGTAGCAATATGCCCTTTTACGTATTATTTCAAATTTGAAATAGCAACTTTTTGTAATAATTTTTGTAACATTCGTTTATAAAACAAGAATATGTATGTACAAAAAACTCATACGATTTTGAATGACTCTTAAATTCAAAAACGGTTTTCTAAAAAATGCGAATTTGAGATTTAAGCCATTATGATTTGTGACCACAGATTACATTTATTAAACAGCACTGACTTATACATTAAATAAACTTTCATCCGGTATAGTTAACATTTTGGAAATTCCACAAGTATTTAATAATATTCTCCTGGGTAACGCCGCGCCGGATTTACCGGCTAGTTTAAAATAATTAGGTTGTAATTTGGTACTGTTTTGATTTTTAATCAAAAAAATTATTTGAAATTTTTAGTTCTTATATGTAAAATTATTTTAGTCTAAAAGTAATATTAATATAAAATTTGATCTTTATGAAGAATTTTGGAGAAGAAAATATTTTTTTAAGTTATGAATTAGTTTTATAGCTGATTGATTACAAAATTTATGATTACTAAAAATGAAACTGCTAATTAGGCTACTTTCGAAATTTGATTTAGTCGAATAATATTTTTGTGCAGTATTTATTGGTTAGCACACAATTCACACTTTTATATTTATTTAATAAAAAAAACTAGGCTAATAGCTAACAAAACACTTAACTAAATACAAATTATTGAAGCAGATCACACCAATTAGCAAGCTACTTATATATTTTTTTTTTATTTGTATAAATCACATTTCTTTGATCTTACGTAAAAATACAAGATATTATCACTTTAAGCCACTTTAACAAATAACACGTTTGTGTTTTAATTCCACCGAAGATCTTTATATGTTATACGACTAAGACTGCACAACAAACACAAATATATCACAGAAGTTTAACAAAACTATAAATGGCTAAGAAAACGATTTATCAGTATCACAAGCGCTTAATACTTAGTTTTATTTTTTTTTATGGAAAATCTATAAGAAAAACAAATGAATTTCTCTCTATTTGGTAATACTTTAAATCTTAATAAATTATTACATTTCTATACAGCTACCATATATACGATTATATACTTGAGATATGTGAAAATCACACATGTTTATTGCTTGCTAAATATAAACTGAACGTATATACGATATTTATTTTGTATAATGGCAGAATGGCAACACACATTTTATAAAAATGGAAAGGAAAATTATTTTTATTATTATTTTTCTGCCTGCTTTCCAAAATATCATTTAGAATCCCTTATGTGTGTGTGTGTGTTGTACATACAAAATATATGCTATGTACATATAGTATATCCTTAAAAAATAAATTATATAACAAAATTTTATATTTTGTACTCTCTATACCGAGTATGTGCAGCTACTATACCGTAATAAATTCAATTACAACAGTAAAAAACAGTAAATTTTATTTTTACTAGACAATTGGTTTTATGATTAGAATTTATTTGTTATAATCTAACAACTGAACTATAAAATTGAAAAATACAATATAAAATAGGGTGATATACACGACACAATATTTGTATATATGTATGTACTACATATCTCGTTGTTACAAATTTGTAATTAAATTAATAAATTAAAAATAAAATAAATTATTTTACTTGATCCATACACATACACAATAAATATTATTTTTTTTTTTTTTTAGCAATGAAACGTTTCACTAAAATATCAAAACTTAACTAAATTGGTCGCCAAAAATAAATGTTAAAGATGGTAAGAATTATACTTAAAATAGTGTATACCAACTAATGGTAATTGTCAATAATATAATATAACATAATGACAATGGTAAATTTTCTCTTTTTTTTTCGAAATAAAAATCAATATACGTAAAATCATTAATTATCACCCTGTTAATAAGATTATTTTCTATATTGTATTATGTACTTGTCTTATAATAGTTTAGTTTTGGATTGGACGACGTACATTCGTATAACTAAACAAAATTTATGTATTCCATTTTTATTTATTTTTTTAATTATTATCTGTAGTAATGATTAAAATAAATTATGAATGATCAATTTGTACACATAACATTATATACTAATGAAGTTACCTTCAATTTTTTTTTTTTTTTTGAAAATGTTTTATGAAAACTAAGCAAATATAGTAACTAAGCACTAACGTAAGCAGAGCGATTGTATGAAATTAGGCCACGTAGTTTTTGGATTTATTTAGACATTATTATAAAGTTTTCAATATTAAATTTAAAATCGCACATTCTAGCTCAATGTGACAACTGAGGTAGGTATCTCCAAAGAAAAATCGAATATTTTTTAACATAAGATTAGCGTTTTGTTAATATTTGGAAACAAATTAGTTTGATTTAAAACAATTTGGTTTTGAGATGAAAAATAATTTATTTTTCTTAGAAAAGGTTGAATTTGATTTTATAAACCTATTCTTACACTGTATCAAAAAATTGTCCGAACAGCACTCGATTAAGGAAACATTAATAAAAAACCAATGACAAATCAAACAAAAAGTTGCAGTTCAGAAACCGATTTTACATTGAATTCAAATATAAACATTAAAATATTTGAAAAATGGCTTATTTGGACCTTCCAATCATATTTTTTGATAAGCAGATACATTAAAATTCAAAATAAACCAAAATATTTGTTAACTAAACGTTATGTATTACAACATTTCAAGTATATTTCAAACCAAAATCAATTGTTACATTTATTTATTCAAGAATCACATTTTAATTCAATTGTAAATCACAGTTAACAAAATATAGTAAGGCATCTATGATAACTCAACAATGAAATTTATGACGCCATTTCTGACAAGTGTTTGTTTAATTTAAGTTGGTTTTTGTAGCGCAGTATTCTTATCTGTCAATATTAATTGCAAAGCTGAAAAAATCCTCTCGATGCTTGTTTGAGTTGAAGGTAAGGCTACAATAAGTTTTGCTAATTCGGTTACATAGCTCGGGGTGTATGGATATTTATCTCGGTTCAATATTTTAAATTATTGCGTTCATTATTTTCGCGTTCAGGTTTAATTTAATTGATTTGGAATAATAAATTGATACTTTCATCATTCATTTCTGAGACAACATCTTGTTGTAATTCAGATTCTTTTCCTGAAGGTAAAATTCCAAATCTGATATGTTGTGCTCAGCCTTAGCATTCAAATTTTTATTAGATGAGGATTCCATTGTGCTTTTTTTATTTTTAGATTGCGAAGAGAACATAAAGTTCCGATAGTAACGCTCAACTTTAATCAAATGGTTCCGCGCAATGTTATGCTGTTCAGTGGATAATAAAATTGTACACAGACGATTAAGTACAAAGAAGCTAAAACAAATTCTCCATATAATAATTTTATTTCTCGATTAGCAATGGCAATTTCAAATGCCTTAATTAATGTTTCAGATTTCGATTAAATCACCTAACAGCAATTTTTCGTCTTGTAACTTAACTGTAGTAAACTTTATGGGCTCAAAGGCGGCCACAAATACCTTTACAAACAACCAGTCATCGTTTGACAACTTGAAAACTGTATAATTTAATGACATTTCGTCACAAAAACTTTGTAATTCTAATAAACGATTCAATATATCGAATGTTGAATTCCATCTTGTAAGGTAATCTGACTTGGATTGCTTGAATTTCATTGCCTTAATCAATACTAATATGTTGGGTGTGCGTAATTGTTTACAGACATATCTGCATTTCGCTAACACTTTTTTCAATAAGCTTATTCTTAAGTACGTCATTAACCGCGAGCTGAAGACTATGTGCTGCGCATCTCACTAATATAATACTAATATAATATTAATATTTATCGTGCATAGCTGTTCATTCATCCTCATTTTCAAGTAAGTCACACCCTGTTTCACAATCGTCATCATCCGGATTAGAAGCATTTGTATGATTTCGATTGATCGTTTAATATGTCCATGTCCAAATACAACAATTTCATTGTTTTCAGCATATTTGCACAGTTGTCAGTAGTTATTGTGTAGATCTGATCTATTTTGATGTCATACAACAATAAAACTTCTATAAAACGTCTTTTATGTAGTCTCCAGTATGTTGATCTTGCAATTCAACCATTACTGGCGTTCGTAATAAAGACGTGACATGTAAAATGTACTGAGGATTAACGCCCAACACAGATCTGTCACATTCTTAATGCATATAATTTTACACTTAACTTGCTCTTCAATTTTATTTTGGATGTCCTCTGCGCTTTCCTATACCCAGGATTTAAAAAAAGATTTAAAATTCCAGGATTAATGACAAGTTTGGGATTTAATCCTTTTAAAATTGGTTGTATAACTTTCTGAAACCCAGACCACTGAATGAAATTATATGAACATTCAGTTTTGGTTATAATTTCAACAATTAGATTCATTTATTCCCACGGAAATATAGTTTTAGTTTTGAAATAATTATCAACCTTAACTTTCTTTTCGTTATTGAAAATTATTTTAGATTTTGCAAGATAATATAACATATATATGATGTTCTTTGGTTTGATAGCGTTCAATATAACGTTTGAAATTGGCAGCATGATTTCCAGCTATGCGTTTGTTGCAATTGTCTATAAGGCAAACACCTTAATTGTTAGTTATGTACATTTATTTTAAAATAATGCCTAACTGGATTCTGTATCGGCCACCCCATTATGTGTTTATCTAAAATTACATTTTTATTTGTATCGATATCGACATCAAAAGAGAAATTGAGTTACTGACCGTCAGATCTCAAGAAATTCTCTTTTCTAATGTTGGTTATTATTTTTTATTTTTATTAACTTTTATATACTTTAAAATTAAAACCAGACTAAATGTTCTGAATACGTTTTTCAAAAACTTGAATTTTACAGCGAAAACGAAAATCAATGGAGTTAGTAGAAATTGAAGCTACATGAAAATGGTTATAAATTGTTTTCGGCTAGCTTAGGTAGCTACGACCGAACTACAAAAATTCAACTCTCGAAAAATACATTAAGTATTTAACTAGAGGGTATAGAGTTAGCGAATTATATTCACTAACTCGAACTCAAAATCCCAAGCAGAAATCTCATTTGTGTGAGTATAATGCCCGTAGCTACCTGATGAGTAGACCTTACTTTTCTGTACGAAACCGAATTACCAACACAAAATCTCAAAGAGATTTCTCATTTTTGAGAGTTGATACACTTTGTATTGACTCTGCGGGAAAGAAAAGGGGGGAGGGGATGAATATTTTCTACTTTTGCTGGTAGATATATTAGGAGTGTGACTCCATTATTTTTCTGATTTGCCAAATCGAAAATAATGAGTATGTCATTACAAATAGTATGTTGTCTATAAAAAGCCGAAAACAATTTATATTAAATCAGACAATTTAACAATGAAAATGGTTGTACCAGATTTTTAATTTTTTTTGTAAAGTAAAATTTTTTTCCCCAAGAACGAAATTAAATCCGAAACAGAACTGATTATGTTCCGGTTACGTTTACATTTTAGTTTTTTTCTAACCATACGGTTTGAATTCAGTTCTGGTTCGAAAAAAATATCGGTTAATTACGTTATTATGTTCCGGCTCGGTTCAGGTTTCAAGCTCTGCCTGAAAATAATAATAATTATTACATAAATTAATTTACTTTCACTTTTGATATGATTTACTAATTAAACAACCTAAAACGATGTCAAATGACTCTCCATACACACAAAGAAGTTGATAGAATTTTTAAAAAAATTAGGTTTAATATTTGGTGTTTTATAACCTATTCATGCAATAACACCTTGCAACCTTAGAAAGCTAACTTCTGAGTTATTTCGGGACTATTTTTGGCCAATTCCTCCATAAATTATCAATAGGGTTGGGTTATTGTGGCTGGGGACGATGAGGGAATATTTACTTTACATTATACAATAATCATTCCTTGATCAGCTTTTAGGAACGCTACGGGTTTTTGTCGTGTACGGAGAGAAAAGCTTGCCCATGCCTCATTTTCAAAGCACTGGATAACAACGTATTGTCCCCCCCCCCCCAAATGTCCAAACCATTACACTTCCGCCAACATGTTTTACTTAAGTCAGTGTTGGGTTTCTGCCACACTATAACTAGCCCATTTAAACCAAAAACGTCAAATTTACTTTCGATCGAGGAAATAACATTTTCCCAGAACTCTTCGGACTCACTCACATATCCCAATGAATATTCCAAGTGCGTTTTAATATTTTTTTTCGACAAATATATTTTTTGCATGTCACACATCCACGATACTCTTGCGTATGCAAAATAATGCCTATTATTGTATGCGATTTTATCACTACTTTTTCGCGTTGATAAACTTTGGCAGCCATCGTTGAGGCGTTAATCTCTCGATTCTGTTTTACTTCCCTATCTATTAGACGTAATTGATGTTTATTCAGTTTTCGTTTGCGACCACGCCGAGGAACCATCTCTAAGGATTTGGTTTTTTGGAAGTTCTTTGGAATCGGTGTTGGACAAATTTACTTGAATTTGATTTGTAATAATTTGATTGAAAGTAAGCTGAATTTTGATTTGGAAACATTTAGTTTTAAAATAAAACTAAACTTCGGTCATAAATATTTAATATGTCTGAATCAAATTTAACCTTTCTAATTTAAATTCATCTCTTAATGTTGCCAGATTGTGATTTTAAATTTAGGGTGTTATTCATGAAATTTAGAAGTTAGGTAGCATTTGTTTTGAGAAAATTACTCATTCTAAAATAAATCATTACTAGGTTTTAACTTCCAATTTACCTTCCAAGTAATGTTTTTAAAAACTTTCCAAGTCAAAATCAAATTTTAAGAAATAAATTCTATTTACACCAAATCAAGGATAATTTGAGAGATCAAGTTCCTAATTAATCGTTTTGTCTCTCGAAGTATTGTATAACACTCCCTTCTCAAAGTTCCAACTTTAGAGTATTATGAATACAAACCTATGATAATAAGTTCAAATCCTCCGACTCCAAATTAGAATCTGTATTTAAATGCAGCTCTTTCTATATGGAATTCAATCTTGCCCAGATAAAATTTTATTTAATTAAATTCAATCTGTTTCGATTTAAATTCAGTTAGAGAATAATTCTTAAGATTACATTAGGATAATGAAGAATCACAAATTCTGTGCAGATTACATTTTGAAGTTTCGAAATTTATTAGAACCTTCTACTTTGTTAGTTTAGAGCGGTTAGATCGAAATAATTTAATTCTGAAATTGAAAGATTAGTCCTAATCCTAATATCAAGATTAAAAATTATTTACTTTAGACCAAGAAATACATCAAATTAAAAACGTGTTCCATCAAGTACAGTTAAATTAACAGATATGGAATCACTAATATTCGACTCAAAAGTAAGGTCTAAAAATAAAAAGGAATTTGATTCGAATTAAATTGATTTTCGAAAATGTTGTACATCGAGAAAAGTAAATTTTCAAAAAAATTTAAATTTTACATGAATTTGAAATCGCAAAAAATTGAATTTGATTTGGTAAAGGCTACATTTAAATTAAATTCACATTTTTATAACTAAAATTTAATTTGCATAATTGTTTGCATGTTTGTTTGTTCCAAAATCAAATCCTAATATTTCAAAATTTTAAATACCTGTGGAGTGTGAAACTAAGTAAGTTTGTAGAATTTTAAAGACGTCTGTGCAAATTATAATTTAATGCCAGATCTTGAAACCTTGGGCAGATTAGGCTGCAAGAATTGTCGAAGCTTTATAAGAATTTTTAAATCTCGTTTCTCGAAAAATTGTATTTCACTAATTTTGAGAATTCTTGATTCTCGAGAAATTGTGTGTTTATCTCGGGTATTTTAAAAACATTAATTTTATTTGAATTGCAATTAAACATTTTTTTAAAACAAAAAAAAAAGTTGAAATTAAGTTGTATACAGTATAGCGAACTTCATTTTGGGGCGTCATCCTGAAATCTGTGGGCGTTCGAGTTTTAGCGAAAATCGAACGTTTTCGATAAACCGGCCGGCACCGTGAAACGTGAATGCCGTTTGACCGGTAATTTACAATCAGAAGTTTTCATTTAATATATAAAAATACTTTAACAGCAACAGAGAGAGTGAGTGTACACTCGACAAAAACGAGGCAATAATTCGGGTTGTCGGATGCCCCAATTTTTGTTCCCCAGAATTTTGATTTAGTTAACTTTATATAAAATTTCGAGGTATTGTTTGTTCATCAGATTATTCGAGATTTCTAGATTACTTCTTGAAAATTTGATAAGATTTAGCATGAATTCGTTTGAATTTAGAAATATTTGAGGATTACTCGAATTTTTAGACGAATTTCTATAGTTTCCAATATTTCCAAATTTTCGCTATTATTCCAAGTTCTCGTAGTTTATTTGAGAATATTTCGGATTATTTGAGAGTATAAGGTTAAGTCACAACATTTTACACACTGTATAGTTACGAGATTATCGAGAATTTTAGAGAATTTCAAAATTATCGAGATTTCCGGGATTAATCGATATTTTGCGAAATTTTTGGATTAAACAAAAATTTAGCTTTGCATGGTACATAATTTTTTTTTTCAGGATTGAGACTCTAACTTCAAGATTATTTCAGATTTTTCTCGATGATTTTTGAGATTATAATCGATTTGAGTGAATTTTTTTATGCATTATCAGTCCAGCACCTTGATTCTCTAAAAAATAAGATAATGTGTAAACGTGTAAACTTGCAAAAAGGGAATCCTACTTTAACGAATTCGCAATTTTTCGATTTTATTGAAGTAGTAATCAAATCGAAAAATTGCGAATTCATTAAAGTAGGCTTAGCTTTTTGCAAGTTTACACGTTTTCCCATTATCTTATTTTTTGGAAAATCAGGGTGCAGGCACAAAAATAACACCACAAGGCCATGCCTACTTGGAATTGTAAGAAATATTGTTAAGGCGGATTTATGGTTACCTTCGTTCCTTCGTTCATTCGGTTTGAATTTTTTTTTAATCAATCGTTTTCCTTGAAAATGACGTTATTTTTCGTTCCTGTTCCTTTGATTGGATTAAAAAAAAATTCAGACCGAATGAACGAAGGAACGAAGGCAACCATAAATCCGCCTTTAGATGATACAAAATTAGAAATACAAAACAAATCTTTCCTTATCATTTTACGTTAATTTGAAACTTGATAATAAACGAACAATTTAGATTCCCAAAAACCTAAAATTTGTTGGATAAATATTTCGAAAACGGTTTTTGGATAAAAATTTGGTTGAGTCCTATACTCAATCTAGGAGATACATTTAATTCTGGTGGGACTCGCTCAATAAGGGTCAATTGCTTTTGTTCGAAATAATTCCACAAACTCCAAACTCCATCGTTTTTGGATGTTTTGGAATTTTTTGTCCCGTGTATTAATTTGGAAATTATTCCAAAGTGATGCAAACATGATAGAGACCAACTATTGGATGATTTTTAGGAGGAAAGATAATATTGATATTTCGCAATTTGTTATGATCGACTTAAGATCGGATCGATTAAACGAGAAGGCTATGTCATGGGATTGCAAATATATCTGTGGCAATATGGCATAAGGGAATAACTCGAGTTATACCCTTTTACATATTATTTCAAATTCGAAATCTCCATATTCGAATTCATATCATATCAATTTTTTGTAATAATCCAGCAACTACAAACAACCGTAATAATCATTTAAAAAAGCAAGAATTCAAAAAACTCATACGATTTTGAGTATCTCTTAATTTCAAAAACGTTTTCCTGAAAAATGCCTATTTTAGAGTTATTCCCTTATGTCATATTGCCACAGATATTTCAGCAAAGAGGTTTATGAGAAAGCGTGATTTAGGCAACCGTTGTTTGAAAAAGTGTTTTTTTCCCTGTGCCACAAGAGACATTTAATCTGGATCTATACAAAGTTGCTATCTAGTAGTGAAAAGCTATCAGGAGCAGACCAAACTTGAAAACAATTTGAAGTAGCACTAAAATTGGTGAGAAAAGCAGCGCAGCTTGCTGACAAAGCCTAGTTACAAAGAAAAGAAAACAAACAAATTAAAAGTATCGCAATTGCTCAACAGACACGTATTGTTCCGGATTGTTAAACTTTGCAGAAATAGACTCAAGCGGGAGAGATTGCGAAAGCTCTCGTTGTTGCCAAAGACATGATGGTGATTATCAAAATTGAAAAAGTCACCAAAATTAAATAATCAAGTTTGCTACAGTTAAAAATGTCTTATAAACATAAAATTTTATTGGAATGCCTGAAATGTGTAATAATTGAATTTAAAATAAACCATTAAAAAATTTTACGAAATTAAAAATGTTTACCTTGAAGAGGAAGATTAAGATTAAGAATATTAACAGGAGATTTTATTTGAAAATGAAATTTCTGCAAAATAAAACGTACTATTTTAAAGTGTTTTAGAAACGGGAAGTTTAATTTTAAAATGCTTTGTATTGTAAAATAGAGAATTTTAAAGTATTCGAGAAAGAAAAAATTATAAGGGAAGCCTACATTTAAAATAAGAATGAAAATATTTTTATTATAAAGGGACCATTTATTTTAAAATTTAATTAAACTATAATAAAGATTTATGTTTCAACATCCTGGAAAAGTGAGATTAATTTTCAAAATATTTAGAAAAATAAAGGTTTAATTTTCATAATTCTGGAAATACAGATTAAGTTTTAAAATTGGGATTGATTTTCAAGAAAGGGAGATTAAATTTAAAAATTTTTTGGTAAAGGACGATTTACATTTTAAAATTCTGGAAAAGAAAAAATTAATGTTTAAATATTATTTAAAGAGATTAAATTTTGGAATTATAAAGTAATTTCCGCAAATCAAAAGATTTAATTTTAAATTATTCTAGAGAAGGGAGATTTCATTTTAAAATATTCTGTGAAAAAAAAATATTTAAAATTTATAATTAATATCGTAAAAGGCAAGAATTAATATCGAGCATTCTGGAAATTGAAAATTTAATTTTAAAATTAGAATTAAATTTTTAGAAAGGATGAATTAATTTTCAAAATTCTGCAAAAGGAGACTTAAACTCTAAACACAGATTTAGTGTTAAAATATTTTATAAAATGAAGACTTAATTTTCGACATTCTTAGAGCTATTGCTGACAGCATAAATTATTTGACATACATTTCTCAACTCAATTTAAAACTGAATGCAAACTAATTCTCACTTTAATCTAATTTGATTTTATAGAAACTAAAATTCCCCCCTCCTTTAGTTTTCTACAAGTGTGACAAATGCTGGAAAACTATAAAAATATGGTAAACAATTTTACAACTTGTTATTTGTTTAAAATCTTTAATACTAGAGGATGTTCCAATTAGAATTCTCATATTTTTCAATTTAAATACTACTTTAAACTAAGTGCTTTCTTGCGGGAAAGTGGCGAATCAGTGTTATGATACAAATCTTTTAAAATTTGTCCAGGTTATCATGAAAAATCCAAAAATGAAAAGAACTTTTGCTCAGGCGGTACCCGAAAGCTTTCGATGATTCATGTTAATTATGTGTTATATTATTGGTAGTATTATTAAACTGACCTGGACCAGAATATGTTACAAATTAGCTAAAATTTTTCCAAACCCGAAAATTTAACGAACTTTTATTCGAGAGGTACCCGAAGGAAACCCATTTAAAAAAAACATTTATTAGATTTGTCCTCGGCATGCAAATCATACATGCATGGTAAAATTTTCATAACGATCTGTTTAACGGCTGAGGCGCTTATTCGACACAGACATACATACAAGAAGTTCTCTATAAGTAATATATGTAAATATGCCGTTTTGCAACCTACATAGTATGATTTTGAAAAGTCGTACTTTTTCTAATAAAATTAGAAAAATTTTAGTAAATACATAGAAGAAAAATGGAAATCTCGAGAATTTCCGAGATACTCGAGGAAACATTGGGAAACTCTCAAATTTTCGAGAGATGAAATTCGTTGGGAAATAAGTTTCTCGGTTTCTCGAGAAATAAGATTTCTGTGGAAATCGCAACCTCTATAGTGTCTGTGCACAAGAAATTTGGGGTACATGATGGCATTTATTTTCGCAACAAACTAAAAGATGTCTGACGAAAAAACCCAAATTAAGAAATTTTGAATTTGGGGGCTGAAGTTACGAATTTAAAGACTGTAGATTTGAATTTAGTTTTGAATTAAGTGACTAAAAAGTTACTTTAAGATAATTATAATTTGGTGTATTTAAATTATAAAGTGGGGTATTGAAAATGTAAATTAATGAGGATATTTTAATTTGAGGGCAAATTGAATTACCAACTAAATATATTCATATGGGCTTCAAATGAAAAAAAATCTAAACTGGTTTTCCAGTTCAAATCCAAATATTTACTTGATTCGATATTCCTTCTTGAGAAATAAACTAAGTTTGATTTGACGAGTTTAATTTAAGTTAATTTTTTTTTTTTATTTAGTTCACTTGTTTTCTATCAATAACTTTTAATTCAACACTTTTTCTAAATTTTGGACCACAAAAATACAAACTACAATAACAAGAGCCGCATTTCTTGCTGCAAAGTAATCCGGATCAGGTCAAAGTTTACCTACATTGAACGTACCAAAAAAAAAATGAATTCACTTTCTTTTAGATCAAAATGTTGATCCGATGAACCATGATTTAGTTCGAAACAGATCAGATGCCAAGAATTGCAGCTAGGTTCTAAGACGTAAGCGATTTGGCGATTTGGTAACAGTAAAATTTCAAATAAAATCACGATTTTTAAGGTACAAGCTTGTTAAGCACAAGACTCAACAACTGAACTTTTCCAATCAAACTAAACCTTTTGTCAATGAAACGTATATCTTTACTACGACTATACTCGAATCAGGTTCAGTTTTCTTTTCACAACAAATTCAATTAGTAATTCTATTTTGGAGCTCAAGGTTGAGTTTGTAAAATTGTAGCTTCAAATTCAATGTTTTCGTAAGCAAACTTTATTTTTCCCTTATATAATTCAATTTTATCAGTTCAAAAATTTAATTCGAAATTCCATCATGACCAGTTCTAATTCAACATTTTCCAAAATAAATACGATCGGCTCCTCCCAAAACTAATTGTTTTGTGTGCTTATAACTTAAAATTAATATTTAGATGCCACTAAACATTTGGAATAGGCTTCAGTCTGATTTTAAAAAAACCTAAACTAGCTTTAAGTTCCAATTATTTACTTAAGTCGATATTCCTATCCTTTTCAAATAAATTAACATTGATAAATTATTTAAGATATTTTTTAAATACAAATTAAAAAAGCAACGCTTAACATTTTAGTGCCATGGCAGAACAAACAATAAATTCCATACAATTTGACACAAAATTTAAAGCTCTTGACAAATACTAATCTTAATACTTCAAATTCCATTTTACAAACTCTATAAAATCATAATTTTGAAAAACAATTTAATTTCATGTCGTAAATGTTGAATTTGATTCGGAGTAAAATCCAGACTGTAAACTCAACTTTTCCAAATCAAACTAAATCTTTTGTCAATCAAACATATCTTCTTACAAATAATTTGTGTTTAAATAAGATACAACTTTACTCGAGTTAGCTTCAGTTTTCTTTTCTCAACAAATTCAATTCGTCCATTCGAATTGAACTCGAAATTCAATCGCTACCTGTTTAAATTCACTTTTTCCAAAATAAATACGATCCGTGTGATTTGAAATAACAATCACAGTTTACAAAGCTAAATGATGAGTTATCGCCTTGAATTTGAAACAAAACAATTTTATATTTGAGGGGACTCACTCAACTCATTGACTTTGTGGAATTTTAAAACCGATTGTGGAAACAATAATTTAATGTCAAATCTTGGAACTTTGATCAGATTAGAAATTGGATTTACTAGAAGACTAGAAGATTGTGTTTGATAATTTGGGGACAGGCCTTTATTCTTGGAATACCTGAAGGCTGCCTGATGAAAAAACTCAAATTAAGAACGAATCTGATATCTTTAATAGATTTGAATTTAGTGATTTGAAGTTATTAGAAAAGTGGAATTAAAAGTGAAGCTACTTTAATTGGATTTTTAAATTAAAAATGTAAACTGGTTTTTAGTCTGCGTGCGAAACGAAACAAATACCGCATAAAAAGTTAAAAAGTTAAATTTTTGACATTATATTCACCACAAACATTTTAACTGGTCCAATTAAAATTTTTATCTTGTAACATTTTCGATGAACCTCATACTTGTTATATATGTTCCGCCTCATACCTTTTATTTATGTAAGTTCTCTTGACTAATCATTAAAAATTTTTAATAGTCAAAATTCAGTCGATACCTTCATTTTTTTTGTCATGTGGAATTTTGAAATTTTATTTCACAATTTTGTATACTTTTATAATTTACCAAATGAATTATTATAAATAAGCAAATATTTAAGCCAAAATTAGTATTCGTTCTCGATATTCTAATTTATTTATTAATTATTCAATTTTATTTCCACGAGCGGACGTCAACATTTTAACTTTTTAAGTTTTTAACTGGTTGCAATTCGCACAGCAAATCGGTTAAAATATATGGTAAATTTAATTTTTTTCACCACAGTTAAAATATTTAACTTTTAAACTTTTATATGGAACCAATATTTATACTAAAAGTTAGTCCGGAAGCTCAAGTTAATTTAAATACTAAAAACAGTATAGACCCCAAAACGGTTAATGAATCTTAATAAATCCCCAATGCAACTATTTCAACAAAATTTATTTTGTTCCCCAGTTCTTTGTCTAAATCAAATTATTCCTTCCTTCAGTTTTGTACCAATCAAATTTAACCTTTTTGTAATTTGTAGATTGTGTACTATAAGTATAAATCTCACTAAACTCTGTATTTAAAATAATTTCAAAAATAGTTGATTTTTTTTTTCAAAGAAGTTGAATTTAATTTCTAATAGTGAATTAATTAGGTTTGATTCCATTAAGTAAATAAATTTCAATATACCAATAACTGACGTTATTTGAGAATGGGGCTAAGTTGAGAATTTTGGACGAGACTGTGGATTGAAATTTGTCGCAAAAAATATTCTGATTTTGAAACGATCAGACACAACATAGTTCTCGCAATCTGTAGACTTTAAATGACTATATTGTACAATTCGATTCCTCCAGATTAAAATTTAGGGTCTCGAGTTTGGACACGATTGAATTATGTGTAGGTACAGTTCAATTTAATTTTGGGAGAATATTAATTTGTTTTGTAATATTTTGAACTTGATTTAAAAACAAAATTAATTTGTTTTCGGGAAATTTTGATTTGGTTTCAAAAAACTTGAATTTTAAGTTGAAAGGAAGTGAAAGGATTAAATTTAATAAGGGAATGTTAAATTTGAGCTCCAACTCGTAGTTTTTCAAATATCTAAATCAAGCTTTCTCAAATAAAATTGATTTTGAATTTGAAATTCTGATCAGTTTAGGAATGAGAGATTCGTTTAAAGGTTGATTATAAATTTGAGCCTGGTATTTGGATTTTGGAGAAGAACTAAATTAAAAAAATAAAATTTGGCGTCAGAGATTATTCTTTTCATAAATGTTTCCTCTTGAAATTTCTGTATCATTCATTCCATTTTAGTTTGTTTAATTATTTTCTCAAATTTTGTTTTAGTTCTGTATCTTGAAATTTAACTCACCATTTTAACTTCCAAATTTTTATATGGGCGTTGTCCTAATTTTAATATTACATTTACAGATTTCTTGTTTTTAAACTGGCTAATGCTTAGATTTATACTAAATAATATAAGAAACACAGTATATACCTTAATTAGATATATCTTAAGAAAATGTGGTTCTAGCAGAGTGTAGTGTTAATGGGTCTACATGCATTTTATTCGGCGTTTTCTGCTATCACAAACGTGACTCACACATTAAAAATTAGTACGGATTGGTATATGGTATGTACTATTTAGATGGACTTAAAATGTAATTTTTACTTGTGTACTAAAAATAATGTACTAGAATTATTTTGTTTACACCCTGAGAGCAATTTCTACCTCAGCTGGAATAGAACGCCACTTGAAAGTCTTGCAGAACGAATAATGCGAAACAGTACATCTATTCAATAATTAAAGATAATTTAGATAAAAAATATAATTTTTATTATAGATTGTGTTTTAGTACATCAGTTCAACCTTTATTCCACAAGACGTCGCGACGTTACGGGGTCAAAATTTTTGTTTACATTTTTTAATATGGATTTTACCCCAAAACAGCTATAATAAAAGTTTAAAAAAATGAATGAAATTTACCTCGACGCGAATAATAATCAAATGATATTTGTTAACAAAAGAAGGATTTGTTTATTTTTAACATAAAATAAACGAGTCGCCGTTTTAATTGTTAGAAAAACGAAATATAAAATCATCAATTATTTAAGTTTTGTATGGTAAATTTTATGTTAAAAGAACCATTTAAGCTGCCTGGAATAACAAATTTCACAAAAACAATGATCAGCAAGGAGCTCGTAATAGAAATGTTGAAGAAAAATTTAAATTCTTGAACAAAACCAAACATAAAGCATCTGACATAACCTCACAAAACACAAATAATGTTCGATGTTTAAACATCAAATTCTTGTAAACCAAAGGTTTTTCTATTTATTTTATGTTAAAAATATAATAATTATTCTTTTGTTAATCAATTATTTTAATTTGCATTTCGTATCATAATAATTTTCATTGATTTTTTTTAAATTTTAATAGAGCTGTTTTGGGCCAAACTCTATATAAAAAAAAATGTAAACAAAACTAATTGACCACACGTTCATATACTCTGGTGGTAAGTAGACATACTAATCACACAATCTATACTACATATACATTATTTAGTACAAAGCAAAAATTTTTATTTAAAATATGTTTAGTTACATCATTTTCTACCAGAATTCAATGTGTCTCTAATAATTTGGCCATATAATTTCAAATTTCAAACACTAAAGTTTATCACCACCCGATTTGAAAATGTGTTTTCAGCCTATTATATCCAAATAATCATTTTAATGGGATAAATTATTTGCTTGGCGCTTACAACTTAAACAAGCTGGATTATTAAATAATTATCAGGTGTAAATTTGAATCTCCAAGCAAGAATGTGAACTGTTAATTTATTGGCTAAAAAGGTTTCGAACAGAACGGTTTGCCTTCAAGTTAACCAAGTGATATGTTTAGTTTTTGAATAATTTTAAATTAAAACTCGTGAAAATTTTATCTTGCTGTATTATCGGTTAAAACTGTGATTTTGATACAGAAATGATGGTTGTTACGAACGAATTTTGGCAAAATTCAAGTATTCCAGCAATCTATATATAAGTCAAAATAAAATAAATTTATAAAGTTAATTCCAATATGCAATAAGGACTATATGAAAAGGATCTGTATACGCCTATATTTTCGCATTAGCCATATAAAATAAATTGATCCATTTTTTCCAATAAATTTCCCATGCCCTATAACAAAAAAACGTAAACCTTTTTTTATGTATTCCGATCAAATCAAAAGTCATCAAATGTGTTTTTTTTTGTTATTTTATTTTTAAATTTATTTTGCTTTTCCCTTATTTATTTATTATTAGTTTTTTTTATCTCTATGGAATCCCCTTTTTTTTTAGACATACGCATGTTATATAAATAAGCTCTAAGTTATGATATTATTTAATAGTTTTTGTTGTTGTTCACTCGTATTCCAATAAATATTTTTAATCTATATAATAAAAACTGTCAAAATCTAAATATTCCTCGTAGCTAATAATAAATTTTACTATTTACATAAATTATTATAAATTTGTTTATTTTGCATGAACAATTTTGTTGAATTCTTTTTTAACAATAATATTATAATAAATAATAAATTAAACTAATAGATTTAATAAAAATTTTAATTTTTAATTCGAATAAATAAAAAATAAAAATTACCAGGCAACTAACAAAATTTGGTAGGTATATTAATTATGGTAAAACCAGAAATTTTTATAACACAGAATTATTTGCAGAATATTAAATTTAAAAATATGTATGTCACTGTTGGTAGGAGTTAAAAGTTGTTCATTTTGTTTATATATACATACGTATGTACATATATATAAAATTTAAAAGCTTTCATTTCCATTAGTAAAAACTCGTATGTACAGTATAATTTATATTAACTGTCAGTGCATCATTTTTAATTTATACGTACGTACACGAGTACATAAGTGATATTCGGTGTATTCACATTAATTTAGTAATGATACTACTTTGTCTCATTTAATTATAATTCAACGAGTATTATTTAATTAATTGGAAACAGTTTTTAATTTGTTTAATATGTTATTGTGGTATGCTTTTAAGGATATTCTTCTTATTTTCTAGAATAAAAAATTATAAATTCAGACGGCTTACTTACATATATTTGTGAAAGAATATAAGTAAACGAAATATTTTATGGGATCCTAATAAAAATAATTGGTTCGGTTCTTTTCTACTTGGGATCGAGTTGTATTTATTAATTGTTTACTGTCAATATTGATTGAATTAAAAACAATAATCGGTTTGATTGTCAATTAATTATTTTTAAATAAAGAGTACAATTTGAAAATCCTATTTCACGTAACTCAGTTTGAAAATTAAAACTTTTAAACTATTCACTGCTAACATGGTCCCCACTTTTCAGTCTTAAAACTATTAGCATAAAGAAAAATAGTATAAAGAGGACTCAACAAATAATAACATATCGGGAAGCGTCGATAGTAGCGACACTTTAATGTTTTTATTTTTCGGAACTATTATTAACAAGCAGAATGTGTCTATGATAAATGAAATTGATAATGAACAACTTTGTATGTATAAATGTATAAACACAACCAAGAACAATACAGATTGGTTAATATTAGCTAAAACGAAATATGTATGCATGAAAAGGAAAGAGAGTTTGTGTGAGCGAAACAATGATTTTTCAACAACATTGTATTCGTATGCGATTACATAATATTCTTATGTATCTATATTTAATCATACTCTTATATGTATGTATCATGTTATTATACGACGTTGCCTTGACGTAAATATGTAGTTGTTTTTTTATGATTTTTTTGTTTTTTCTCTTCACATTCCATAGTAAATAACCAAAACAAATTATATTAGGATGTTCAATTTTTAATTTTAGATGGATTTGTATACAACCAACACCAATCATAATCATAACACATTCTGAAATGATTTCGTGCACAATCGATTTTTTATTTCATTTTCAATTTTAGTTTAATTAATTAACGAATAAAATTAAGGAAATTTATAAACGTTATTTGCGGCACCAAATTATTGAAACAGTCCAAGTTAGTTTTCAGATATTCCGGTAAACCTAGTAACTATTTAGTAAATACTAAATATGTATACCTAAGTAAAAGCGTATTTTGTATTATATTGCGAATATCAATATCTTCACCTTGAAAAATGAGACAATAAATAATAGTTTGGTGCCGCTGTCAAAATAAATAAGAGAAATCAATTCGAATGATTTTATATACTTATTTAAGAATAAGTTAATAAATATCAAATAAGTATCGACTTCGATAACAGCCTGTGGGATATAAAATTATGGCTCAATAATTATTTAAATATTTTTAGTGTTTAAATTCATTTTTCGTTCCCTTCTTTAATCTCTCTCTGCGAAAGGAAACAAAGAAAAAAAATTTCATTTCTTTCTACGGGAACGAAATTGAAAAAAATAAAATATCTCCTCGTAAAAAAACAAAGGGAAAGGAATGAAATAGCGATCGATTTATTTCTTTTCTAAAGAGAGGAAACAAAAATTTATTTATAAACAACTAAACAAAGGAGAGAAGCGAAAAATAAACAAAAAATCGAAATTATAAATTTTAAATTTGTTCACTGGAAGATTTACATTAAATGGGATCCAACGTTTGAATGAAAAAAATAAACAAATTAAAAGGAAAATGCAATATTGCCGTTTTTATCCAAAAACTAGTTATTATAATCCAAATAACAGGAATAAATTGTTTTGTATGTGTCTGTTTATTTTTGTACATATGTATTTGTTTTATTGCGCTGATCACAAATTCTGTCGAACAAATATTTATTGTGGCATATCGTCTGTAAATAAAAAAAGAGTGCTTATTTGTTCTAAACATTTTGAAAACCATTTTTTTTTTAAACGAAAACTTAAAAAGACCGCTGTTCCAACATTACATTTAGCGGCACATGTTAAAGTAACTCCACTAAAGATTAATGCTAACGTTAACATCCAAAATGCAGATTTATCAGAAATGAAAACCAACGAGCCATACAATATAAATCAAACAACTTATTCAAATGAGGAAGTATCTGAAAAAGAAATATACCTGCCGCTCAACATGAACCACACCGGACAACCCATAAGGACTTATTCAAAAGAAAAAACTATTTTGACTTTAGAAGAGATTACGAATTTACCTGATCATATTTTTCAACAGAACAAACATTTTTAAATAATGAACCACCTACATGTATTTATTGTGAGAAAAGTGAAAAAAATATTGAAACTTATAGATCATTAAATAGAAAATATAGACTAAAAATTATTAAATTGGAAGCTGAAAAGTATAAATTTGTTAAACTCATAAAGAATTTGAAAAAAGTTAATATTAATTTAAAAAAAAAATGTGCGATTTTGAAGACAAAAAGTGAAGTGTCGTTAAGTGATATTATTAAAAAACAATCAAAGAACGAACATTCAAAAAAATTTTCAAAAATGATTTTATCTCACAAAAATAAAACTCAAAAATGGCCAGAAGAATATAGAACATTGGCACAAAATATTTATTATCGCTCTCCAAAAACATACAACTTTATGAGAGAGAAGTTGGAATTCAGCCTACCTTCAAAAGCTTCGCTTATACGCTGGCAACCAATTAAAAATTTATTACCTGGGACGGATAATACATTTATGCTTCAAAAACTAAAGCAGAAAATTGAGAATTTAACGGCGGCTGGCAAACAATGCAGTTTAATTTTTGATGAAATAACAATCAGGAAAGATTTAAAATATAATATTGTGCGAGATTGCGTTGATGGTTATGTGGATTTAGGAGGCAACAACAGAGAACCTAAACTTGCAAGCCACGTTTGCGTTTTTATGGTTCGAGGATTAATCGAAAACTGGAAAAACATTATTAGTTTTTATGTTTCCGAAAATGCCATTTCATCAAATTGTTTAACTAAATTAATAAAAACCAATTTAGATGTTTGTATGTCTTTGGGATTAACAGTTAGAGCCGTTGTATGTGATCAAGGAACAAATAATCGAGCGGCATTTAAGAATTTGGGGGCTACTTCGGCCGATCCAGTTTTAAAGTTAAACCATCCTATCTCAATCGTAGCCATATTTGATCCTCCACACTTAATTAAATCGTTTCGTAATGCTTTGCTAACAGCTGATGTTAAAACACCTGATGGCACAGCTAGTTGGAAAGTGATACGAGCATTTTATAAACTGGAATTAGAATCAGTAACTCGAATGTGCCCTAAATTAACCGATAAACACGTAAATCCTGGCCATTTTGACCAAATGAAAGTAAAACTGGCAAGCCAAATCTTTAGTCGAAGCGTCGTCGCTGGACTTAAAACCGCCTTAAAACTCAACAAATTTTCCGAAAGTGTTAAACAGTCGACACCTGCAACATGGATGTTCTTTGAAAAAATAGACAAATTATTTGATGCTTTAAACTCAAAATGTTTGTTCGACGGAAATAAATTCAAAGCAGCTTTACAATACCAGGAAAATAATGAAGTATTTAAATTCCTTAACGAAATGATTGAATATATGGGCGATATAAAAGTAATCAGCGGCAAAAAAGTTTATTCTTTTGAAGGAATGATCCAAAGCATTAGAGGTGTTCTTTATGTCGTAAAGGCGTTAACTGAGGAAAATATACCGTATTTGATGACGTCACGCCTAAACCAAGATGCTTTAGAAAACACGTTTTCGTTGGTGAGATCAGCTAATGGGAATAATTCAACTCCTTCTGTACAGGAATTTAGCTTTACAGTGTCAAAATTGTTATCAATAAAATTCCTTACGTCCTTCACTAACTCATCAAACTGCGAAGAAGATGTTGATTCAAATTTATTGGATGTTATTAGGCAAGAAATACAAAATGAGCAGACCACTGATAAATCTAACAACAGCGAAGAGCAATATGATGCGAACTATGTTGAAAACAACGAAACAGATTACGAGAATGAAATGGACTCAAGTGCAAACTTAGTATATAATACAACGAGTGATGATATTAACTCTGATCCTGCAACTAGGTATTTTGCTGGGTACTTGGTCCATAGAATTACCAAAAGATTTCAGTGTCAAAATTGTTCAACAACTTTACTAAAAGAAACAGATTATGTGGAAAGTAGCTCTGAGCTACTAATTAAAAATAAAAACTACTTAACAGATTGCTTTGG
Source organism: Tipula helvola (assembly GCA_963556165.1). Lineage (NCBI taxonomy): Eukaryota > Metazoa > Arthropoda > Insecta > Diptera > Tipulidae > Tipula > Tipula helvola. The sequence continues at coordinate 265,254,455 of OY744482.1, read as the reverse complement.
AAAACTGCAAGCTTCATCTCAAACATTTTTCGAATTATGCAAAAGTCAAATACAAATGTTTGATATTTTTTTTAAAAGAAATTCTCACGTAATAGAAATTAAACAAAAATTGGTAGATCTTTTACTGATTAATGAACAGGACAACGGATTTTATGACAGTGATCACCCGTGTTATCATCATCGTGTGGCGATTTTAAACTTAATGATAATCATACTTATAAGGAAAACTTGTAAATGGAACTTGGAAAAGGAAAAAGTACACAAAACTAAAACTGTACGCACAAACAACAGAAGATGGAGAACTACTTTACAATAATTTGGCCGAATACTAATTACATAAAATGTTTATCAGAATATGTACATGTTATTTTAATTTTCAATAAAATTTGTTGTTTTATTTTTCGCGAAAAATAGCGGAGACATCTTAATTCGTATTTTAGTATATTGTAACATTCGAAACCAAAAATGTTCACTCAACTAAATAACAGTAAAATACTCTATAAAAGAATTTTACGTTCAAACCCCCGTCATATAAATTTTCAAACTAGCTATGTACTTTTTATATAAACCGTGATTGTAATATTTATGTGCAAGTATTAAGCCACACTTTATTTATTGGCCGTGGTGGGAATGCAAAAAAAAAATTGATTTCGATTTAAGCTGGGCCGACAGTAAATTGTTTTATGTAAAATATTAATACCCCATTCCCAAGGAAAATGATTATTACGTCATATTAAAATTTTCTTTCCATTTGGTTTCTACTTGCATGAAAAATGCGAATAAAAATATGAATGATAATTTGTAAACAAGATCAGCTGTTCTTAACGAAATACCATAAAAAAATCTACACTAACTGTGTTTATATGGTTTGTGCATTTTGTATATTTATTTTATAAAATAACAATTTCTATTGCCTACACTTTATGGACCGTTTATTTTGAAAGATGTGTAAGTCAATTTTTCAAAAAAAGTAAGTTAATGATAACAATAGAGATATAAAAGTATAATCATAAAATAAAGAACTACAGGGATGTACATACCAAAAATACTATTTTTCTTTATGGTATAATCTTTATATCGGTAATCAATTATAGTTAAAATAAAAACAATGCCAAAAATAAGAAAATTCAAAATCCAATTTACTTTTTCATTCATTAATTCTTAGTTTCATTATCTCATTTCAACAAAATATGGGTCCATTTATACATAATATAGGTATATTAAATACACATCTATATATATATATATATTATATATATATATATATAACTTTGAATATTTATTATTATTCGAACAGCGCAGCTTGTACGAGTACATATTATACATATTCATTTATGTTAGTTTGGTTGATTTTTAATACATATGTATTTATTTTTAGAGAATGCAATTATTTGGCTGCAAGTGCAAGGGAGAAACCATTTTATTTCCCTTGTAATTGAAAAAGGAAAACATCATGTATCTGTATCGTAAAGTTAAAACATGCCCACACAAACACAAATCGGTTCGTTTCTTGGCTTGCTGTTTTTGTATATACATACATACATATTTATTTCGTTTACTCTGTTATATGTACAATTGTTGTTGCTTTTGGTTTACGGCCAATGTTAGTTAAATATTTTAACGCAAAATACGAACAGCGCTAGTGTCTATTTTAATTCATCATTGTTTGAGCCTTCTTGTAGTTCTTTATTTTATGCTATTAGTCTAAAAAATCTTAAATTACTTAATGTCTAGTCTCACTTTATCTGTAATCATATTACCTATAGTGTAATTGAATATACAGTTCTTATTAAAGTCAATTGCCTAAGCTTTTTCTCAAAATGTTAAGTAGGTTTCATGCCTGCGATTAATAATAAACTAACTGTTTTAAATTATACTACTAATATAATATTCCAAAATTTCCATTTTATTTAGCCTCAAAATTGTCTAGGTTTGTAAATTCATAATATATGTCGAATAATTCTATGTTTTCAAAATTCCTCTTCTCAAAATATCCATTATGGTATTGAATTTATTGATACCGCAGATTTATGTCAACTTCTCCTTCTAATGTGTTAGATGTTAAACTGGCACTTAGAAAATAAAATAATTTTATACGCAATAAACTAAAGTTTAGTATCAAAATGTAAATCGGATAACAGCCAAAAAATGAAAATTTAAGGTAAGGGAATGGTCGGACATAAATAAGAGCACTTTATATAAGGTTCATGGATTCAAGATGGCGTTGATAAAAGATATTCCGTGTTATGTGTGCAAAAATAAATTAACTTATAAAAATTCTAAGTATTTAAAGTGGGATTGATTATATGGAAACTATTTTCACCGAACCTGTGCTGACGTGGAAATTGATTTTTATAAAAAAATAGCCCTTAAAGGGGCTATTTGGAGGTGTGAATCTTGTGAAGCTGATTTCAACAAATCGAGAGCGGAAATTTTTACCGATACAGCCCAAATAGCATCTCATGTAAGTCAACTGTCAACCTGGTGAAAGTTCTGATATAATCGCTGATATTAAATAAATTAAATTAAATATTGCGATGGCAAAACGAAGCAGTATAAATTCAGAAAATATATTGAAATTGACGGCCTGATTCCAAATCCAAATACCACTTCACTAAGTAGTGTTCTCGAGCTGGGGAAATCGATGCAACTGGACATTAAACCTGAAAACATCAGTGATATTTATACTCGGGAGTGGAACTAAGTAATAATCATATCATCACAGTCAAACTCAATTCTATCAAAATGAAACAGGAATTTGAGAACAACAACAAAAAATTATGAGACCGACAGGGCAACGTTTTTGTCTCTGAACGTTTAAAACCGTACTATAATTACTTATTTAAACTGACGAGAGATGAGAAAAGAAACAATAAGATTAAGTACATTTGGGTTAGAAATGGTCATATCAAGATTCGTCAATCGGATAACTCCGATATAATCGTTTTGCATCATAAAAATACACTAAATGACATCCTTAGATAATCTTGAACTCAATTTTGATATGCCAGTAAAACCCTCAGTTACTACAAACCAATTGTATAATATCAGTGAATTTAAATTTGACGGAAACTATAATTTGAAAGTTTTTTATCTGAATGTCACAGTGTTCTTCCTAAACGTGGTGACATTGAATTCATATTGTCAAGAAATCTCTGTGCAGATTGATTTGATTATTATTTCTGAAACATGGTTGGATCCAGAAACTATAAAATATTTCAATATTAAAAACTATTCAGGAGTTTTCTCCTGCAGACACGATACATATGACGGCTGCGGTATTCTAGTGCATAATACTCTGTAATTTTCATAAATTAATAATAGTTCGAGTAGTTACACACGCGTAGTGTATATATCTGCGATTTACCGGACACAATATGCAATTGAGTTACGTTACTGAATTTATCAGGTTATTAGAATATCTCTTAACTATAAGGTTGATGTAACTAAGAAACACATATTAATTGGCGGCCTGAATATTAACTCATTTGATCGAACTAATATTAACACGATTGAATATCTTGAATTAATTAGTTCCACAGGATATTTTTTGGACAATTCGTTTCCGACGAGAAATGACAACTATCTAGATCATTGCAATGTAAATGATGCCAACCAGTCACAACAATTACTGTTCTAAATATTTATCACAAATTGATAGAAATTAAATCTCACCAGAGAGCAAAACTGTGCAATGCATCTTCTGTTCCTGCACACAATCATATTGACAAGAAAAAATTATAAATTAACTTACATAAAATCAATTTTATAAACAATGATGAGAATATCAACGTTGTGTATAATTCGTTTATAAACAAAATCAAATTACCTCTCTCAAAAACTACTAATCGTCGTTCATTTAAATCACACGATAAACCAAACAACAAGGGCTATGCACCGTGGATTGACCGAGAACTTCGTCATCATATTGAAATGAAATCATTTTTTGTTTTCTAAGATGAGACGTAACAAGAATAAGGATATTATCAGGAGCAATATAATTTATGGTGAAATAGTGAAAAAAACAGCTTCCAACAAAAAAAATCCCAGTATTACAAAAAAAAAACTTGAGAATGCCAGTGATGCAAGGAGGAAGTGGTCTGTGCTGAAATATTTAATCAAAGGAGATGCAACGCCCCAACCGAATAAATTCTTCGACAATCTATCAACGCTTGATAAGAAGAAAACAAAATTGTGCAATTTTAATAGTTATTATTTAACGATTGCTGGAGTGTTGACAAATAAACTGCAATCAAATACCTATCTCCCCTATTATACTGGTCAAACAGAATGTTTTGCTTTCTAAGACGTATCAATAACAAACCTTGTTCAAATTGATGACCTGAACAATTTTTTTTCGGCAGGATCTGATGGTATTGTAACATCCTGTATATACGGAGAAAACCAATTACTAATTTATTTCCTATATATTTATAGGAATTTAATTATAGCATCCCGTATTATATTTTTCGTAAAACATACTATGTACATAGCTGACTTTCCACTCTGCATAGCATTAAATGCAATATTGGAATCGCTACTATAATAAGAGCTAATTTATTATGCCATATAGGAATATTTCCTATATGCATTTCTACAAATCCAATGTATTATAGGAATAATTCCTATAACATACAATTTCCTTTGTTTTATACGATTCCTCTCCTCGAGAAAGAATGTGTGTGTCTAAAATAGGGACCACTACTATATAAAAGCAATATTTACCACAAAATATAGCTGTTATAATTGCATTCGTATTCTCTGGAACATATTCATGTTATTTTCATTTCATGAATATAATTCGCTAAGTCAGTACGTTCTGTTGATAAGGACTGTATCGAAAAGAAAGTATCCACAAAAAAATTTAGTTTTCTTCGCCTTGCTCTAATTCTATTGTAACGGAAAAGTGCCGTTAGATAGAATAGCTTTTTGTAGGTAAATATTACGTGTGATTTTTACAATTTGTTACCCAGTTGTAATATTGTCACGAATTAAAGAAGAAGTGCTTAAATTTATTTTGCATAAATTTTGCATTTAAAACGGTGTTTCGTTTAGAAATTTAGCTAAGCGCGAAAATATAAGTAAAAATGCAGTGAGAAAAATAATTAATAAGTCTGGGGAACATGGTACGGTAAAGGATTTACGAAAAAACGGTCGAAAACGAGGTCCCAGCAATCCCAAATTAGAGCCAAAATTGTGAGTGAAATTCGCAAAAACAAATCAATGTCTGTCAGAGATTTATGAGGATGGTACTAGCATAGGAATGATCCAGCGGGTAAAATAAGGCGTGACTTGAAGACATATAAGAAACATAAAGTTCCGAAACGAAGTGAAAACAAAAAATTGCATGTTAAAACCGTGCAACTGCCCATTAATAAATTTGGAGCTGTTAAAAATCCACTGCATCACTTTTGTGGAAAAACAATAAACTCCGCCAAATTCACCAGAACTTTGACCAATTGAGAGATCTTGGCCAATTGCGAAGCGTTACTTGAAAAATAACGGTAAACTAGCAGAAAATTTAACAAAGTTCAAAAAGTTAGTCCAAAGCAACCAGACGAATGAATAAAACTACTGTGCAGAATCTAAGTAAAGGCATCAAATTAAAAATTCGCTATGTATATAGAAAATAATTTCTCAAATGTTTTAAACATAAAATCTGCTAATTAGAAGTCTGCTTTATGATAAAACATCATTTTATAATACTTAAAATTGTTTCTTTGTGTTTAAAATTGCTTTTTTTTGTGGCTACTTTCTTTTCGATACAGTCCTTACTTAAGGTATCAGGCGAGAATACTATTTTTGTAGTTTGGTCGTATGAAACCATAGAGAAGTCGAGAAGGGTACTCACTGTTATTTTTGACAGTCGATACATTTGTATTGACTCTGGGAGAAGTTAAGGTGGGGGGGGGGGGGGGGGGGGTATTGGGTAATGACAAATTATATTTCTACTTTTTCCAGTCGATATTATTATGATGAAGTGATTGGCATTTTTATGATTTACCAAATCAAAAATACTGTGAATGTCATTACTACTAATATATTTCCTATGACGTCCTGCACGCTGCACCAACACCATTAAACATTTCAATCGCTACAAAAATATGTTGGGGAAAATACCAATTTTATGGCAATAAATACTAACTTGAAATGCATTTATTATTTTCCTTTACTAAATAGGAAACGCTTAATACTAAAGTAGTACATTTTACTATTTTTATGGTACATTTTACTATTTTAATGCTAACAATTGGTATTCGCATCTCTTTAAATTAACTATATGTTATAGTAAAATACTTTCCTATATTAGGTAGCGACGGTGTTTATCGATTTACAGAAAGCCTTTGATCAATTTTTCTGAGAAAATTATAGATCGGGATACGTGGTAATAAGTATCTGTGGTTCAACGGCTACTTATCTAATCGGTTTCATTACTTTGAATTAAATATCATAGAAAGCACTCTTCATCAGACCACACATGGAGTCCCACAAGGTAGTATTTTGGGTCCAACGTTATTCAAATCTGTACGTCAACGATATTAGTAAATTAGAATTGTCGGGCCACCTTTATCTATATGCAGATGATATTGCTCTCACATATGTATTACAACGATGAACCCATGGTTAAACCTTCATCAACCAATTAGCGCATCCCTTGGGTATTAATTCAAAAATACCTTAGAATCAATTTTGATTATGAACTTAAATAGGAAAAATATTTCGAATTCATCATGTCAAAAAGAGTACCGTTAACTGGCATTTTTCGACGAATTAGTCACTATGTACCTAGTGGTTTAAAAAGAGAATTGTTCCATCCGTATATTTTGTATGCTATTGCAATCTGGGGAAATACAAACAATGAACGATTGTTATCTCTTCAACGATTGCAACGATTAAGCTATTAAAAATCTGTTTCAGTTACCGTTTCGAACTTCTACCAATTCAATTCACAAAAGTAATCGGATTCTTCCAATCAAGAGCCAATATGAGTTTACTTCAGCTCTTCACCATCAACAATTGTGTATTGACGAACACATCTTACCGGCCAAACAATGAAGAAAGAATAATTTGAGAAACGTCAGGATATACACATCACGGTATGTTCCTATTCGGTACTTTATGGTGCAATTAGGAACTTTAATGCTGTGCCAGTTGGGATGAAAACAATGACAAGAGGTCATTATTTCAGGAAAAGTTGTTAATTTAAAAATGTTGTTGGTTTGTAGTGTTACATAAATCCCTTTTTGTTTTATTTTCTACTCATCTCTCATTCAATTTTTCATAAATTTTCAATTAGTTTATTATAAGTATTAGATCTTCATTTTGTGATTTTGCACACACCATATTTTAATTCATCTATTTGCGCCAATTCTAAAATTTATGTGAATTATATTTATTCAGTCAATTCTTATTATAATGTAAATTGGATAACTAACTAGTCTTCAAATTCTCTAAATCCATGGATATTTAAAAAAATAAAAAAATCTATATTACACTATACACTTGGGTCCCATTTGAAATGCGATATTTTAAAACGCGATTTGACGAAACGCGATAATTCAAAAAGCGATATATCAAAACGCGATATGGTACAAAACTCGATATGGTACAAAACGCGATATTTCAAAACGCGATATGGTACAAAACGCGATATTTCAAAATGTGACATGGTACAAAACGCGATATGGTACAAAACGCGATATTTCGAAACGCGATATTTCAAAACGCGATTTCCTAGTTCTGATCGTACATGTTCATTTTCATCATTTTGGTGAAGAAAAATTTTATTAAATGAAGGCAGATTAATGATTACAGTCAAACCTGTTTTTGTGCGATCGTTTTTTATGCGATTTTTTGTTTATGCGATATTCTTTGTGCGATTTTTTTTAAGCGGTATATGAATTATGCCGCATAAAAGAAATCGCACAAAAAAAATCGCATAGAAAATAATCGGGTAAAAAAAAATCGCATAAAAACAGACCGCACAAAAACAGGTTTGACTGTATTATTATTTTAAAATAATATTATTATCATGTATTTTAAAATTTTAATTTTAAAAGGTCGCGTTTTGTATGATACCATATCGCGTTTTGAAATATCGCGTTTTAAAATATCGCGTTTTGAAATATCGCGTTTTGTACCATATCGCGTTTTGTACCATATCGCGTTTTTGATATATCGCGTTTCGTCATATCGCGTTTTGAAATATCCCGTTTTAAAATATCGCATTTCGAGCGGATCCCATTACACTCAAACACCTGTTTGTGCATACCAAATTGACTGGATGGGTGTGATTGCCGTTTGAATAAAACCTGGAATTTCTTTACGTCACTTCTTGGCATCTGTTTTGGTCTATTTCCTTATTCTCACATCCATATGGCCGTACTACAGATGGTTCGATGGTAGAAGGAGAACTTAGCTCTACTTTCACGTTGCCATTTCCACGTATCCTGTTTTACGTTTTTTTTTTTTGCAAAATGTTCATATATAAAAAATAATTATTTCTAAATTATATTTATAATACACGTCGCAAAATAACGGAACCAAGAGGAATTATCCAGAAATCAAATTAATCTGGCAAGTTCACCCGGTTAAATAAATCTTCTTGGTAATGATATCTGCGGTCCATTTTGGATTTAAGGGGTTCAGGTGATGTTCCGGATTTGGCGTTAGCCAAAATTGCTAAACCCACTGGCTGGTACCAACACGCCAACACTTTTGGTACACTCTGAATGAGCTCATATGCCCAAATTAGGTTGTACCAAAATTTATGTAAATTAATAAGTCTATGAATAAATAATATCCTCTTATCCAGATATAAAGCAATTTTTCCTGGAAGCAAGTTCATTCAGAGCGACATAGTCCTCGAAAAGCAGTTTTAGTATGGAGCAATTACTGCTAAGCGCTTTGAGCTCTGCTTGACAAGCGCTAATTATTCCGTTCTTACTGAAAATTGCTGTATTAATGTAAAATGTTGAACTAGTTTAGTGGATGGAAAAAAAGAAAATGTTGGTACCAATAAGTTGCACCAATAGGTTTTCTACAAATTTATATGAACAAGGATTAGCCACTTGAGACTCATTTCATTGTGTTTAGCGGCTAAGCTAAGATATTCGATTACCTTTGGATTGATATGTCAGCTAACATCGTTTACACATACACAAAACAAATATTTGATTATTATAGTACATCAGGGCGAGGCATGCGACCTAAACTATGCTCAGCTGAGATTGGATGTCTCTTTCAGCTTAGCAACGCACCTTAAACAGATGGTTTAAATACACTTAATAGAGATTATGGTCCATTCTTGATTTATACAACCTTCGGAGCTACAAAGTAGGTTAAAACCGAAAGCATCCCAAGTTCAATTTGAAAAACCAAAGTTTAATACTTTAATTTACTAAAACTCTTGCATTGTGTAGTCTAGACTTAGAGTAATGGTTGTCAAGAGGGTTTAATATAACTAAAAGCACCCCCAAGTTCTAATTAAATGGTTATTGCTCCTTTAATTTACAAAACCACTTTCGGAAAATTGAAAATCATAGTCGTTGAATGGCTTACACAAATGGCCACTTCGAAACTCAAGTCGTCTTCTTGGAGCTATGGTTTGTTTTGACAAAATTACCCCAAGCTCAAATTGAACCTATGGCGTAACATTGAATTTTATTACTTTAGCAGAAAGTTCATGCTAACTCGAAATAACAACAAAAACTTTGTTTCGCTTAAAAATTAATTTAGTAAATTACGCTTACTCATAATTGTTTATGTTTTAAATAAATAAAATGTTTAAAATCCCTTATAAAGATTCCACAAAATGAAAATATTGTCAATTAAACTTTCAATCTCCAAAATTTAATTTTTCTTGGATTTTTGGACTAAAAGTTGGTTTTACAAAGTTTTGAGTTCGAACTTCATTTAGAATTAATTTTTAACGTTTGGGCCCATATTTGCGAAACTCCAAGTAACATTTATGAATACGGAGATTAGAATCAAATCCTATTAAAACTCGTTTCCTTGTCGCTTATATAGTCACTGATAGTTAGACAAATTTCGCGTGAAAAATGCCGGGTTCGTGTGAAAAATGTATAAAGAAAAATTCAATCTCAATTTGTTTAATGTATTATCGAAAATACTATTAACTACTAAACTACACTTAAAGCTCATTCTATACTTATAACGTAAAAGACGAATAATTGTAAAAGAATTGTAATTCATACGATCCATTCAGCATTTTTCCGTTATATACCTGGTATGTTTTCGCTTAAACAGTTGCTGGATTTTATTTGATGCTGACTTTGGCCATTACAGCGGGCATAAGGAAGTTTCCCCATTAAAAATTAAAACATGTCAACTAATAAAAATATACTGACATAGTTATATTGATCCTTCATAAATAGTCGAAAGAGGACGGATATTTTAAATTCTATGCATTTCTATCAATTTTAAAAGTAACGTAGCGCCTAATTATGCCGTGCCAACATGTCTTGTGCCAGTTCAAACAACCTCCAGCAAAAAATAATCTTACACCTTTGATGTAGCCTTGCAGTAATTTTTTTGTGTACATAAGTTTAAAAGCTTTTATTTCCATTAAATATAACTTATACCGAAATTTGAATTATAATCTTAGTTTAAATTTCATTTCGTAAACAGTGTACCTATACTTACCTAAACTTTGGCTTACGAGGTCATTAAAGTTCTAGGAACTTGTATAACGAAAAACACGTATAAGATCTACCGATTTAGGTCAGGTGCTCCTCCTTCTATAGGAGTCATAATTGTATGGTTTCCTAATTAGAGACATTTGTCTTCGAAACTATAAAAATTACTTTTTCACGCTAAATCAACTATATTTAAATCCATAGAAGGTTGCTTTAAATATTCGACCGATGAAGATTCAAGAACGAGCCATAAATATCAAGCCACCATCTAAACTACCCGAAAAAATCTACTCGACGGGTTCCACGAGTTTGGAATGATAATTAAAAAAAGGCACGTGTACGTTTTGCTCAGTATTTTGTTATAAAAATTTGAAAATGGACATTCTAGCTTTTTAATCAAATTGTAAAAGGAGAGGAATCTTGATTTTATCAGTACAACTCAGAAAATAAACAGCGGTCTGTGACGCGGAGCCCAGAAGGTGCTAATACACCAATTAAAACGCGACAACAAAAGTTAGCAATAAAAGCGATGATGTTGATTTACTTGAAATATTCACATTACTTTTGTTGAGGGTATTGGCTGATAATGTTCCATTGGAAACTGGTAAAACCGTAATCGCCAATTGGTATACAAAAACCTGTTTACAACAAGGTTTCAAAAACGTATTGGAAAACAAGAAAAAAAGTGGAACTTGGTCGCTACTTCTTACCCCACGATAATGTATCTGCAAAAATATCCCTACAAAAATGTCATCGTGATCTCCTGCGTGTGTAAATTTTGGAAAAAGGAAATTTAATTGAAAAATCTGGAAATAAAACGATAAAAAAACACTAAAGAATTGACGTTTACTGCACATTACTCCCATTTTGATTTTCTCTGGGGGTCAGTCTTTTTAAAGAGGCAAAGGAACATGTCCAATTTTAAAAGCATCATAAATCCAATAAGGATTTTGCCTCTATTGTCCATAGAAATTAAAATTTCATAAAGTTTACGTTTTACTCGTATTTAAGTATATGTATTAGGGCTTGCCCGTTCCCGAACCTTTTACATTCCCAAGAAACGGGATTGAGATTTTCTGATTCCCTTGAATTCCCGAGATTCGGCACACGACTATGCCTCATTATGTATGTATAAAATATTATATTAAAATTGAAACAATTTTAAATTTTAAATCAAAAAAATTTCATATACTGATTGATTCACTTAATTTGCGTTTTCCGTTCTCCCATTATGAGAAATCTGCCGGCGCAAGAAAAGAAAATTTAAACTATCAGCGTTGATTTTACTCAACATATTGACAATGAGCTGAGTGCGTCTAATGAAGATTTAATTTTTGTTAGAAACACACCCGCTAATGGAAAATTTGACCCAATTTCGGTGGATGTTGGCGGGTCGTTTTTTAAATTATTTGTTTTTCCATTTCTGGCTTAAATTAACCACCTAGGTAAGCACACAGTGCGATAATTTGGTTTAATCATATAGATATAGAATATGTACGTCGAACTCTTCTTTTGACTGAATTATTTTCTTTGTCCTGCTTCCAATGGTCTTACCATATACTATTATCTCTGCAACATTGCGTTTTCCAAAATAGGCTATTTCGGATTTTTAGCTAGTCCCAATTGCATCATCTTCATTTTCAAGGTCCCCAAATCAGGCTCTTGGAGAAATTTTTTAGCTAGGCAACACCTTTATTTATTCGAATGGCTTAGTTTTCTTTTAGCAATTTTAACGATAGTGATCAACTGATCAATAATAGTTCCGTGTTCTTTTAAATTTGTAAACAATAATGCCGAAGTTGCTTCAGCATGCTCAATATTAGTTAAACCCACATTTCGCGGTTCCTTAAGTGCTAGTTTTATTAATAAAACGTTCCAGCGTACTCTCTAAAGTGCTCCAGCGGATGTGGCCATCTAAAATAATATTCAGTTCTTTACACTAAAACTCAATAATGTGACATAATTTTTTATAGAGGTGCACTTTTCACCTAAGTTTTGCTAATTAATTTCATGACGTTAATAAAGGGCGTAGAACAGTATTGAAATTAGATTTTGCATTGCCGGGAAATATTCACAACATTCCCGGGAAGCGGGCATTCTCTTAATTTCTTAAATTCTCGGGAAATCCGTCCCAGGAAATCCAGGGACGCAAGCCCTAATATGTATTCAGTTTATAAATGGAGAAATGGAAATCTCCTTTTTCTAGAATATTTTAAAACTAAACCTTCCATTGTCTAGAATTATTCGAGAAAGAAGATTTAATTTTAATATTATTGACTCTGGAAAGGGAAGATTTAAATATAATTTTAAATTATTCTGGAGAGAAGGACTAAATGCTTTTACTTGCATTTTTCAAGATTGTTATTGATAACTAATTATTAAAATTAATAACACCGATCATTTACTTTTTCTATAAGAAAATATTTAATGGATTCAGTTTAATTTGTCTGCTAACGGATTTTTATTTTTTTAAATTACATAAGTAGAAGCATTTATGGTATATTTGATTAATTGACTTCACCCAATAATAATTGAATAATTATGTTTGGGTTTACGAAAGAATACATAAATCAAAATAAGGAATCATTTTTCTTGGATTAATTAAAATATTCTATATAAAATTCTCACTAAAATAAATGTCAAGAGATTGTAAAACAGTAAAAAATATTAGCACACATTAAAGAAGCAAATATGCGTGAAATCAATAATACAATCTGTGGATTGTCATAATCCAATGTCAAATATAAACAATAAATTTAAAATATATCAAATCATTTATATTCGAGCAGCTAAATCAAATTATTTTTAAGTCGATCATAATCGTACTGAGCTTCCGACAAATTTTCAATTCAACGGGTTTAATCTATACCTTATCTTTGAGATCTGTTGAAGATTTTAGAAGCCAACATTAAAATGAGTTTTGAAAATTGGTCGTAGAAAATATTTGTGGCCGCATTAGCTTATCATTTCTTAAATTGTAGCAGACAGTGGCATTAGAGCAGGGGTGTCCATCCAAATGAGTATTTTGGCAAATTTTCAAAATAAATAGAGTAATAAAACTCCGATTAGAAAAGAAAAGTCAACTGGATAACGCGGTAATTATGTATGTATCCACCAGTATCACAGAATTTATTCAATTTTGAGACATGCGGCCCGCGGGGGGCGAGTAGACAAGAGAGAAGAGACGCAACAACTTTAACAGCCATGTCAAGCAACATTTGCTACGGTTAGTACAAATTTGGTTGACCGCTTGAAAACATGATGATGGAACGAAATCTCGCCCCTCCCACCGCACAACCACCGATGGGAATAATAGTGGAGACTAATAAATTAATTAAATTAAGGCTTTTCAGATCTTGCAGTTACAACAGGGAGACGCTGTATTAGAAAAAGTTGTGTTGTCTTGTGATTAACAAGTGTCAAGAAAAAAAAAAAAAAAAAAACTAACAAATTTACTAACTATCGACTACTTAGGTGTCTGGAACCTGGTCGATTCTTTAATGCTAACATACCTTTCCTTTCCTTCGATCTTGTTATTCGTAAAAGGGTGTACGGTGGACCCGGCGTATCCGGGAAACTTGCCTTAGGCTTGGTCGTACATACTAAATCAATCAATCAATCAAATGCGGCCCGCGGGCCGCATGCTGCAATATGTAGCAACTATTGCTGTGACCTTCACAACCATTCCGGAGTGATAACTTCTTTGGCGTTGGATACATAAATAATTATCGCGTTGTCCAGTTGATTTTTTTTTAATCGGAGTTTTATTGCTGTAGTTATTTTGCAAATTTGACAATAATACTGATTTGGCTTGGACACCCATGCAATAGAGCGTCTTATATTATTGGTAAAAAAAGATTTCATTACTTTGAACATAAATGTCTAAGAGGTAAAATCTCTATGAACTGAAATAATGGTCACGATGCATCAAATCGATTTTAATTAAGAACAACATATTTTTGAGCAATAACAAATGCGCAAAATTAAATATTTTTAGGACTTCAATAATACACAGAGAATGTAAAATGTATAGCTTTCTAATCACTGAAATCAGATTTTGGAATTGAAAGGAATTTGAAATTCTGAACAAATTCAATTTTCAAACAACATTTTGAATAAATTCAATTTTCAGGCAATTTTTATTATTTTGCCAATTTTCACTGATAATATTTCGTACAATTTGGCTATCAACATTTGTAAATAAAGATTTAACATCCAAAGAGATTAACAGAGAATATGGTGGAATGGTCACGTTATTAATTTTATTTTTCAATCCTCAGAATTTAGAATAAATGAATTTGTTTTTCCTAAATTTGTTTTAAGAATATTGGCTAAAAATGATGACAGCGAGTATGTCGGGCTATTTGTAAATTTTTTCTTTGTAGCCAAGTCTATATTGCCAAATTCCTCCCATTCTTTTACTATGGAGTTAATTTTTGTCTGTATCAGTGTAGAATGGTCTTTAAAAATTTAAAAGTAAATCGAAGTATCGTGGGGTAAGTCATAAGTAGTCCGTCCGTAATGTCAAAACCGTTATGTTTGCTTTGTCTGCTTTTGTCACTAAAATGTATGGATTGCCTTTGAAAAACGTCTTCGTTTGTTTCATGCATGTAATAATTCTTTTTTCCTTAGGTGTCAAATTTTGAATATTTGTGCTAATTTTGAAGTTACCTAGAAAATCTTGAATGGGCTAGCTTTTCAATTATTTTAGCAAAAACTAATTGAGATACACTCCCACCCGATAAAACGTGGGATCCTTTTCAGTTAAATACTAAAATCTAGTTATATGGGAAACACGTGTTCCAAGGTCGATTTGGTCATTTCAGAGATAGGTATGTAACGATCCGGCATCTACATTTCAGTGCCTTCTGTGGGAAAAGACTTTTGTAAAAAAAAGCCTTTGTCTCGAATTTGGGTTGTTGTCAGCATGTGTAGATGGCAGAGTCGTTCGGGTATAGGATTAAATGTGGAGAAACCAACACCGATATACAAATCGAAATGACTCGAATTGAGTTGAAAAACAGAGAAATAAAGTTCTTTTTGGTTTGGGATTCGAGGAGAGCGGACGGATATTGTGTGATAATTAATTACCAGAATAAATTAAATTGATTATACACTAAACAACAAAAAAATACATAACGTTTATTTATAATTTAGAAACAAAAACAAACAAAGAAACAAATTAATAAATAAGGTATCAACACAAACAAAAAACAACATAACGTAATACGGGACAAATATGAGTACGTACAAAAATACAAGATGTCCGCCAGTAAAAAAACCGACGGGAGTGCTCATAATATGTAAGTATAAACATTTAAGATTTTTTTTTGTTTTGTGTATTAGGCAACAAAAGGAGATATAAAAAAAAATTAAAAAAATAAAGCATAAAGTGAGTGAAAGGCGTAATACATAAACGAAAAAAAAACAACAAAATTTGTGTGTATAGGTACATACAATAAAAATGTCACTATAAATTGTCACCATCATTGTCACAAAATCGAAATCTCAGTGAATTCTTTTTTTATACATATAAACGCATTCCTTGTTAAGGTGTCTCAAAACCTATTGTGTGTGTGGTGACTAAAGAACGAACGAAAAAAACAAAAAAATACCAAACACAGGATGTATTGTTGAAAAACGCGGTGCGTTAGGGTAAGGGATATAATACGTGGAATTTTTTTTTTGAGTGTTCCGTTTCGTGGTGAACCCGCGACAGAGATCGTCAAAACAAAGAAAAGAAAAAACAAAACAAAAAAAATGTGGAGCAGTTAGGAGATGGCATTTTCTATCGAAAATACCGAGAAATTCAGTGGAGCGAGCGGATATAACACAGCGCGAGAGTTAGTTCATCCCAAAAACCAATAACACAACCAGCGGGATTGTCGGACGCTGTAAAATCGGACAAAAGAAAGCGGTAACGTATCCTTTTTACATAATATGTTATTTTGGTATTAATTATAATTTATCATTACCATTATTCGTTCGTATTGGTTTTTTCCTCCTCGACGTTATTAATAGTTTCAGCACAGGGTCGTTCGTCACTCGACTACCGATTCTTGTGTTTTATTGTTGATTTTTTTTATTTTTTTTTTATTTATAGGACTGACGGAGGTACGTCTAACTTTGCGTGTCACCATCAGGTAGTAGTTTTCTCAATTGTTTTTTCTTGAATTTGTTTATCTAAGTTGTTTAATTAGCAGTTTATGTTGTAATGCAAAATGAAGATTGAAATAATGTCTAATAAATAAATATATTGTTAATAGTAAAAATTTAAAGACAAATGTGTGTTTAATAAGTTAAATTTCATGTGTAGAGTATCGGGGGCAAGTTAGGGCACGCAGTATGAGTATTTTTTAGTGCAGCTATCATGACCCAGGTAGTTCCAGCCCAACCCATCATAAGACTTAGCCTTAGCCGGCGAAAAAAATGCTGCAGCTGTTCACTCTGCCTGGGTAAATTTAATTCTGTTAACGATCTTATAGCTCTAACAGCATGCGTTTTGGTTTAAGGGGGTAACCTGGTGTAGAACGCCAAAATCAAGCACTTTTTGTAAAATAAAAATAAATAAAACTATTCAATATTTATTTTTGCAATTATTAATGTTTATTGTGTACATATTGAAGAGTTCAAATTAATTTTTTAAAATTATTATATTGAAGTTCAAGTAAGTTATTAAAAAAAATATAAAGGTGCCTCTAAAAATTCTTTCTTCACGGCGTGCACTCTAGCATCTCGTAGAATTATCCGATTATAAAAAAATATATATTTTTGTAAAGTTTATGAGTGTAGTTTGTAGATATACCTAACAAATTAATTATTTCATTACCAAAAATTATTAAAATCATGATTTGAAAAAAAAATCCGTTTTTTTGCAGAAATTTTGCACGTTCTTTTGTTTATAACTTTTTCTTAATAATGGTTTTAGTACAAAATATGTGTTATAAGTTCAAGCCAATTAAATCACCTTTAATTTAAAAAAAGAATTATTTTGATCCATCGAGAATTTTTTGAGTTATCCTGCACGGCAGTTTCAAAAACATGGTTTTGAGAAAAACGCGTTTAAAGTTTCCGAACAAGGAGAAAAGTAGAGGAAAGTTTATCATTGTAAATTTACCTGTACTTTTAAAAGCCGTTATTTCGTCATTTTCTCTTTGGGGGCATATTTTAGGGATAATATACTATCGATTTAAGCAAAAAAAGAAAAATCGATTTTTAGAAGCCGCTACACCAGGTTACCCCCTTAAACGATCGTTCCAGGTATTTAAGAAAACTTATAAAAAATATCAACTCAAACTATCAGAAAAGATAGTGAGGTTGATGTCAATCTCACAAAATCTAGATTCGTATTCTGCCGAACTAAATATACATATATTCGTTTACTGCTGAAACTTTCCTAGGTTCCAGAATTATGTCCAAATATGATTTATATTATTATTACAAATATACAAACATATCGGGTTACTTTGTTAATTTTTTGGTTATAAAATTAGACATTTTAATTAATTTTAAATCAGTGCACTGAATACTCGCAATTCAACCGACTTCATCGATTACGATATTTGGTGCTGACTGCGATATTTTCACAGTTCTTAAATTTTTCAATGGGCCATTCCTAAGTAATTTTCATTTGATCCAAACGTTGGTTTTTTCCGTATATTTGAATTATTATAGACAATATCCATGCAAATATTTTTTATTAAAGAACGATTTAGATTTTGTTATTTAGGCTTAAACACCGGTAAAATTATTATACTTGTATTTAAATCCACGAACGAAGTATTTAAAATTTAGATTTTATTTTGCATTTTTGAAAATGACACCTACCTCGAATTTATTTTTTTCAAAATAGTCCTTCCGTTCTGTTGTCGTCTCGTACTAAAAAAAAAAAATTATTAATTAAATAGTTTAATTTATATTTACAAGTTATATTAAAATATGGAAACAAATCAATAAAAGTTTCTACTGTGTTAATCCTAAATTAATTTATAGGTGTAAAATAAATAAATATTCAGTGTTCAACAACACTAAATAAATTCGCCAAATTATAGTTTTTACACTAAAATGAATTCATACAAATTTGTCATATCTAATACTAAACAAATTTTTATTTAGATATTAAATTGAAATGTAACATTTCCAATTAAATTATATCTGTTGTAATTCTATAGGTGCTTTAGAAATTTCCGATCCAGAAAAATGTCAAGATGTTTCTCATGATGAGATATCATCCCGTGCCCGTCCCGTAGTCATTAAAATAAAAAAGTTTGGCTTTATTTGCAATTAAGTATTAAGAAGTTTTTGCAAACGTTCTTTATGATATGACAAAATTTATTCATATCTTATATAACAATTGAACGTAGTAACGGCGATATGTTAAAACACTACCAAAAAAAAGTTGTTTGTTAATTTATTGTATTGATTTGATCTGATTTTTTTTTTTTTTTTTAATCTTGAATTTTGTTGCAACAAGAACTCATAGGAATCAATCAAATCTTTTAAAATAAGACCACAATCAAAATAACAATCAAATTGAACACAATCATCTGAACACAAATGAATATAGTTTGGGCTTCTTTTCTGAACCAGCAAACTATTGCACAATCAATCCAAATCGATTTACATCCAATTTAACAAAAAACCGTCCTCACATATCGAGCTCTCTCACATACCTACCTACATCTAAAAATATGGAAAATATCGAAAATCTTGAATACATGAAAGGGTTTCGTATAATTTCGAAAAACATTTAAAAACAGGTTACTAAATTATGCCAACTGAACTTGACTCAAATTTCGAATTACCTCAGGATTTTGATAAACCTCTAAGTATGTCATATCAAGCAACACCTTGACATGCAAAATTCGAATGAGATCCAGAAACTCCAAAATCTGAAATGATCTGTCTCATACACGTAACGCAATTTAAGAAAATTAACGTTATGTAAATCCAAACATTAAGTTATTCTCACCCTGATTCTCTAAAAAATAAGAAAACGGGTAAACGTGTAAACTCGTAAAAAGCAAAGCTCTCTTTTATTAGTTTGCAATTTTTCGATTTTATTTGAAGTAAAAATCAAATCGAAAAATTGGAAATTTGTTAGAGTAGGCCTCGCTTTTTGCAAGTTTACACATTTTCCCATTATTTTATTTTTTAGAGAATCAGGGTGCGATTGATAAATATTTTACGAAGAGAAGAAATTTAATTTATTTTCAATCGAAAGGATTACGAAAATCTCATCATTCTTCAATGATCTCATCAGGCTGTAGCGACTGAATTAATATAGGGAGCAAATACGCTAAACATCCTAATAATTTGCATCTTAAAGGAAAATATTTGTTATATCGTAACTGTATTGGTAAGGGAAATAAACCTAAATTAATGTATAATAATATTCAAGATATAAATGGCAATTCAATAAATGATAATAAACTATTACCTACCTTGTGTAACTAATTTTTTGTGAATATTGTTATAAACATTTGAAAACTTTATATTCGAGTGGTTTAAATTATTCTAATGATAATAAATTATATTTTATGTTTAATAATCAAAATGAATATAAATCTTGTTTTTTTTAGTGTAGCTACTGAAACAGAAATTTATAAGATTTTAACAAATTTAAACAGAGTTTCTCTTAAGGTTTGATAGGGTGTCAAGCGATATGGGAAAGAGTCGGTATTTCAGTAAGCCTTTGACGTACATAATTAATATTTGTCTGATGCAAGGTATCTTTCCAGATCTAATGAAAATATCTTCTGTTTTGTCTTTATTTAAAGGAGGTGATCCACAAGTTATGACAAATTATCGCTATACATCTTTGCGTTCTGTCTTTTCGATAGTTCTAGAAAAACTTATTAAGGCGCGCTTGCTTGATTTTTTAGAATAATTTTTTAAGTGCGGCTAAATATAGATTCAGAAAAGTTCGGAGTACTGAAGATGCCATAAATCACTTATGCGGCAATATCATCGATGGGCTAAATATAAATTAAAAACTAGGAGTCTTATTTCTAGATCCTAGAAAAGCGTTTGATTTAGTTGAACACAATATTCTATTGAGCAAAGCAAACTTTATAGGCTTGGAGTAAGAGGCATCGTACTTGAATTGTTCAGGAGTTATCACAGTAATTGAAAACAGCAAGTACATATTAATGGTATTTGTAATGATTTTCTGGGTCATCGCTGTGGAGGGCTTCAGGGTTCGATTTTAGGGCCAATTTTATTTCTAGCTTTAAATGGCTCCTTGGTTGCTTTTGCGAATGATGTTGCTATCTCTTATCAGTCTAATTCATATGATAAAGTAATTTTATCAATGGCCAAAGATTTAGTTGTAATTAAAAAAATGCTTGATATTCATATATTAGTATTAAGCGATAAATCCAAATTTATGTTTTTTAGTTTCTCCAAGAAAATATCACCTCAATTTTCTAATTGAGCATTTGACAATTTTATGTGCAGGTTAAAATTTTATATAAATAAAAATACCTCGATTATTAAAATTAAATCAAAGGATAGAATTATTAAGCCTTGGATTACACCTTCACTACTTATTAAAATTAGGCTGAAGAATAAAATAGCCAAGAAGTTATTTCGAAGGGTGAATGATTTAGAGCTTAAACGGCGCTTTGATGTGATAAATAGAGCTGTTAAGCACGACGTGACTCTTGCTAAGGTCAACTTTTACAAAAATAAATTTGAATCTGCGAATGGTAATATTTCAGAATGCTGGAAACTAGTTGATGGCGTTTTAAATAAAGACAGGAAAAATGTGCAAATTCAAAAAATTGATATTGATGACAATTGTTGTATAACTGATAGACGTGAACTGGCTGAATTGTTTAATAGTTATTTTGTAAATGCGGTCCAAGATTTAAAACTGACTGTAAGTAGCAATGAAGATGATTTTTCTGACCTAATTTATAGCAATTCCGCTGTACAGTCATGTGTTTTCTTTGAAACGTGTCCAGATGAACTGCTAAAAGTCATATCGAATCTGAAACCTAATTTTTCTACTGGCATTGATAACTGCAGCAATATTCTGGTCAAACAAATTTCTCATTGTATTGTTAATGTGTTTTCATATATTTTAAATTTTAGTTTTGATTCGGGTATTTTTCCAACTAAACTAAAAGAGAGTCAGGTTATTCCCATTTTTAAAAAAGGAAATAAAAATAATATTGTAAATTACAGGCCGATTTCTTTATTATCGGTTTTTTCTAAAATTATTGAAAAGGTAGCTCACCAAAGAATAACTAGTTTTTTGAATAAAACACATTTTTTGCATACCATGCAGTTCGGGTTTAGGAGATCTAAAAGTACTGAGGGAGCCCTATTGGAATTCACTAATTTCCTGTATGAAGGTCTTGATAAGAAAAGATCGGTTGCATCAATTTTTGTGGATTTAACTAAAGCCTATATGGTTAACCACAAGGTATTATTACAAAAATTACTACATGCTGGTTTTCGTGGAGTAACTTGGCAATGGTTTAGCTCATATTTATGTAATAGAACTCAAGTGGTTAAGATTGGTGATGTTTTGAGTGAATGTAAAATTATCAATGATGGTGTTCCACAAGGTTCTGTTTTAGGCCCCATGCTTTTTTTGATCTACTTAAACTCAATTTTTTATTTGAAGCTCTCTGCAAAGTTGATAGCTTTTGCGGATGATCTACTGTTTCTGTATAATGATCGTTTGGAAATTACGAACATTCAGTCTATGAACTCTGACCTATGTAGTCTTAGAAAATGGTGTCTTGCTCATACCATGTTTCTGAGCACAAAAACTAAGGGTATGTTTTTTAAACATAATAATGAAATTGTTGTTCAACCAGATATCATTTACCATGATATAAAGTGTGATAACATAACTTGTTGCGCGGGTTGTTTTAATATTGAATTCGTATCAAAATTCAAGTACCTTGGCCGGACTATGGATGCTTCTATGCGTTGGCTGCCTCATATTGATTCGTTGCGTATTTATTTGTATGCTGTAATTCGAAAATTTTATATTTTACGTTCAGCCTGTCCTTTAGCAGTCCTAAGAATTATTTATTTTGCGCTAGTTGAATCAAGATTGTCCTATGGTTTAATATACTGGGGAGGAACTTATAATACTAGAATTTACCCACTTGTTATTGCTCAGAAACATGTTATTCGGATTATGCTCAATTCAACAAGGCTATCGGCTTCGTGGCCTTTATTTGAGGTTTTGGAAATTTTCCCCATTAGACATCTATTTGTGTACAAAGTAATGAAATCATTTTTTTCTATTAAGGATACTCAGTCTCATGTTACAGTCAAGTACAACTTGAGAAATAAGCAGTACATACGGCTAGAAAAATTTACAACAACAAACTACCAAAACTCGTTTCAAATATTGGCTCCAAAAATTTTCAATAGCCTACCAGATGATTTAAAAGGCACTCATAAATTCAATATATTTAAGCTAGGACTGAAATCGTTTTTGTTCAAGTCCTCGAGTGTGAATGATTTGTTGCATTTTCAAGTGTAGCATGTAATTATGTACATACTATATTACATTTATCTTGTAATTTTCTGCTTTATTAATGTTAGTTTTTCTTTTTTCCTTTAAATATGTATTAATGTTGTAAATATATTAAATTGTTATCAGTCGACACTGTATTTTAAAAAATCCACAGATTGTATTATAATAAATAAATAAATAAAAATAAATAAAATAATGTAACTTGCCATTCTGGAGATTGTTTGCGGCTTAATTGCTCCACAAATTATGTTAAAATTGCCAATACTAGTCAGTTTCGATACCTAAGTTTATTACTTGATAGTCAATTAAATTTTAAAGAGCATTTTATTATCACAAAAAGCTTAAGTTATTAATAGGTATTCGGAAACTGTATTTGTTGAGAAATATGTCCAAAAAAGCTGCATAGGCTTCTTTATTTTACTATGTTTAATAATATTATGGAATACGGTGTTACTATTTGGAGTGGTACATATAAAACTAATGTCGAAGTGACCTTCAAAATGCAAATCTACAAAATTATTTGAAAATTTTAGTGTACGAAAAGAGGCTTTTTATTTATAAAACTATAAAAACCTTCTACAAAAATTGTGGTTATTTTAAAACAAGAGTAAAAAAAATTGTTAATCTATAAGAAGAAATAATCCGTAAAGGATACCTTATACCAAAAAAGAAGGTTGTCGTAAATTTTTCAACTATGTATGTTCCCAATGACATTGCTTTGCCTAAGAGTTTAAGTATTTTTCCAAATAAGTTGTAAATTTTTAATAAACGTATGGTAATTGATTACTAGCTATCAATTTATTGCATTAATGGTAATTTTGGTTTTAATACATTTTTCTCTGTTAATTTTTGGTAAGTCAGAATCGGTGCTTTTTAAAACGGATAAATCTCATTCCAAAAAGCCTCCACAAAGTTTCGAGAGTAAAAATATTTTTTACAACTTGTACCAGTCGTTTTATTAATATTATTTTAAGTATTTTGTAACTAAATTGTAAAAATTATAAAGTTCTGCCTTTCTAAATTCAAAATAAAAATATAAAATAATTAAATAATTTGTATTTTTTTTAATAATCCATAATTTTGTAAAAATTTTATAAAACAAAAATTGTAAAGTTTAACTTCTTGTAAAAATGTATAAAATAAAAATTGTGAAACTGAACTTTGAATAAATAAATAAAAATAAATTGCTAACTTATATTACCCTGATTTCTTCCCATATCGTCGCCTCAGTATTATATTGTCGTTAGTGCTACTGGTACCAGTGACACTTACGACAAGATAATACAGAAGCGACGATATATAGGAATCATTCATGTTATATATCATATTATATTGATAAATATAAACTACCCGGAAATCTCGAATATCCACGCACATTATATAATTGTTGGTTAAGGCAAAGTAAGCCACGATGAATGAGGTTTACGGATAAATTTGTGGAATGAGTAAAGAAGACATATCAGATGTATCAGAACTTATAGATTATGCTTATGAAGCCATTTCCAAGTAGAAATTGTTAAAACTAGTACAAGAAACCACCGATACGCGACAGATAGAAAACACTAATCAACATGAAAAATTGCGCATTATGACAGAAACAAACCCTTATGAATCGAGATAAATTGAAAATTACTTTCTGTGATATAAGGAATTGTATCGAGAATCTAAGAAACCAGCAATGCAAATTTCATTAGATTGTAATTTTTCCAATACCAAAAGAAAAAAAAATCCATAATTTAAGGGCCCTAAAGCCAGTATTTCATGAGAAAAATTAACTCACAGTCAAAAAAACGAAAAGAGCAGTTTTGTATAATGCGGTTGGAAATGTGGGGAATTTGCAGAACTGTCTTCCACACTATGTGTATACAGAGACACTCCTTTAGCGTCTTAAACTTTGCATCGTAGTTAAAAACCTAGATACCTTTCTTTACTAAAGCGGCATCTATCTGCTTATATTTTGAAAATGAATCGTTAAGCCATGGATCGACGAAATCTGATAGTTTGCTTTACCAAAATTAATTAACTATTTATAAAATTAATAAGACAATAGTTTCGTTGAGTGACATTATTGATGAAAATAATATACTTTCGATTCAGAATATGGCCAAGGATTAAATTCTTTTTTAATTTGGATATTACGACAAAATTGTATTTAATTAAAAAACAAATCGTACAAAAAGTTAATTTAATATTTAATCAAATTGAAGAACTGACAAGTCAATTATATGATTAAACAGCCGACAAAAAATATAATATACCAAGATAATCATCTTGATCCAAAAATTTGTTCCATTCCATTTAATTTTCATTTTCGTTCATCTTTTCAGACAGCACTATTTACTCAATGTTTCTCTAAACGTATCAATCCCATCTTTATATACATATTCTCGTATACATCAACATAATATTTGTATATATCCTAAATTTAAACTGACAACGGTCGGGGGAGATGGAGGAATAAATAATTTTCTTTATAATTCCGTTTTATGATCCAGGATTAAAACAAAAAAAATGTTTTAAACTTAAAATATCGGATCCATTCATCCATCCATCCATTCAAGCTTTTTTTTTAGATATTTCTCGTTTCTCGAATCATTCATTCATCAGATGAAAAATATATTAACGCTACTTATATTTTCATTTTGAAAATTTATTTTATATAAACCGATAAATTTTCACATACATGTGCACTATGTATAATATCCTACTCGTATATTCATTACCCATGTACGTATACATACATATTCGATATTTTCCATTTTTTTTTTTGTTAAGAATATGAAATGTATACACAAGAACAAATTTTGTTTAAAGGATTCCAGTTTAATAATATACATTTTATTGAATTCGAGGAAAGCACAAAAAAAGGAGGAAATCTTTTTTTTATGTTGTTGGTATTTTCCGTACAATTTTTGGAATATTTGCCTTTTTATTTTGGTATTATTATATAGGATAATAGGTTACGTATTTTTCCATTTTTTTTATTTTTTTTTTGCTTGGATTAAGACAATTTTTAGACTTGTTTCCTTGAATCCTTTATTTCTGTAGGAAAATACCATGCAAACAAAAATATCGGAAATTTATTGGATGCGGGATTTTATATATTTTAAGTAAATTGGTATTTACTATATATGTACATTGAAACAAGAAAAATTATTACCTCTCAGCAATGAATAAGTGAACAAAAAATTTATTATGCGAGAGAACGGAAAATTCTTTATTGTTTTGTAATTTGTTTTTATAGGTCTCAAAGGGTTTTTCACTTATACATTTATATAGAATCATCTATAAATCAAAACCCATAGTAAAATGTTAAACGGGTTTGGTACAAACCAGATAGATGCATAGTAGTTGTGGGTTTTAGTTCAATATTTCAATATTGTCTAATTATACTGCAAAACGAATCTTTAGAGATGTTTGCAGAATTCAGAATTTCGTCTTCATGTTCAGAATTCAACTTGGCTATTTCAAAATAAAACCTATTTACGTAAACATTAAATATCACATTAGTTGTTCAGTAATAAACTTTTATCTGTAACTTTTAAAATTTCAATGTTAGCAAAATTTATTTGTTTTTTGTATACAAAATGATCCCAAAAAAAAATAAAAAAATCGTCATGTTAATTTTCGACGAAGTTTCGAAGTGCTGTCTGTTGGTCTATATGTCTGTCAGTTTGTAGCCCAGATGTTTAACCAATCAAACTGAAATTTCATGTTTAAACTTTTTTCATAAATTTTGCAGTAAAAACTCCCAGCTTCCGTGAACCAGAAAATTTATTCTGCAAATATTTCAAAAATACAGAATTTACAGAAAACATGAAAAAATAAAAAAAATCTTAAGTTTGCAAGAAATTTGCATAGTAAGTTTTTTAAAAATTCGCTGTTCATACAAGAAAGTCTCAATTTTTTCACTTATCAACATGGGTGTGAAGTTTTTCCCAAAACTCCCATTTTTTATATGTGTTAGTTTCACACTGTTAAAAGGAGTTCTAATTGGAAAATCTGGATTCCTATTGAAATATTTAGTACTAAATATTAATACTACTACAACTAAATTTAGCTTCGGCGTACAAGGGATTTAGTCAGCTAACTTATTAACTAAATAAATGACCCTGTAGTATTAATGCCAAAATTGCGATTTGATGATTAAAATTTGGAAGAAATTTATTTCGGGTTATAGGGGAAATCGCAATTTATACTTTGAAATTCGAAGCACATTTACTTCTATGATTATGGTATACCTGCATAGCTTGATGGATGGGGAGTTTAATTGGCTGTTTCGTGAACTATCACAACTTGAGTATAAATCTCTGGTAATGGCCGTTAATCAAACTCCTGCAAAATCGCAATCTTTTGAGATTTGGACTTAAGTTGTGATAGTTTACGAAATACCTGATTAAATTCCCCATCCATAGAGCTAAAAAGGCTTTCCTTAAGCAGAGAAATGAATGTGTTTCGAATTTTAAACTTCTAGTTGCATTTTTGCAGGAATTTGATTGAGGGCCATTAACGGCACTTGCCATAGATTTGGACTCAAGTTGTGATAGTTCACAAAATAGCTGATTCAATTTTCAATTCATAGAGCTAACAGTGGCGTAACTAGGTACCCACAGCACCCGCAGCCGCGGCAGGGGGGCTACGGCTGTTGGGGCCCACGACTGTTGGGACCCACGAGATTTTCTTTATTAGTTCATGTTTAAGATTAGATAGCTCAGAATAAGCACCTTTGCAAATTTGCAGAACGGTACATTTCTAGGAAATTTTTAGGAAAAGGCGGTGTTCTAATTTTTAGAAAAAGAAGAAATTGTTCCTGTTGCTATTAAAAATTCTCTTAAGAAAATTATCAAAACTGGTTTGAAATCAAAGCTTTCTACATCAAACGACAACAATTTTAATGTTTGTCGCGTTGATTTATTTGTATTATACGTTTTGCGTAACTCCAAGTTTAACCCTTTTGCATTATGTTTTAAACTTAATTGGTGCTTCAGTATTATGAAACAGTCAGATTATTCGAGAATTTTATAGCCTATTCGAAGAATACGATTGTTCGATATTTAAAAAATTACCCGATAAGATCCGAGAGTTCTATTCTTATTGGTTATTGTTTTTTTTAGCTTACCTTAACTTGATTATAGTAGTATTAGTAACATTAAGTTACTTGGCAACTAAAAATTTACACGAATTTTCGGAACTTCTCAAAATTTTCGCAGGTTTTCTAGACTTTTACAGTCTTTCCGATACTATTCATTAATATCCAGATTTTTCTGCATTATTGAAGTAGTTCGAAATCAATCGAAATTCACATACTTAATATAGAATAGCGGTTAGATTTTCGATTTTATTCGAATTTTGTAAGGCAATGTTCTGCGCTTAACTTTGAGTTGTAAGAACTTGCAGAATTACACATATAAATCTAAATGATGATATTAAAAAGATTTTTTGAGATAATGCCAGCATTTCAATATTTCTCCGATTTCCTGTAGATTATTCGAAATTATTCAAGAATGTCCAGGTTAGTTACATTATACATGGCAATGATTAGCACATATAGGATTTCCTTTAGTTTTACATAACTACATAACTAATTCTTGATATTTTTTAAATTATATTAGAAATTTGTGATGATTTATTGATTTATTTCAGAACTCGTCATAGCACAGAGTTGCAAGATGTTTCGTTTTATTTGAGGCCTTATGTCCACAAAATTAAATCTGAGTAAACCAATTGGTTTTGAATGAATGATACATACATTGAGAGCAAATATTCTGAATTTTTTCCAACAAATACCTTTTGTAATATTAAATTTCTGAGTAAAACTATTTGAGTTGCAAAGCTTCGATAAGTGAAAGCTCTTGAAACACTTTAACGAAACACAGAATTTATGGAAAGGTTCAACAATTACCGAGAAAGTATAAATAAATTGTCAAGCTAAAAGCTCATTGAAAACAAAAACTCTAAATTAATCCCAAAATACAAACTTCCTTTGTAACATCAAATTTAAAAGTCAAATGTTTGGGTTTGAAAAGCTCGTAAAATTAAAAGCTCTTAATAATTTACATTGAGCACAAATACACTAAATCCTACCCAAAATTACGTCATCCCTTGTTTTATAAACTTTCGAGGTAAAATTAATTGTTTAAAAAGATTCAATAAGTGAAGGCTCGTATGATTTATACTCATAAAACATTTTATTAAAAACCAGAAATTATTAAAAAGCTCAAAAATGTTAATTTCAAACCCAAAAAGTATGAATTAATTGTCAAGCTTAAAGCGTATTGAAAACAAATATTTTAAATTTATTCTAAAATCCCACCTGCTATTAAACTATCGAATTTCAGAATAAAAAGTAAATGATTTGGGTTAAAAGCTTCGATACGTGAAAGCTCCTAAAATTAAAAGTTCGACATTTTTTTCAAATACAAAATAAAACATTTCAATAAAATCCTCAAATTATGAAAAGCCTCAAAAATGTTAAGTTCGGACCCGAAAGTATAAATTAATTATCTCATCTTAAAGGTCATTGGGGGACAAACATTCTAAATATATCCCAAAATTCCGTTACAAAGGGTAATTTTGTGATAAATTAAAAGTGTCGATCAGTGGGAGTTCTCTTTGTTAATTACTGGTAATTCTTTACTTCAATAAAAGCCTTTATTTTATATTTTGTTGTAATTCTTTATTAACGATGTAAGAAAAGAAAAAACAAACGTTTTTCCAGCTTGATCACTTCTTTTGTAATGCAAAGATATATGCGATGAAAATTATATAAAACAAGAAGAACGTAATAGAACAGTATACATATTGTATTGCAAGGTGAATATATAAAACTGTTATACGAATTAAATTACGTATTCCAATACCGCCTCTTAATTTAATGAGTTTAATAGTGTTTGCAAAATAAACACCTAAATCAAATTTAAATTATTTCGATGTTTAATAAAAACATTTTTACCTAGTCCCTTAGTCATTATATCAGCAAGTTGATCACCTGAAGGAACATATGTACATCAATTGGATCTCCTTACTTTTAATTGACTCACGAATAAAATTGAATTTAATATCGATATGCTTCATACGCTTGTGTTCTCTTGGTTCTTCTGCAACACGGATACATGATTGATTATCCACAAAGACAACGGTTGATGAACAATTTATTCCAAGTTCATTTAACAACATGCGTAACCATTTTGCCTCACAGATACCGTGACTCAATGAAATATACTCAGCCTCAGTTGAACTACTAACAGTTGCCTGTTTCCTTGATGCCCAACTGACCGTATTACCAAATAATACTTTGAACACATAACCAGAAGTAGATTTACGATCATTTTGATCTCCTCCCCAATCAGCATCCGTATAACCAACCAATGGTTCAGCAGTTTCATTTTTATGATACACCATTTTTAAATCAAGAGTTGATTGAATATATCGTAAATTTCTCTTTGCAGCTCTTCTTTAAAACAACTTTGAAAACGACTAAAATAATTAGTGGATGCGCATAAATCTGGTCTCATTATTATAGTTGCATAAGTCAAGCATCCAATCAGTTCCCGATAAGGAACATCATCACAATCCGTTTTTTTATCTTTAATCAAATCAATGTTTCTCTCCATTGGTGTAGCAATCCCTTTACAATCTGTTACGCCGTCATCCTTGTCTGCGTAACAAGCGTCTGCGTTCCCTTAGTCTGGTGCGCGTAAGTGTGTTTAACCATCGCTGTTCATCATCGGTTGAACTTGGGATGGTTACTCCTAAATGACGATTAAAAAGTTCAGATGAACATTATACTGTCTTGTTTGTATTATTGCCATGAAGAGTGAGGGGTTTTGCTTAATCTCAAATGAGTAAATTAAGACGAGTCAATTGTGTCTCGCGTTGTCGGTGTATTGTTTACATGGGACAACGTGATTGGTGCAGTCAGTGGCGTGATATTCAAGATTGTTCGGTAATGAGAATAAATTTTTGTTATGTAATGAATTTAATGATGTGTTGGTGGGTGGCGGTGCGTAAGTACGATTATGCGAGAGCGGTTGAATATTAAAATATAAAAATCTTACATGTACGCGTACCGGGTTTTTGATCATGAAGAAAAAGAAAATGAGGAGAATTGTTTTTCGGATTTTTTTTTTTTTCCTCTACAGGACAGTGGAGTATAAGTTTTGAACCAGAACGGAATTAAAAAAATATGAAAATCAAGTTATGATTGAAAAAAAATTGAAAATGTGTTTTTTTTTTTTTGATAATTTTGCACTGAGTGCTATTTAAGAAAATATTTTAAGTTTATAATTGTTAATAATATAATTGTGTTTTTTTTTTGATTAATTAATAATATAATGTTATAAACTAAATAAAGTAATGAAAATTATAGTTTAAAAATTGGAAAAGAAAAGAAAATTGTCTTGAACAGAGTGTCATTGAGCTGTTATATCTAAAACATAAATAAATGTTAATAAATGAGTAATCTGTTAAAATATATATAAAATGGCATGTTTAGCTCGATATCAATAGTTACATATTTTATAAACAATTTAATAATTAGTTTCTGTTTTTGTAAATAAAAAAAAATAAAATGATAAACTTGAAATTTTGTATAATAAAATTTGTGTGTGTATCTATGGCATGAATAAAAATAAGAAAAAATAAAATTTTTATTCAAATTTATGAACAGAACAGTGAATTGTTATAAATAAATTTTTGTTATTGAAAAAAAAACTGTTACCAATCATTTCATTTATTTACCTGGCAAACAAACCTAATTCCGTAAATAATAATAAAAAAAAAAAACAAAATTACATATTGTTTCAAGTGCAACGTGAATCCATTGGGCCATAAAATTCCTCAAGTGATTATTTTTCGCCGAATTATTGAGTCTGTTTGGGGCCGGCGGCATAATTTATTGATTAGAAATTGAATGCACGCCACACCATCAGTTCGTGTCGTAAAAATGTTTCATATCATAATTTCATAAGTTGAGAGTTTACTACAAACAATTCAGAAGAAGAGTAATACGAAACTCTTGTGTTGCGGATCGTGAACCATTGCTGCTGTTTGTTAAAATTGGACGTTACAACAAGAGGTCATCAACACCGGCATCATCAAATATCAGCTGTGTTAAAACTCAGGTACTGTGGTTTCTTTTCTACATGCAACGAAACATTCGAAAATGTGTATAAAATAAAGTAAATACATTCTTTGGTGATTTTAAAGATAATTTTGTTTGTAAATTTAAATTTAAATTAATAGTAAATTCAATTCATTTTTTTTGTTGTTCTTTTAATTTATACCAGAAAATAAAAATTTATAAATTAGTTAATTAGTTTCAAAGTTTTATGTAAGCTAAACTTGATTTTCCGCGGGTTTCGTTACGTATTATAGATTTCTTTTTTTTTCTATTATTATATAAATTTTTTTTCCAGCTTTCGCATGATATTGTACTCGCGGGCGTACCGTCCCCACTGCGTACATCATTTATTATTCATTACTATTATTAACGGTTGTTAGCTTTTCTTTCATATTTTTTTTCTTTGTTTTTTTTTCTAATTTAAATATTCTAATTTGTGGTATTCATTATTACCATTAATAATTACAACAATTGATTTAGTCTTCATTAATAATTACGACAATTAATCGTCATTCGTTTTCCTGGCTCCTCGCTCTTTTGGTAAGGGTAAAATGATGGAGTAGATTAGAAGGTGGGAGGTCGTGATGAATGTAGGGGGTGCGATGCTCGTCCTGGAGCGACTGTCTCTGTATTCCCCGGTCATTCCGCAGCTGTAATATCGATATTTAGTTTCCTGTGAACCAAGTAGTTGTGTCCTTTTCTTTTTTCTTGCTTACCCTTCGAACTGCGGTTATTCAAGCATTTCGTTATGTCTGGAAATCCCCACGCCAACCCTGAGCTGTAGCCAGCTACTATACCGCACCAGACCGCTGACGTTATGTCTGTCAACGAAATCTTAAGATTTCTTTACGAAATTTTAGGATTCCGTTACAGTGGCGCCCAAACTCAATGGCTATTAAATTCAACCTTCTTTATTTCGTCTTTTAGTATTTCACAGTTATTTCACTTGATGGACATACTCGTTGTTGTATCCAACCTTGCGTTGTTTGAATTCACGCGAGTGTGTTCATTCAAGTTTCCTTCCCGGTTGTCATTCACATTGGTGATAGTAACCGGCCTTGTGCTGTTTGATTACGCACCAATGTGGATGTTAAACCCCTCTTCTCATTGCATCGATTGTGTGGGTTTCTCCATTTCCGCTATGTTGCGTCGATTGTGGCGGAAGCTCATACGTCTTTGTTCTGAGTCGAGATTTATTTTGGAAATTTACTTTCTTCTCTTTCGTTCTTTTTATTCTTCGTACCCTTGCATTAGTTTGTTCCATATTTTTCACATTAAATTTTGTTTGTATCCGACTACCTCAATGAGGGACGTTCACAGTAGGCTCCGACACTCGCGTCGTTTGATCCTGCTTGAACGTCGTTCATCGTGGTTCCATGGGTCTTGAGCATCGAGCTTGCGGAACCAGCTGTTTCTGCCAATGTGGTGTCGATTGGGCGGTCCGTCGTCTCGATGATCAATGGCACTTCCTTAGTCCTTTTCATTTATTTCGTGTGTCTTATTTTGCACCAATTGCTTTGTTTACAGAAACTTACTACAATTATTTTTTTTGTTCACCCAGCACGAGGGCCTGAGCTCCCTTGCCTCATCCGATCTCCCTAATTTTTTTTGTTTGATTATAATTCATTTATTGCGATTATATTATTCCATAAATATTATATTAATCTTGATTAATTACGTATTTATTTTTGTTTATTTTTTTTTAATTTTTTAGTTTTGGTTTATGGGTTTAGAATAGTTTAGTTTTCTCTAATTTTTTTTTTTGTTATACTATATACACTTTATCAATTTTTTTTTGCTGAGATTAATGAATTCAAATCCCAGTCCGTGGGATAATCCAGCAGGAGTGTTTCGTTGGGTATCTATTTTTGAGTCGAGTGGACACCAAGAGCCTACACGTATAAGTCCGTGGGATCGTGATCCAGAGTCCTTACCTCCTCAACCGCAACGGCACTCGGTGACTTTTATAGTCATTAAACTAATATAAGAACAGTTGTGTTCTCAATTTGAATTATTGTTATCTTCTTCAGTGTTTATAGTTTCATATATAACTGGTGTCAATTTTTTTTTGCGTTGTTATTATCTTTTATTACTAATTTTTTTTATAATACGTTGATTACTTTGATTTTTTTTGGAAATGGATATATCACATCTAAAATCCGACGAAATTGAAGTCGAGTGCGAGCTACGTGAGATCGCTTCCAATCTTTCAAATGCTACCGAACTTTTGGGACTCCGAATAAAAGCCGAACAAGATGGTACAGCGGTGGTTCCGGGTAAAATGCATCTCAAGGCCAGCAAACGACCAGATTCAGAAATTGAGACCTGTCGGACGAAATTACTGCGGCTTAAGCAGGATGTTGAGGATTGCAGACAATTGGAATACGAGCAAAGAGTCCTTAAAATCCATCCGGTAGTTTCCCGCTTACTGCATGTTCGGGATAGATTGGAGCGAGCTTGTCTCTCCAACACGTATAAAACATCCGCTCGGCAAGTACTAAAATCATGTCAAGAACTACTCGATTCGCTGGAAATCGAAGATGAGGATAAGTTAAATCAGTCGTTGGACAAAGCGGCCGCAATCCAAATTAGTCCTATCACGGTAGTAGGGACATCCGAGAACCTTTTGGAAGCCATCAAGACACCGAATGATGCATTAAAACCAGCTAGTTCATTGACCACTACGACTGGTACACAAATCTATGGTCCTGAAAATACTTTGAATCAAGGCGCTGCTGCCGATCCAAATCCGATCATGAGCGCCATATTAGCCCAGCTGAATCAAGTATCGGTGCAGATGGCTGCACTAAATCAGAGACAGAATGAATTGCAGACTCAAATCTTAGCTCACACATCCGTACCTAAGGAACAGATTGCGACTGTTCCACCGCATAGCTCATCTCAAGTTCAATTTCAAGATCCGTTAATTACTAATAATAGCCAAGTTTCAAACATAGTAAATACATCTAATATTCTTCCAATCACACATCAGGCTTCGTCTATTAATTTACCCAATGAAAATCCTATTTTGCCTCATCAATCTATTACACAGTTGCATAACAGCACCTTCCGTGCATCCGACTTTGCAGGTGGAAACACCACCCCTACTGCTAATTTATTAGACATTCCAACCGTTTCAAATGCATTCGTGCCTAGTAGGTCTTATTCCGATCATCGGCATCTTTCTCGAAGTGGAATCTCATACAACGGATCTCCAACTGGAATTAATGTTGAAATGTTTCTCTTCCAATTGGAAACGGTGGCGTCATCCATGGATCTATCTCCACCGACCCTATTGGCTGAATTACATACTGTCTTGAAAGATATTCCCTTGCAATGGTATTGGACATACCGGAAACTTAAACCCAAGGCGTCCTGGATGGATTTAAAAGACGCGTTTATCGAAAGATTCAAAGACAGGCGAACAAACTTTGATATTCGTAGAATCATAGAGTCTCGAAAACAACAGGCTCAAGAAAGTTTTCTTGATTTCTATCATAATGTTTGGAGCCTAACGCTTCAATGTCATTCTCCATACAGTGATGAAGAGTTGATTCAAATCCTAATGACGAATATGAAGCCAGC
The DNA here is from genome assembly GCA_963556165.1 of Tipula helvola. Taxonomy (NCBI): domain Eukaryota; kingdom Metazoa; phylum Arthropoda; class Insecta; order Diptera; family Tipulidae; genus Tipula; species Tipula helvola. The sequence continues at coordinate 265,218,586 of OY744482.1, read as the reverse complement.
TCTTCAGTACCATTTGACCGACCGACAGTTCGGAAGCATCAATGACTTGATTAAAAGTTGCGTGGCTTGGGAAGAAACATTTAGGAGATTTCGCATTCAGCCAGAGATTTCATCATCCTACAAACGAGCAATTAATGAATTAAGCTTGCCGGATCACCAGGAGAGTTCCCTCCCCGAATCTAAGCTCGAGTCGTCCGGTCTGGATTATTCTATAGCTGCCTTCAGGAATAATACTGTCAATGCAAATTTAAGCAGAGCCCGAGAAAAGGAATCCGTAGTGTCAACCAATTCGCGGGGTGCCAATAATGTTGGAAATAACACGATATGTTTTAATTGTGACGACATAGGTCACACTTTTATGGATTGTCCAATTACTCCAGCTGGTCCGTTTTGTTATCGGTGCGGTTTGAAGGGAACAATTTCGACGAGATGTTCACGGTGCTCGGGAAACTTGCCAAGAGGTCAATGGAGATCTGGGAACCAGGGGCCGGTGAAAATTCTTTCGCCCAGCACGGCCAAGGAGGATGTCGGCAGCAACACCGATCCAGAACTTGCCCGACGACAAACTTTAACGACAAAGAAGACCACACCTTAACTTCAGAGGAAGCCATTTCCTATAATTCTAATTATCTTATTAATTCTATACCAAAATTAACGTCACATATTCCCTATTCTGTTCCATCATCACGCCCATATTCTGAATTTCCAGTTTCCGTCAGAAAACGTAATATCTCTAGATTAATGCGATCCAAAGTATATTTTCAAAAACGCGAACTTATGAGATCTTCCGTCATTTCTTGTTCTTCTTTAATTGATTCAATAGCCGATGACACTCGACCTTACGCTACCGTTCTGATAAACAACACACCTTTTAGAGGTCTCTTAGACAGTGGGGCCAGTGTTAGTGTCTTGGGTGCGGGGTCAGAACGTTTCTTAAATAATTCATCCACCAAATTTTATAATTTTCCATCTCAAATCAACACTGCTAGTGGACAGTCTCAACGGGTATTTGGTTATATCAGAGCTCTTGTAAACTTTAATGGAATTTCTCATAATATGATCCTGTACATAGTTCCCTCTTTGGAACAGCCCCTTTACCTTGGGATCGACTTTTGGAATCGCTTCGGAATAATGCCAAAAATATCTGCTTTAAATGTTTCAAATGATTTGTCTGACCCTTCTGCTGAATCTAAACTTCATATCTTGTCCAGCAAGGATCAGCAATCATTAAATGACATAAAAAACCTCTTTCCTTCCAGTTCAAAGATGGGCCTAGGTCGCACTCATATGTTAACACACGTCATTGATGTCGGAAATGCTAAATCTGTAAAACAAAGGTTTTACTCAGTGTCCCCAGCAATCCAAAAGTTAATGTATGAGGAGTTAGATAGGATGTTAGCGTTAGGGGTTATCGAGGTATCACAAAGTTCCTGGTGTTCTCCGGTCACTCTGGTTCGTAAGGCTAATGGTAAAGTTCGTCTGTGCCTAGATGCTAGAGAACTGAACAAGATAACCGTCAAGGATGCGTATCCGCTGCCTCTTATTAATGGATTGTTGGGTCGTTTGGATCAAACCAGATATATATCTGCGATTGATTTAAAAGATGCCTTTTGGCAAATACCTCTCGACCCACAATCCAGAGATAAGACGGCGTTTACGGTACCTGGACGGCCCTTGTATCAGTTCACCGTTATGCCATTTGGCTTATGCAACGCCCCACAGACACTATGCCGCCTTATGCACCGAGTGATCCCCCACCAATTACACGATAAGGTCTTTGTGTACCTCGACGATCTTCTCGTTACATCAGAAACGCTAAAGGAACATTTTGAACTGTTGAAGGAAGTAGCAGATCTATTGAAGAAAGCTGGCTTAACAATCAATCTCACCAAAAGTCAGTTCGTCCTGAAGGAGGTGAATTATTTAGGTTACGTCGTAGGAGGTGGGTGCCTCCGCACACGTCCCGACAAGTGTAAAGCCATTTTGGAGTTTCCAACTCCAAAAACGACCAAACAAATTCGGAGCTTTCTGGGAATGTGCGGATGGTACCGCCGCTTTGTAAAAAACTTCTCCACCTTAGCTGCTCCTCTTACGGATTTGACCGGAAAGTCCAAAAAACTTAAATGGTCCGAGGCTGCAGAAAAGGCGTTCAATTCTCTCAAACTCGCTTTGGCATCTCCTCCTGTGTTAGCTCATTCAGATTACAGTCGACCCTTCTTTATACAGTGCGATGCCAGTGCTGCCGGTGTAGGCAGTGTACTCTTTCAAACGGATTCGGAAGGCGGAGAACACCCGATTGAGTACATTTCTCAAAAGTTAAACTCAGCCCAAAGAAATTACTCCGTTACTGAGCTTGAGTGCTACGCGGCAGTACTGAGTGTAAAAAAATTCCGTCCTTATATCGAAGGGTACCCATTCACAATTTACACGGATCATGCCAGCTTACGCTGGTTAATGAATCAAAAAGACTTATCTGGGCGTCTAGCAAGGTGGAGCTTGAAGTTACAAGCATTCGACTTCCAAATTGGGTATCGCAAGGGATCCGTGAATGTTGTACCCGATACTTTGTCGCGAGCTTTTTGTGACGAAATCACCTCTTCTGCAAATAACACGGTGAATGCATTTTCTTCGCTTCCTGAATGCGAATCGGCAGGAATAGTCAATACAACTGGCACTAGTTCCCACTTAGATAGTCTATCGAAGTCTCTTGAGGTTCCAATTCTTCAGATTGATATGGATTCTCCAGCGTTCAATGATAGTGAATATTTAGATCAGATAAATAGAGTGAACCAGCTGGACGATGTTTCCCACAATTTATTAATACGAGATGGCAAACTTTTCATCTCTCCCGCATACGGATCTAAGTATATTGATTCTGATATCTCCGAATGGAAATTAGTTGTTCCTTTATCTTTAACTCAAGATTTAATCAGACAATCACATGAATCTCCAACCTCAGCTCATATGGGAATCGCGAAAACCATTGAACGTTTGCAACGGCAATTTTATTGGCCGCAGATGGCTATTCAGGTTAAACAATTCATATCCACTTGTGTTAAATGCAAAATGAACAAGCCTGTGAATTTCTTAACTCGACCCGCTATGGGAGCACAGGTTGAATCCACTAGGCCTTTTCAGAAATTGTATGTGGATTTCCTAGGACCCTACCCACGTTCCAAGCGCGGAAATGCGTATATATTAATGGTATTAGATCATTTCTCGAAATTCATATTCGTGAAGCCTCTACGGGAAGCTTCCTCGACGCTTTTGTGCAATTATCTTGAGGATGAAGTGTTTCTAACTTACTCCGTTCCTGAAAGTATCACGTCTGATAACGGTAAGCAATTTACTTCTACTCTTTTCCAGGAGTTGCTTAGAAAATATGGAGTCACTCATATTCGTACCCCGGTATACTCTCCGCAAAGTAATGCTTCCGAGCGTGTAAATCGGACGTTACTGTCCGCTATCCGTTCCTATATCAGTGATCACGAACATACCGGGTGGGATACTCACCTAACCGAAGTCACAGCTGCTCTGCGAAACACCATACACGAGTCTACTCGGTTTTCCCCGCATTACCTCGTCTTCGGTCAACACATGACCCTACACGGTTCCGATTATAAAGTTCGTAAACTGTTGTTTGCTCAGGATACTAGCGAGGTACAGATTTTAACTAAGCCAGATCGATTAAATTTGATTAAAGATCAAGTGATGCACTACCTAAAAGTCGCACATGACAAGGCGTCCAGCAGATATAACTTGCGTAGTCGAAATCGAAATTTCCATCTCGGACAAGCTGTTTTCGTCAAATCCTTTGCACAGAGTAGCGCTGTTACTCGATTTTCAGCAAAATTAGGAGCGAAATTTATACCCGCCGTGATCGAGGCAAAAGTAGGGAACGTGGCGTATTCTGTCAAAGACTTGAAAGGGAAGTCGTTTGGCACTTTTCATGTGAAAGATATTCGTACGTGAGATTCCGTTTACATCTCCTGAAATCTATTGGATGTGGCCTGGCTTTTGAGACAGTATCTCGGGTGTGAGTCGTCCCCACGTTTGTTACGCCGTCATCCTTGTCTGCGTAACAAGCGTCTGCGTTCCCTTAGTCTGGTGCGCGTAAGTGTGTTTAACCATCGCTGTTCATCATCGGTTGAACTTGGGATGGTTACTCCTAAATGACGATTAAAAAGTTCAGATGAACATTATACTGTCTTGTTTGTATTATTGCCATGAAGAGTGAGGGGTTTTGCTTAATCTCAAATGAGTAAATTAAGACGAGTCAATTGTGTCTCGCGTTGTCGGTGTATTGTTTACATGGGACAACGTGATTGGTGCAGTCAGTGGCGTGATATTCAAGATTGTTCGGTAATGAGAATAAATTTTTGTTATGTAATGAATTTAATGATGTGTTGGTGGGTGGCGGTGCGTAAGTACGATTATGCGAGAGCGGTTGAATATTAAAATATAAAAATCTTACATGTACGCGTACCGGGTTTTTGATCATGAAGAAAAAGAAAATGAGGAGAATTGTTTTTCGGATTTTTTTTTTTTTCCTCTACAGGACAGTGGAGTATAAGTTTTGAACCAGAACGGAATTAAAAAAATATGAAAATCAAGTTATGATTGAAAAAAAATTGAAAATGTGTTTTTTTTTTTTTGATAATTTTGCACTGAGTGCTATTTAAGAAAATATTTTAAGTTTATAATTGTTAATAATATAATTGTGTTTTTTTTTTGATTAATTAATAATATAATGTTATAAACTAAATAAAGTAATGAAAATTATAGTTTAAAAATTGGAAAAGAAAAGAAAATTGTCTTGAACAGAGTGTCATTGAGCTGTTATATCTAAAACATAAATAAATGTTAATAAATGAGTAATCTGTTAAAATATATATAAAATGGCATGTTTAGCTCGATATCAATAGTTACATATTTTATAAACAATTTAATAATTAGTTTCTGTTTTTGTAAATAAAAAAAAATAAAATGATAAACTTGAAATTTTGTATAATAAAATTTGTGTGTGTATCTATGGCATGAATAAAAATAAGAAAAAATAAAATTTTTATTCAAATTTATGAACAGAACAGTGAATTGTTATAAATAAATTTTTGTTATTGAAAAAAAAACTGTTACCAATCATTTCATTTATTTACCTGGCAAACAAACCTAATTCCGTAAATAATAATAAAAAAAAAAAAAAAAAATTACATATTGTTTCAAGTGCAACGTGAATCCATTGGGCCATAAAATTCCTCAAGTGATTATTTTTCGCCGAATTATTGAGTCTGTTTGGGGCCGGCGGCATAATTTATTGATTAGAAATTGAATGCACGCCACACCATCAGTTCGTGTCGTAAAAATGTTTCATATCATAATTTCATAAGTTGAGAGTTTACTACAAACAATTCAGAAGAAGAGTAATACGAAACTCTTGTGTTGCGGATCGTGAACCATTGCTGCTGTTTGTTAAAATTGGACGTTACAACAAGAGGTCATCAACACCGGCATCATCAAATATCAGCTGTGTTAAAACTCAGGTACTGTGGTTTCTTTTCTACATGCAACGAAACATTCGAAAATGTGTATAAAATAAAGTAAATACATTCTTTGGTGATTTTAAAGATAATTTTGTTTGTAAATTTAAATTTAAATTAATAGTAAATTCAATTCATTTTTTTTGTTGTTCTTTTAATTTATACCAGAAAATAAAAATTTATAAATTAGTTAATTAGTTTCAAAGTTTTATGTAAGCTAAACTTGATTTTCCGCGGGTTTCGTTACGTATTATAGATTTCTTTTTTTTTCTATTATTATATAAATTTTTTTTCCAGCTTTCGCATGATATTGTACTCGCGGGCGTACCGTCCCCACTGCGTACATCATTTATTATTCATTACTATTATTAACGGTTGTTAGCTTTTCTTTCATATTTTTTTTCTTTGTTTTTTTTTTCTAATTTAAATATTCTAATTTGTGGTATTCATTATTACCATTAATAATTACAACAATTGATTTAGTCTTCATTAATAATTACGACAATTAATCGTCATTCGTTTTCCTGGCTCCTCGCTCTTTTGGTAAGGGTAAAATGATGGAGTAGATTAGAAGGTGGGAGGTCGTGATGAATGTAGGGGGTGCGATGCTCGTCCTGGAGCGACTGTCTCTGTATTCCCCGGTCATTCCGCAGCTGTAATATCGATATTTAGTTTCCTGTGAACCAAGTAGTTGTGTCCTTTTCTTTTTTCTTGCTTACCCTTCGAACTGCGGTTATTCAAGCATTTCGTTATGTCTGGAAATCCCCACGCCAACCCTGAGCTGTAGCCAGCTACTATACCGCACCAGACCGCTGACGTTATGTCTGTCAACGAAATCTTAAGATTTCTTTACGAAATTTTAGGATTCCGTTACAAATCTTGCATGTTGAACTTCTTAATCATCCCTTTTAAATAATGTGGTTGACTCAAGCCAATCGTATGGTTAATTCTATCATACTGAACCTGCATTCCAAGGAATGTATCAGCTTCACCAATATCCGTCATCTCAAATTCCTTTGACAATAATTGCTTAATTATTTCAATTCGGTCAATGTCACTTGATATTATCAACAAATCATCAACATACAATAAAATATAACAAACGGTACTATTCTCAATTTTAATGTACACGCATTGATCAGACAGACACCTTTTGAATCCCAATTTAATGATGTATTGATTGAATCTCTCATTCCACATACGGGAAGCTAAAGCAAGCGACCATAAAGTGATCGTTGTAGTTTGCAAACCTTTGTTGAATCCTTTATAAAACCGTGCGGCTGATGCATATATATTTCTTCTTCAAGAAATCCGTTGAGAAATGCACATTTGACGTCCATTTGATGTATATAATAACCATAATGTAAAGAAATTGACAATATTGTGCGAAACGTTGTTAATTTTGCTGTGGGCGAATAAGTTTCATTATAATCAAACCCTTTTTCTTGAGTAAACCCACGAGCAACTAATCTAGCTTTATATTTGTCAATCTCACCATTACCTTTTCGTTTTAATTTGAAACACCATTTGCAAGAAATTGCCTTTCTACCCTTAGGCAAATCACAAAGCTCCCACGTATTATTCCTCAACAAAGATGTATACTCTTCATCAATTGCATTTTTCCACATTGGCCAATCAGTTCCCTGTTTAGCTTCTTCAATTGAAACCGGATCATCATCAACAAATTCGGATTCTGATAGTGCATAATTCACGTCTTCATCAATCCATTGATCTTCATCCCGACCCGGTACCATGAAATTACCAAGCCTTTGTGGTTTTCTTGACTCACGAGTACTTCGACGAACGATATCACCAGTGCTATTTACACCAACACTGTGGATATTTTCTCTAAAATCACCAATAACATCTATATTTGAATTGCACCTATTTTCTTCAGCATCAGAAGATTGTTCAGAAGCACCGTTTAAATCGTCACACTTTTCTTTAAATTTTGATGCATTAGAGTTCGACCTTTCTTGATCAACAGCTGTCTCAGAGACTATAGGGACCATTTTATTTTTATTTAATACGGAGTTTTCATCAAAAACCACATTACGTCCAATTATTAATTTGTTGCTTTCCAAATTCCATAAACGATAGGAACCATGTGACGAAGAACAACCCAGAAAGACACATTTAATTGATTTCCGTTCTAATTTCTTTCTGTTTTCAGATGGGACATGATTATAACAAATCGAGCCAAAAAATTTAATATGCGATAAATCTGGCTTAGAACCATACCATATTTCAGCCGGAGTCCTAGTTATAAATTGTTTCCCAAATGCTTTGGTTGGAGAACGATTCTTAATAAAATTTGCTACCAAAATCGCTTCATTCCAAAAACGACGCTCCAAACCACTAGCTGTTAGCATGGCCAAAGCCTTCTCCTGAAGTTTTCTATTTAATCTTTCAGCAACTGAATTCATTTCCGGATTATATGGAACCGTATATACTATTTGAATACCTTTCTGTTCACAAAATTCTTTAAATTCTGTCGATGAATATTCACCTCCATTATCAACTTTTAGTTTAGCAATTTTACACCCATGTAAAGATTCAGCCATTGCAACATACTTTTTAAAATTGTTAAGTACGTCACTTTTCCTTTCAATACAATAAACCATTGATGCTCTCGAGTAATCATGTATTACTTCCAGAATGCGATTTGAACGAATATTTGAATTCTGCGAAAATGATGAACGAGTCTGCTTACTCACAACACATGATTCACAAAATTCATTTTCCGTATTGACACTAATATTTTCTATGCCATTAATCATTTCATTTTTGATCATCTTTTCCATATCATATGAATTTAAGTGTCCCAACCGAAAATGCCAAAGATTTTGTGAAAATTTCAAGTCATCATTATTCACAATACCAGCAAAGTTTGTACGATGAACGCGAAAAATAACTTCATATAATTTATCATTTAACTCTGCAAATGCACGATTACCATCAAAAATAATTTTGAAACCTTTTTTTGGTTAATGCAGGAATCGACAATAGATTGCATTTTAATTCGGATACATATAAAACATCTTTTATAGGTTTGACTGATAAATCACCTTTATACATTGTTGATATATTTATTTCACCCTGCTGCTTTGCAATTAACTTTTCGTTCTTCTTAGCGACGTTTATATTTATATTTTCAATATCGACTAACTTATTAAAATATGTTGCATCATTGACCATGTGTTCCGTTGCACCAGAATCCAATACAAACTTAATTTCATCACATTCTACCTCTGAGTTTATAATCATAGCAGCATTCAAATTAGTTGTGTCCTTAGTTTTATAATCACTATCTGCCCACAAACAAACGGCAACATCACTTGTTGTATTTAAAAGTTGTTTACTAGTAGAAGCATTGTTTGCATCTCCATTTTTACTTAGTTTTGATTTGTTAAAATTATATTTGTTTTTTAATTTAAAACAATTAGCTTTTTTATGTCCGGGTTTACCACAATGATAACAAACCATCTTGGTTTTCAGGTTCATGGCCGACGATTGATTTGATTTTTCATGTTCATTATTTTGGCCATGTCTTTTGTTATATTCATCCAATAAACGAGCTTTCACAAATTCCATTGACAAATCTTTCGAATTCATTGTTTCCAATGCAGTAACCAAATGATCATAACTTGTTGGTAAAGTCAACAACAAATGACAAATGACATCCATTTCTGTCATGTTTGCCCCAATTGATTTAAGCTCACGAATTCTTTTGTCAAATAAAAGAAAATATTCGTCGATGCTGGTTCGTTCACTATATTTTATAGTCAATAATTGTTTACGCAACAGTAGCTGGCTAGCAATACTTTGCCTTTCAAAGACTTGTTTTAGTGAATCAATCATTCAATTTGCAGTTTTCTTATCTTTTATATATTCTAATTGATTATCGTGAATACTTTGGACAATAATTGAAACACAGGTCTTTTCTTCCTTGCGAATTCTTCCACGATCCGCCATTTCAGCAGCATTTAACAAACCATCTATTTCTTCTTCAATATATTGGGTTAATCCCTCTTTGTCCAGTAAAACACCCAATCGATATTTCCAATTATTATAATTGGTACCATCAAATTGCAAAGTCTTCATTGCAAACATATTTGAAGCCGCTTCCATTATTTTATACCGTAATCATTATTTATAAATAATAAATTTTAATATAAATTAAAATTGAATTAATGTTTTTATAAAATTATTTTAATTTATATCATAACTGGGCTCATAACCTTTATTTTATATTTTATTGTAATTCTTTATTAACGATGTAAGAAAAGAAAAAACAAACGTTTTTCCAGCTTGATCACTTCTTTTGTAATGCAAAGATATATGCGATGAAAATTATATAAAACCAGAAGAACGTAATAGAACAGTATACATATTGTATGTATTGCAAGGTGAATATATAAAACTGTTATACGAATTAAATTACGTATTCCAACACTCTTAAATTTAAAAGCTCTTGCAACTTTTTGCAAATACAGACTTTTTGCACATAAAACAGTCTAATAAAATCCTGAAATTATTAAGAGTCTGAGAAATGTTAAGTTTAAACACAAATACATACTATTAATTTATATCTATCAAGCCCAAAGCCCATTGTAACAAATATTCTAAATTTATCCAAAATTCCGTACTTCTATTTAATACCAAATTTTGGAGTAAAATGATTTAATTCAAAAAGCTTCAATAAACGAAATATTATAATAATACCAAGTTTCCTATTGAAATATTTGTTCTCTATGTTAATTTTCAAGAGCTTTTAATCTTTGGTTTGATTAAAAGCTCTTGAAAATTAACATAGAGAACAAATATAAATTATCTCTAAGTTCCGATACCCTATGTAAGTGAAACCGAATTTCTGTTTAAAATGGTTTGGTTTAAAAAGCTTTTCTAATTGAAAGCTCTTAAAACTAATAGTGCCTGACATTTTTTACAAAACATAATTTTTGCTCATAAAAAATTTTAAGAAAAACCTTAAATTATGAAAATTCTCCAAAATGTTAAGTTCAAACCCAAAAGGTATAAATTAATTATCAAGTTTAAAGCTAATACAAATATTCTAAATTTATCTGAAAATACCACTTTCCTTTATAATATCAAGTCTCGTAGTAAATTGGTTTGGTTTGAGAACCTTTTAAAAATGAAAGCTTTTGATGATTAACTTTAAGATCAAATATTCTAAATTTTAGCCAAACTTCTGGTACTAAAATCATACTTCTGAGTAAAGCTCATAAAATTAAAAGTTTTTGATTTTTTGCATATATGTAAGTAAAGTACATAAAAGGTTCAATATTAAAAGTTAAGTTAAACCAAAGCAACCTTGATTATACAAGCCATAATCTAAAAAACGAAGCTTTTATAAGGGAATTAGAAACGAGGAAAAAACCAAAATTTCCATAGTAAAACACATAAAACATATGGGAAATCACTTTTTTTCCGAAGACAAATTTGTAAATGAAAACGTTGCAAATTCCTTATTATGATTTCTGAAATATTTTCATAAATGTTTGAATATCAACATATATAAATCTCGTTTAAGTAAATCGTTTTCATTTTCTTGTAATAATTGGTTTATTTAAACCAAAATATAAAAAAAAGTTCATAACAACAGCTTTCTGGTCAAATTAAAAAGGAAAGCTTACTACAAATTGTGTGCATTAAGCCACTATACATAGATGGCAGTGGGCAGTAAACATTTTTAAAAACCGTACCAAAAATCGCCACCTGGGGAAATTTAAGTTCAAAAATTGTAGGAAAATCAAAACAAATTCTCTAAATATTAAGAACGTGTCATAATTTTGTGATTAAACAATTTTTTTCGTATTTTTCTGTATAAATCTGAGACATCTAACGTACACTAGTAAAACTAAAGATAAATGTAGCAAGTATTATTTTAATTCGTCAGAGCCAACTTTGATGTATTTTTCAAAATGAAAGTTCGAAAAATATATTTTAGAAATAATTTAATTTTAATATTTCTGCAATTAATATTTACTTAATACCAATATACCCTTCCTGTATATTGTTGCTAAAGATATGTAGAACACTTTTGTGTAAAAATTTTGTAACATTTTTGCTTTTTTCAATGAAAAACTTGAAGCTAAAAAACACCATTTTTACTATGGATTCCTATGGAAATAAGTGAAAAGTTATACCACTAAAAAAGCTTCTAAAAAATACGTCATAATGATTATGGCTCTATACTCTAGAAGGCTCTGGTTAAACCCCTATTTAAATTAATTATCAAACTTAAAACTAATTGATAACTTTTGCAGATACATATTTTATGCTTAGACCATATTTTAACAAAACTTACGGATAATCGATATTTGAGAACTTTCAAGAATATTCAAGATACTTTGAAAATTCGACATTGAGATTATTCAAAATTCTTAATATTTTTCAAATTATATTCGAAATTTGTGATGCTTCATCGACATATGTATTTAGAAATCATCAGATCATTGAGTTGCAAGATGTTTCGTGTCATCTACTCTCGAAATCAGATACTTTTAATTAATGCGAGACTATAGGCAATAGGAAGAAATATGTTTTTCACTTAAAGCTTTACTTGTTCATAGATACGATACGCATTTTTAGGGGGCCAAAATTTGTAGTTACACCACTGAGAGCTAAGAAGGAATTCCCTTACTAAATAAATAAATATGATACGAATTTTAAACTTCAAATTGCGGTTTTGCAGGAATTTGATTAAGGGTCATACCCGACCATTGCCAAAGATTTGGACTTTATACGGGGTCTACACTATGCAAAATTGCTGAGATTTTCTCTCATGATATTAAATTTATCAATGTATGTGTAAGTATATTATACAAATTTTGACATTCTCAGCAAATAATCAGGCGGCTATTTCACGAAAAAATTATCATGAAATTTGTACGAAATGTCAAATTAAAATGCACTTTTAAGGTTATGTTTTTAATTTTTTTCCGATTGTTGAGACGTATGTTTATAGCTGCATAAAAAAATATTTCGCAATGGCATTTATTAATACTGAAAATGCTATAAAATTAATTCATAATATGTTTAGAATTAACGAATGTTTATTGAAAATAACCAGCAAATAATTTAAAACAACTGATTTATAAAATGATGCGTTCCAAAAAATTGCAAAAGAATTAAACATAGATGTTGAACTGGTAAAAACAAAAAATTATCATGAAATTATCATGAGAGTAAAATGCCAAGTTATGATAACTTTTTAACAAATATTTATCAATACATTGAAAAAAACACACACATACATAAAATTTCATAAGAGAAAATCTCAGAAATTTTGCATAGTGTAGACATCGTGTAAGGTGTGAAAGTTCACGAAATAGCTAACTAAATTCCCCATCCATGAAGATATTTCCTAACCATAGAAATAAGTGCTACGAATTTTAAACTACAAATTGTGGTTTTGCAGGAATTTGATTAAGATTAATGGCATTTTGGCGACAAATTTGAACTCAATTTCTGATATTGCACAGTTGATTTAATGGTTCGGAACTTTGCTTTTAAATTTATCACACTGTATTTGATCGAAATCGCTCGATAGGTACTAACAAATTAAATTTAATAAGTAAAATTAAACTAATTTAATGTACGGACTACTAATCTCTACAAAAAATTGTTTTGTTTTAATAAAACGCTTAATGTGTTGGTTTAATTATTTTATTCTGCCGTGAGGTTTGAGTAATTCAGTAAAATAATCCACCAACACATGTGAAAATCGATGAGAATCTAATAAAATTTTGTTTATTCCAATAGGATTTGTATACGTATATCTAGGAAAAAATGGGAAAAACTTTACACCCATCTTATCAACTCAAAAAAATCGTTAACAAAATCTTTAAATGCGTTTCCTGAAAAAGGATGCTATATCTGTCTGCACGATAGCTCAAAAACTACTAAATGAATCACTATTTTTATTTTAAAGTTTATTTAATTTATTGAAGGAAAACCTAAATGCAGATAATATTTGCTATTTGTTTTATTCGTATAGCACTTTAAAGAGCGAAAAAACGTGAGAAAACGGTACGGAAAAACTGCATGTCTCATTTTTCAACTTGTTAATCAGAAAAAATGAAGAGGCCAATCATTTTTAATATATCTACCAAAAAAGTAGAAATATCAAAATCCTCCCGTACTTTAACCCAAGAGTCATATGAAGTGTATCGACCCTGAAGAAAAAATGAGAACCCTCCTTGAGTTCTCTATGTAGTAGTTTAGTTTCGTACTAAAAAGTTCGCACGTATAAAAAGTTCGATCTACCTTTCATGTAGCTTTACAAAAAATACAAAACTATCCAATCTACAAAAATACAATTCTCACTTCATACATTAAGTATGAGGTAAGAACGTACTGACCTAGCGAATTATATTCACTAAATCAAAAAACTCAAGGGAAACCCTCATTTCTGTGTGATTTATGTCTACACAAATAATAGAAAGAAAAGTTGTACGTGCGAACTTTTCAGTATGAAACCGAGCTACCACATAGAGTACTCAAGGAGGGTTCTCATTATTTCTTCAGAGTCGATACACTTTGTGTAACTCTTGGGTGAAAGTACGGGGGGATTTTGATATTTCTACTTTTTTGGTAGAGACATTATAAATGATTGGCATCTTAATTTTTTCTTATTAACAAGTCGAAAAATGTTGTAAAGGCCACATATTTTTCCTAAAACAAACCGAAAGAATCTTATTAATTTTAATACACAGACAAACTTTTCTTTCTAAAACATATAAATCTTCCGTATACGTAAAAATTCAAAATTATATATTGGCTTGACCATGTTGTTAGCTTTTAATTAAAAGTTATAAATTTTGGGCGACCTAAGTAGCACTTCCAAATTGTAAAGAAAACCCATGCTCCAAATATTGCCTTGAGTTAGTTTTTGTTAACGATTTAAAATATTTAGGACTAACAATTGACTCGCAGCTTAATTGAATCTTCTCAATAACATCAGGAAAAAGATTTATATTCTTTGCCAATTCAGAAATCTCAGGAAAGTGTATGATACAGTCATAGTATCATTAATATTGTTTGGAATTTCCAGTTGGGGTTGGATTTTCAGTAACATAGTAGATTTATACAAATCACAGAGAAAAGTAGCCCTGTTCCGAGAGCTTAAAGTGCTGCATCTTACACATTTTCATGATTTAAAGGAGTTAAAAATGTTGTTTAGTCGTAGTAATAGTCACCGCGAGCGGATGAAGCACAAGCTTACAATTTTAAAAATCCAAATAACTTTGTCGGTCCTCGGTGCAATAATGGAATTTAGAAGATTTTACTTGTGTGTAGTGTGTATATAAAAATCCTCTCTTCTGAGCGCAATTTTCATTTAGAACAATTAGAAACTCGGTTTTGCTTGTCTAGCATTGACAATTTTGATTTTTGAGGAATATTTCTAACACGATTTTCTGGAATGTTTTTTTGTAGACTGGGAAACTTTAAAGTAAGCTAAATGAATTAATTGGTTTGTTTAAGGTAACAACAACAAGCAGAAAATTAGTTTTAGTTACTGAGGCTTGCAATAATTGGATAACTCTTTTGGCTGTAATATAAGTTGGTTTAATTTATATTCTGTCAACAATAAGTGTATAATACATTGTGTTTTTATTATTTAAAAATTGTCCTCTCCTTCATTTGCTCCACCACAGATTTTATTTTAAAGGAGCCGAGCTTCGTATAAATTTAAATTTTTTAAAAACAATTTACCTAAAAATAATATCTAAACACAATTCATCTAAAAACAATTCGTCTAAAGCAATTCATCTAAAACAATTTATCATTTGTTTGTTAAATTCAAAGGAAAATTTTCAAAAAACGGAAAGTGTGACGAGAAGGTAACATTTTTAACTAGGACTATTCCCAAGTATTTTAGAGTATTTTACCACGGTATATTTTGTCCTTCAGTAGAAATTTATGGACTTGGCAAAAAACAGGATTTCTTTCTCCTGGTGAAAGCGGCCGTAGATTTTTAAATGTTTAATTTTATTTTCCATTTTTCAAACTATTGTTTAAGGACATCAATTTCAGACTCAAGATTTCACAAAATAATATTGGGATTTAAAGATTGAGTCATAATAGCTGAATCATCAGCATATACATGTACAGGGTTTTCCAATAAGAGAGATAGGATTTCTTTAAAAAAAAACACAATTATTGTTAAGGAAATTGAAATGTTTTCTATTTAATGTGAAGTACAATCGATACAATTAAGTTCTGAATAAAACGTCATTCAAATGGCCTCCACGACTTCTTCAGCAGGAACGAATTCGATGAACCCAATTTTCGAGCACTGTTTCCACTAAATCAAGTCGTATGTCATGAATAGCACGTTCAATATTGACTTGTAAAGCTTGAAGAGAGTTTGGTTTATTGCTAAAGACCAATGACTTCAAATAACCCCACAAGAAATACTCTAATTGTGTTAAATCACAACTTCTTGGATGCCATTCAATATCACAATTTCTTGAAATAATCGAATCTTCAAACTTTTCTCGCAATAATTCAATTGTTGCACGTGCTGTGTGGCACGTAGCCCCGTCTTGTTGAAACCAAATACCGATCTCCATTGACAGTAACGGTGTTACCAGCTTCATTTCGAAAAAAATACGGACCGATGATTCCACCAGACCAAAAACCACACCAAACTGTCAATTTAGGTGAATGTAATGGTTTTTCATGAATAATTTGTGGATTTTCTTCGCACCAGAATCGACAGTTTTGTTTATTTACCGCACCACTCAGATGAAAGTGAGCTTCATCGGGGAAGATGATTTTATTAAAAAAATCGTTATCGTTTTCAAGTTGTTCCAAGGCAAAATCAGCAAATTCACGCGACGTTTACGGTGGTCCAATGGCTTCAGTTCTTGAGTAAGAACAATTTTATACGGATGCAAACCCAAATCCTATCTCAAAATTCGCCAGGTTGTGGTTTGAGACAGTCCCAATTCTTAAGAACGTCTTGGAATCGACAAATTAAAGTCTTCAGCCACACTTGCCTGAACGGCAGCAATATTTGCATTACTTTGAGCATTTCTTTGTCATATTGGCACTTTAATATTATGTAAAGAAAATGTACGCTCAAAATTTTCAACAATTCGACGAATAGCGAGCACACTTGGACGATTATTACGACTATCACGAAAAGTTGCAATTGGAGAACGATAATTTTGATAATAAAACTGAATAATTTATAAACGTTGTTCTTGTGTATTCTCACCATAATGAAATTGTAAACATTACTGAATACATTGAAATAAAAAATGACAGATCATGACATACCTATTACAAATGGCCGAAACGTCACTTAAAAATCATATCATTCCTATTGGAAAACCCTATATAAAGAACAATATATAGGATGAGGTATACCATACATAAAAATATTGTACAATGTGGAACTCAATACTGCTCCCTGGGGAACACCAGCGAGTATTAAGAATGTTTTAGACAAAGACTTATTTATTTTGACTTTGAATGTCCTATTACCCAGCTATGATATTATAATTTTGGTAAGATAAGCTGGAAGGTTAATTTTATGTAATTTGTAGAGTAGTCCTCGTGACATACACTGTCAAAAGATTTTTCGATATCCAGAAGTATAATTCCAGGAGAAACCCTTTGATTATGATTTTCACGAATATCTTTGACTAGACGTAGTACTTGGTCACCATGAATCAAATATTCGTTTATTTTATCACGCAACGCGCATTCAAAAATTTTGCTAAAACTATTCAATAAACTTATTGGACGATAGTTCTGTGGTAATGAACAATCCCTATTTGATTTTGGAATCGGCACAACTATTGCAGTCTTCCAACTCAGCGGGAAATAACTAAGTTTTAGGCACATATTAAAAATATAAGTTAAAAGAATGAATACCGTATTCGGACATTTTTTACGCACTCTATTGCTGATGCTGCCAATTACTGGAGAACTTTTTTTTTTTTTTTTTCAAATTATTAACTATGCGTTTAATTTCGGCAGGTTTAATAATTCTTATTCCAGAGAGATCTATAGATGAGACGGAGGTACAATTAATCGTTGATTTGACTTCTTCTGTAGTAGTTGCATCCCTAAGGTTGTTTGTAATCGTATGTGAATTATGAAATTGCTGCGCAATACATTCACTCTATTCAGAGTCAGTAACAACTAACTTGTTACCTGATCGAAATGGAGGTAGGAAATTCAATTTGCCAGAAATAAAGTAACGAATCTTGGAAGTTAGAAAGTAACGTATTCCACCTTTGATTATGAAGTTTAATTATTGTTCCCTCTATATTTGATGTTAGAATTCTGTAATATATTTTAAATGCTGAGTTTCTATGACGTTGAAAGGTTCTTCTGACTGATTTTTTTATTTTTAATAGAGTTTTTATTTCATCAGTCAGTTGTAAATCATTATACCTATACACAATATAGGTTTTGCTTCACGTTCAGCCGTTTGATTAACTGTAGTAAGCAAATTAATTGTTTGCTCAATAGTATCTGATGAAGTTATTTCAGCCATAGTTGATGAATTAAGATTCAGCTGGTTGGTGGAAAAACTAAAGAGAAATAATGTTTTGTTAGTTCTTCATATTCCCAATTTTATTTTCTTTTGAGCAACTCCAGAATCTATGCCTTGCATTGAGATCACCGCAAACAAAATGATCTGAATTATATAGTGCGTCAGCAATCTAATATCTCTTCTAAATAATATATTCGAATTAATTTTCTGGCGTGAAAAATTACCGTTTTTAGCGATTATCTCGTTGTATTTTAATTTATTTGGACATAGTGGATGATTGGATGAATGTGGTCCATTGTAATTTTTTTTTCCGCTGGCGCTACATCCCATAGAGGGATTTGGCCGCTTCATATTGAAGTTTCGTAATCATTTTTTTAACGGATAATTAGTGATTAATTCATTTATCCTACATTAGCCAGCCGTGATTTTTTCATCACCCGCTGGGAATCGAACCCGGGACCTCCGGGGCTTTAAGCAAGCATGCTAACAACTGTGCCACCGGGGCGGCACAGTTGTTATCATGCTGTTTATCTAAAAACAATCCGTCAAAAGCAATTTACGTAAAAACAATTCGACTAAACACAATTCATCTAATAATAATTCTCTAAAATAATTTACCTAGAACAATATAAATAAACATAATTCGTTTAAAAATACCTTGGGTGCATTTAAGGGGTGGGGTAGCTAACTGACAAATGCAGTATTAAAATTGTAATGTGAATAGGAAAATTTATTATTTCTAAGAAAAGTGTACTTTGAAAATTTTGATGTATTCTGATAGATCCACGATCTTGATGTATTCAAAGATTTTGATGTATTCTGACAGATAGACGAAAGAATTGTTTTTAGATAAATTGTTTTGAAATAAATTGTTGTTAGACGAAATGTTTTTAGAGAAATTGTAAATGTTTTTAGGTAAACTGTCTTAGATAAAAAATTCGTTTTCCCGTTTTACTGTATGTACTATATATGTACATACATATAATAAAATAAATTAAAAAAATAAAATGAATAAATATTCAGCTAAATTGCAAAAATGAAAAAGAAATACGACTGACGAGTTCCGTGGGTAAATTTTTATGATTTAATGATAAAAATGATTTTTAATAATGATGTTTAATATTTTTTTAGAAGATCGATTTTGAATACCTCCTTTGTTGATTCTTTCTTAACATACGATTGTTAAAAAAACGGCAAATGAGCTATCCGAAATTGATCTTCTAAAGTATTATTAAAAATCGTTGTTGTTATAAGGAAAAATAACTAACATGTTTTTATTCTAAAATGTAACATTATAGCTTTGATGTTTATGTTTCAAACAATAACATGTTTATTTAACAAATTTAGAAAACGAAATTAAAGAAATGATTAAACTTAATAACAAATTTTAGATTTCAGAATTGAAAATAACGAAGAGTGGAGAACGGAAATCGTCTTGTCATTCCCTGTTTTCACGACATGAAACACATATTGCGATAAAATTTAACCATATACGCAAAGTAACAGATTCTATGTAGGTTAAAATTGCATCAAGTAATGTTTTATTTTGATGACGGCCTTAAATTCTAAATTCACAACAAATTAAAAATATTTAGACTTGTTTTACTTACTGCTGTTCAATGTCCATATTTTTTGGCAGAAAAATCCATTAACTCATATCCAACTGCACGACATGCAATATTGTAAAATCTGGAAAAATAAAATAAAAATATTACGGTTAAACTGAAAGTTGTTATAACACAAATTTACAATTTTTTTTGTTTTTTTTGTTGGTTATAGTAGTTCTTGGCAAGTTTCCAATATTTATTTGTACAAAAATGTATAAAATCACACAAAAAAAAAATGGTGCGACTATTAACCTAGTTAACTTTACATAGATTTTAGTAGTGTAAAACTTTAGCGTAATTTCTTCTACAACAATTATAATCATTTGTTTTATCCATAAGAAGAAATTTCCCAAAGTGCTTGTTAAAATAGGCGAGAATATTAAAACATTGTGCACAAGTTTCTATATGTATATGAACAAATATACAGATAAATAAAAAAATCCATAATTCCTGAACATAAAAAGCCCAAAAGGAAAAAGCATATAAATTCAACACGAAGAACAGTGGATTTTAAATGTGTTTGCTATTTATTCATCCATGTAAATTTTCCCAGCATAATTTTTCGTATTTGTATTTCGTTTTTTTTTTTTGGAGGGTCTCCAGATCTCTCAAGCGAATAATTTCAACACACAAAACATAAAAAAATTATATACATTTAAATGTTTTGTTGTTGCTATTTTCACTATACATATATGTATATACGTATTTTCCTTGCAAATTGAGAAAAATTGTTAATTCTTGTTGTTGTTTAGTTATATTGTACTTTCTAGGTAGTATCATTAATATTTTTATTGTATACGCATAAACATTTTTGGGTACACTTTCTGTTCACGGAATAAAACAAAACCAAGTGAGGGGTGAGTTGAGATAGCTTTGCAGAAACAGTTTTTTACCTGTACACTACACTATGTATAGTAATATTTTGTACATCGAATTCGTTCATGTTAAGTTTGTTTATAGAAAATTTCCTATTTTGAAGTCACCGAAGTTGAAACAAAAAAAAATCTTTTGATTACGTGACTTGATTTTGATGACAGATTATTTATGTGTGTTATTTGTTATATGGAAGTAAATTAGAAATATGCTCTTCTTATTACTTTTATTATTATTACTTAAATGTTTTAGCTTTTTCGGAAAATGCTTTATGGATGATGATTAAATGGGGATAATAAACCATCGTAAATAAATATCGTTATGTACATTTTGTTAAATATCAGTAAATGGCGTGAGCACATAATATATAATATATATATATATATATATATATATACATATGTACCTTTATTTTCATATTGATCGAACATTACTTTTATGGCTTCCATCGTTTTGAATTAAAAACAACAAATCAATGTTAAGTAAAAGTCACTAAAAACAATCGTATTAGGCAAACAAACGTCAAATGATTTATCAGCACTTTATTTGTAAAATATGATACATTTACTTTTACAATATTGAGTATAGGGTCAGTGGAATGTTTTCAGCTAATAAGAAATTTTTTATGGTCTTCAAAAAATATCGGTATAATATTTTTTAATAGATCAAATGTCAAGAATTACTGGCCAACCCGCTCATCAGTAACAAATTCAAGGTAAACATCACAATTTGTATGCTAAATATTCTTTAAGGAAATAATTTTGCCAAATTCCGTTAAAGTTTCTTACTGATCCACTGGTTAGTCCTAAGTCAAATTATTTCATTACTTATGCAGAGTATAACGGTATTTGGTATAACCCAATTTAGTTCTTAAGTGAAAATTAGAAGATGCAGATAAGCTGAGCAAAGTTAAGTAAAGCATTTCATTGTTGCTAGACTGGCATTAATATTTTTAATGTTTATATCAATTAATGTTCTGTCTACAAAATTAGATTTGCCACCCCCATCATTAGGATATGGTATCAATCATCATCCATATACTAACTGAGAATATCAAACTACTCCACACAGTTGATCATACAACTGATATTCAACTGGAATCCATAAAATCGGCAGTTATCCAGAAATGAAAATTCCAGTTTATTTTGATAAACGGTCAACGATGGTGATCTCCCAATAATTTAGATGTTATTGGTTGGATCACCTCGATACCCTTTGAAAGTTCAGCAACTGACATAAAATGTTACCAACTTTTAATGCTATCGGTAAACGTTTCATCAAATGGGTTTCGTTGTTATAAAGGATGATAATAGTCCAGGAGCTACAGTGCAAAAAAATGGCTAACTGACATCGAGATGGAATTTTTTTGTATGTATTGGTATAACCGTATGACCTTGTCTGCCAAGTTTCTAAGGTCGGGTTGTTATGGGGGCGGATCAAGACACGCACAGAATTTCTGTATAGTTTTTAATCAAACTGACAACAAGCTACTTCTTCTTTTTTTATGTTAGTTAGTACATCCTGGAAACCAGTATTAACTGTCTGATATAAAGGTTGAAATTTGGTCAGTGTCTCCCGTTAGGCTCTCTTTCGAAAACAAAATATCGCATTGTATACGCAAACAAAATAAATGCTTTACAGAAACCTCGAAAGCGTTTTCTTCGAAGGAAAGTAAAAACCTAAAGTTATTCTAGCAAAAAAAATGTTTCACAGAAATTTATCGTCAAATTAAAATATCACACACATAAATATCGCAAGCTTAAAGAGTTTCCTTCAAACCAGTATAACTTATAATGGTTGTATATTTTTACCTAGCTGCAGTCTTTGAATTTAAAGTAGGAGAAATCTTTAAATTGCGAACTAATCCTTACCGAGGAATTATATGAGACTGCAGTATATGCTGCGGTTTCCGCTCGATTTCCGGTAAATTCGAAGCGCCGTGACGTATGGCTTTTTAATAATTTTGCCTTTAGAAGAACCAATTAAAACTTGTGATTCACGTAAAATAGAAAATACAATCCGAATCCCGCATCGAAGAAGATGACGAAGATTAACTCGGTATTGACGGATCAATTAAAAATGATACCGATTGTGAAGAACAATACAAATTTGTTTTAGTAAAATAAAGTCATACAATTTGTTCTTATAATGTAATCTGTAATTTAGTTGGCCCCTGTGTTTACGTCGCACTTACAAAAATAGTAAAATTCCACCGAACGAACAAGATTGATTAAAATTCCACAACAGTATATATATTTTTTTCAGTATCCGTAAAATAATTACTAGTAACCCTCCGCGGTCGCATTGGTATGATTTTGTCCCAAGCGAAATACTATGCTACATGCATTTGAAATCTTAAACGTATACACGGCTTATTATTGGCAGACAGCCTACAAGTCCCAATAATCCAAATTGTGAGAAATACCATATATTATCAATATTCGTATTGGGACTGAAGGGCGTCAGAAACCTTCTAAAAACAGTAATTTTTGAAAATCCCTAAGAATCATTAATTTAATAGATTTGTTGTTGCAGGAACTATGAATTTTTGGACCAATCATTCCATTGCCTGATTACCGATTTTTTTAAACCCAATATATACATTTTACTGTTTTCTCCTACTCAAAGGTATGTATAGAGAAAAGTTGTTCAGTTAAAACTAAAATACCTTTCATAAGTAAGTCCAATTTCTGTTGATTTTGCAACTTCGATCTAAATTACAATTAAAGAGAATGCAGGGGCATAAATAAAGAGGTGTGTCGGGTCGCTTCACTCCATAGTTGATATATAACCTTTGTTACGTCTAAAATAAAGCCGAATAGGTATACTAACATAGCATTTCTGGCCTTTGTCCGATCTAAAATAATCTTGGACTTAAAATCTTTTTTATCTTCGAACTATCTTCGACTATAATCCTGTTGTTTGTGGAATATCAAGTTAAAAAAAACACCTCACACTTTCGGCCTGATTCCTATATTTTTTCCATAAAATAAGAAAATTTCCTTTAACAATTAGGTCGATTTTTCGGACAGCACTTTTAAAATCTTTCTTTCTCAGGTATTTGCTCTCAAAGTTTCCTTCGAACATTTCAGCAACTTTTAGACCAAACTTTTTGAATCAGACAATGCGGTAAAGATTCTGTAACCTAATCTTCTCATAATATACAGGTTTTACACTTCGAACCATTTACATTTCAAATTCAACCTTTAACAAATTATTTGTATGGCCATTTAGGATGGAACTTAACTATTTCTTAACAGATTTTAGTAAAATTTGACATACTGTATATATGCGATGGAACTGGGATTCTGAAATGTTTTTTGGATGCAGTTCTGGAATATGGCCAAGTAGGATGGAACTTGGCTATTCCTTAGCCGATCATGCTGGAATTTAACTTGTGCTTTTGAAATGGGATTCTAGAACGATTTTTAGATGAAGTTCTGGAGTATTACCAAGTATAATTGAATTTGCCTATTTCTGAACTGGCTATGATGAAGTTCGATAGGAATATTGGTAGTATAGTAACATTCACGCGTCATCTCAAAACAAATTTATTGATTGCCCATATAAACACAACTGGAGTACACCAGAGATCAAAGATTACGCGCTTGGGTTTACAGCCAATAAATAAAACAATTTTCATTTACACAACGTTTCGATAAGTATGTTATCTCATCAGGTCTGTTTCAAGTAACGACCGTACATAAAATAAATTTAGTTACAGAGAATTTAGGTAATGATTACGGTATTGGTTATGGTTTAAATACTTTTCGTAAGAGCAAAAACATTCTGTTTGTTTGCAACTTTTTTGGTAACTACATATAATCGATTTCGAAATATTATTACTATTAGGTATCACATCTATCGAATTATAATAGTGACGTCACTGCCAACAAAATAATAAATTACATATAAATATTGGGATCTAAGACTTCGTTCGTCTTTAACCATAAAGGGATATGACACTACATTTTGGAAGCTAGTCACATAAGTAAAATGAAAATTTTATATTTTAGAAGATTCTATTTGTACTCAACAGGCCAAATGCTCAATATTATACACTACTATGCTTAAAATGCAGATCTCAGTACTGAATTTTTTTGCTGTAAAAATTTCATGGATAATCGAATTAATTTATTCGAAACTGTATCTGCAAAATAGGTTCATACTTTATTTGATCATAAATTATTCACTCGCAATAAAAGATATTTTCAGGGATCAGCAAAAATCCCGGTCCGAATGCTTTTATTAAAAATTTTAGTTAACGGAAGAGCTAAACTTTCACCACAATTCTTAATAAAGATGGGCGGAGTGTCATCATGACCAACATACTTATTTACACCACGAAGAGACAAGCAATCATTAACCTCCGTTTCTGTAAATATTAGAAGACTAAATTCAGTACGATTAGAAGAAATTGGAGACGTGTTGGTGGTATTTGTTTTGAATACATTAAAAAAAATAAATAATATGGGAATATGAAATTTTGGATTTTGGAATTTAGGACTTGAGATTAGGAATTTGGAATTTGAAATTTGCAATTTTTAATTTGTAATTTAACATTTAGAGTTTGGAATTGAAATTTGAAATTTGCAATTTGCAATTTTGAATTTGTAATTTGGAATTTGATTTTAAAAATTTGGAATTTAAAGTTTAAAATTTAAGAATTAAGATTTACAATTTTGAATTCGGAATTAACAATTTTAATTTGAAATTTTTCATTTGAAGTTTGGAATTTGAAATTTGAAATTTAAAATTTGTAATTGAAATTTGGAATATGAAATTTTGGGTTTTGCAATTTGGGATTAGAGATTGGGAATTGAAATTTGAAATTTAAAATTTGGAATTTGGGATTTGGAATTTGGAATTTGAAATTTGAAATTTAGAATTTGGCTTGGAATTTGAAATTTGAAATTTAAGAATTAAGATTCAAAATTTTATATTTGGAAATAACAATTTGAAATTTAAATTAGAAATTTAGAATTTTAAATTTTACATTTGAAGTTTGAGACTCGAAATGTCAAATTTAAAATTTGAAATTTGGAATATGAAAGTTTGGATTTTGGAATTTGGGATTTGAGATTGGGAATTGAAATTTGAAATTTAAAATTTGAAATTTGGAATTTGAAATTTAAAATTTTGAATTTTGAATTTTAAATTTTAAATTGGAATTTGCAATTTGGAATTTGAA
The DNA here is from genome assembly GCA_963556165.1 of Tipula helvola. Taxonomy (NCBI): domain Eukaryota; kingdom Metazoa; phylum Arthropoda; class Insecta; order Diptera; family Tipulidae; genus Tipula; species Tipula helvola. The sequence goes on along the minus strand of OY744482.1, from coordinate 265,192,837 downwards.
ATTTAAAATTTTGAATTTTGAATTTTAAATTTTAAATTGGAATTTGCAATTTTGAATTTAAAATTTGAAATTTAGAATTTGGAATTTGAAATTTGGGATTTGGAATTTGGAGTTTGGAATTTGAAATTTGAAATTGAAAATTAAAATTCAAAATTTAGAATTTAAAATTTAAGCGCTAGTTATATAGACGAAAACGAAATGAAAACGAAACGGACCGAAACGAAAGACGGAGGAGACATGGTTATATGTATAGACGAATTGACGAATTCATTTTTTGACGTTTGGAAATTTGGTTATACATATTTTATTTCAAGAATTTACTTTCGTGCAATTATAAAATTATTCAAATAAAATAAGTTTTGAAAAAAAAATGGACACCTACTTTTATTTATATTAGTATTATTACTAATAAAAAAAACAACAAATAACAAATTTTAAGGGTTAGTAAAAAAATAGAACCGATAGTGAATTACCGGAAGAATGAAACGAAAGCAAATTGAATTGAATCAATTCCACCGGCCATCTTCGTTTCGTTTCGTCTATATACTTGGTCACATTTGCTTTCATGCATTCAATTCATTCGTTCCGTTACGTTTTGGTTTCATTTTCGTCTATATAACCAGCGCTTTAGAATTTGAAATTTAAGATTTAAGATTTGCAATTTGAAATTTTGAATTTGGAATTCGAAATTTGGAATTTGAAATTTATATTTTGGAATTTAGTATTTGAAATTTGGAATTGCGAATTTGGAATTTGACATTTGGAGTTTGAAGTTTGAAATGTGGAATTTGAAATTTAAAATTTAGCATTTATTTTTTTAATCGTCCAAGGTGAAGAGATTCTGGATTCAAATAGTTTGTCCATAACATTGTTATTTGGGGCAAGGTTAATAAAGTTTCAGATTTCTAAATAAAAATGATTTTGAATTTATCTTTTTCTAGCGGGAATTTTATTTAGCAGATTGTGCGTTTCAAATTAAAATAAAGTTTATTAGCCAAGTCATATATTTGTGCTAATTTTTTGTCATATATGGTACCTACTAATAAGAATATACTAATTTGTTTACTCAAATTATTTAATTTAATTTAGTTTCAACAACTTAAAGCTGTTATTATTTAATGAGTTCCAGATATAATTTAAATTATTTCGCAGTGGGATTTTAAACAGAATAGCCATAAGCAACATGGAACATGATATAACCTGACATATACAATGATGATCATGACCAGCAAAAATTCGGAAAAATTGTTAATGAGGAAAGAAATTAGTAAACTCGTCAACAACTGGAATACCAAGATGTGGAAATAAACAGAGGGAGTAAACCAAAACGCCAAACCTAATCGATGGAAAACCAATAAACAAAGCCCTTTATACGTTGACAAGAAGGCTGCCTACAGCTAAGACCACTGCACCTCATGTACAAGCATTTATCGTTTCGTTACATAACAAAAATGAGACAAAGCAGGGGAAGGACTTTTTTACAAATTAGTAGATACTAGAAAACCTACCTAATTGTAGTTAGAACCCATTGGTTCAAAATATGTTTTGATTTGAGTATAACGATATGGAAATTGTGAAATACTCCACTTATACGAAGACAGTTTTTCTAAGAGCGCCGCCAGCTGTCTACTTTTCTTTAATTAATTATTTAAAAATATAATAAGAGGCATCGGCACAATAATTGAAATAGAATAATAGGTCTGTATGGTTCCGGAATACCTTTTAAGTCATTATGCTCGTAAAAAATTATTTGATAAAATCGAAAAAGCACAATATTGTCAAATTATCAACTTTCTAGGAAATATTTTTTTTGGTGTCTGCTTTATAAATGTCAACCTTTACGACACACATGCTAATAAGGTATTTAACAAAAGTGTTTACACATATTTGTTGAAAAAACGATATAATTAATTATTTGAATATTTTGTTCACCACCCATAAATCATATATTTTATACTAAATTAGAACAGAAACATACATTTTTATATTACACTTCACATAATTTATGTTTACAGTAGTATATTATGTCATTAGGGTATTATAAAATAATCGTTAGAAATATCAACAAAAAATATACGATGTTATATAATTATGTACTTATATCATATCATAACCAAATCCATGTAGAATTGTGAAAAATTTACGATACTGTTAATGTATCAGCTGACAAGAATATCATTTGTTAAAAATAATGTATTAATCAATATTTTAGCTAAAAAAATACATCAAGGTCAAACAAACCAATTTAAAATCACAGTCGCGACAAATTACATAATATTTTGTTAATCGTCCAAAACATAATTGCCCGGAACAAATTATAGATATTTTAAACAAACAATAGCTTTAAACGTTCAAACACTGTATATTATTATACAATTTATTAAGGCACGAGACTTTTTCAGTAATTAATTGTATATTTATTTCCTATTTTACGATTTGTTGTTTTTTATGAGACTGTTAAAAATTTTATGTTTGACTCGTTGGCAAACATAAAAATTGTATTTTTTGACATTTTTGTCAAGCTCAAAATTAATGATGACTTAAGATTTTATTTTTTTGTTATATTGTGTGTATCCATATACAATATATATATTCCTACTACTGTTCGCCGCGAAAACAACAACACAAAACATAATTTAAATATTATTATTTATTGTTAAGTCCAGACTGTTTTTTTTGCCATCTCTTGTCGGGTTTTACTGCTGGTGTTCTTCTTTTTTTGTGCTAGCATATAGCAGCAGAACAATAAACTTGCTGTGTCATTTAAAAGTCATTAATATTGTGCTTGTTGTTGTACTGCTAATGCTAACACAAAATTAATAGAAGATGAAATTTGTGGTGTTATTTTGGAAAATTGTTGTAAATCTTTGGGGGAATAAGAAACGTACTGTAATATCTTATGTTGAGCTCTAACCATTTAAATTTTTCGCAAAGAATATTTATTCATGAGTTAAATTTATTTAAATGTCTTCAGCACAATTAAATGACTTTATAGTACGACTGATTATGGTGCTTCAATCATTTGTTAAGAAAAGGCATTTTTTAGTAATATTAGAACCAAACTTGAATTTTCAATGTTTAATCTGATTATATTTCAGTTTGTACCAAATGTAAAATGAATTCTATCTCATTCGATTTCTTGCACATTGTTTTTTATACACAAACTTGATTAATGGATTAAATTTAAGTGACGAAATTATTGATGATCGATTTGCCGTAACTACTTCGAAAGAAAATGATTTGCAATTTACTGCAAAATGGGTGGTGATGAAATATTTATTGTCTTAAAAACAAGTTACTGATTTGTGGTTTTTCTTGAGGAAATATTTTATGCTTCAATAAGTGCATATGGGGTTTTAAAGTAAAGCACCGATATCTTTGGGCTCCACAAAAGCTTAAACAAAATTTAAATTGATGAAATACAACCACAAACTAACGAAATCTAGTGAATAACCACATAAAGCCGTGAAAAGCCATGCTCAAAAAAATATTTTGTTTTAAGAATTAAGTAAAGTAGGTACTACAAATTGCCCAAAAACTGTTCAATTCTTCTATAGAAATTCAGTCAGAGCTACGACTAATAATGCCAAGAAAAAGAATGAAAAAGTTAACTTCACGTGAAAACTTTAAATACTGGAACTTAACATGGAATTGTGGTTTTAATAAATCAGAAACATAGATTTGGATTATAAAATTCATGCGAAATCTACAAGCTCGGATTAGCTTAATGAATGATTTCGAGTCAATTTGAAATGGGTTTTTAATTCTGATACTATAGTCTAATGACAATAAAAAAAAACCTTGATGCGGAAAAATTTGCATATGTACTAAATAAAAATAACAATAGGATACAATTAACCGCACCACGGCACTCATAGATTAAAGATGCACTTAATACTAGATATACCACAGGCCAGTGTGACGTTTGATATCCTAAAGCAAAGAAATTCAATAAATCTTATTTATTACATTAATTTCTTTACTTATTCAGTTTAAAGAGTAACATAACTATCTAATATTTTTATAAGTGTCAAAAACCATTTGCAACATGATTTTCAACGCGAAATTAATTCATTGTTAAATGTGAATTAATTACGCAATGCCAATTTTTTGAAAAATTTAATTAACTTCGCAGGAAATTAATTAAATGTTATTAATTAAATTTTAATTACACATTTTTTTTTTTACAATAACAATTTGTTAAATTCATTCATTTTTCGTTACAGAAATCAAACGTTACATTCATTTCACTTCCAACGACAATGTTTGGTTTTTAGACTTTTCAATTTTATGAGGGAATAAATTCATATTTATCCGAGGAGTTTAATTCTTTTGGAAAATAAATTAATTTCGCGGATAAATTTGAATTTACTTCACGCCAATTTACAATATGAGTTAAATCCGTGAGATTTAACTTTTAAAAACTGAATTAAAACTAAGCGAAACGTATTCATTTTAAAACATTAAATGTCGTGCATATTGAAAATTTGAGCCCCTAATTTATGTATGGAAAAACAAATATGTATCTCCGTTTTCTAGAATATTTTAAAATTAAATCTTGCTTTGCTATAATTCTGAAAAATGATGATTAAAAACAATTTTAAATTATTCTGGAAAATATGTAGAAATTTCCATTCCAATTTTAAAATTAAATCTCCCGTTAATTAAGTTCGCGGAAAATAATTAACCAGGCAAAAATTAATTAATTTCGCAATATTTTTGACGTGAATTTAATTAATTTTTAATTATGAATTAATTCGCCAACGTCATTTGTTTAAAAATTAAATTAATTTTGCACGAAATTAATTCATTTTTAATTATGAAAGAATTTCGCAATGATCAAAAAAACTTAAATTTTATTAATTTATTTAACAATACTAATTTGTAAAATTCTTTTTTATCTTTTATACTTCAATAAGTTCTTGAGAACTTTTTCGTTACAGAACTCAGACGTTTCATTCATCACACTTCCGACGACAATATTTCTATTTCAACCTGCTAAATTTAGTG